>JABUIW010000074.1:412343-482701 GCA_013363375.1 Menidia beryllina
TTCTCAGGTGGTGAGCAGCAATGAGACTCAGGCTCAGGAGGACGACCCCTACACCATCAGGATGGGGTTTGAGCCCTCATTGTACCAGTGCTTTGAAAACTGTGGCTCCCTGAAACTGACCGTTGCCAGGCACGGAGGAGACCCTGGAATAACTGTCAAGGTGTGTTGGGGTAGAAAGAAAGACACACGGCAGATAAGGGGAAAAGGTGTTTGTGAGAGAGCCTAAAAAACATTGGAAAATAAAAGCCAAAGAAGACAATGTTTCACATTTCTAACCCGTTTGTCTTGATCTGATCTGATGTGATCTCATAACATGTTTTCCCCTCCAGAGGTTTTCAGCATTTCAAACTCGATGCTGGTGTGAGGGAGAGATGGGAAACAAGGGGAATGGCAGGCAGGATACACAGGAACAACTTTTGCCTTTTATTTTCAGTTTTCACTTTAGCTTGTAGCCTAAAAAGAGAAAATAAACTTTTGTCTTTTTGCTAAATATAATTGATTTTATTCTAAAAAGAACATATAGAAGCATGGAAATACCATGAAAAATGCAACACAAGGAAATGGAAAACAGATCAGGATAAATGATCAATTCTCACGTTTTCATGTAAGAGTCATTAAGATCCAGCACATCAAATGTCTGAAGACTGTGAGCCATTGCCGAGCCTCCAGTCAATCCCTGTAAAATTAACCAGTTAAAAGAGTGATGAATCCAACTGAATCCAACACCTTTTCTGCTGCGAGATCCACGTTCATGAATTGCCAAAACTTTAACAGCCCTAAAGGACTAATGACAATGACAAGTATGAAACCCTAACTAAAGTTTTTTTGTGTTGGCTTCAAAGTCATTATTATAAAACTGTATCAGACCAGAGGGCTTGATTTAATGAGACTGTTTTCCTCGCTCTGTTTCATCCTTTGTCCTCACGTCTCTGTTTTTGACACGCTCACCCTCCCTGTTTCTTTTTTGGTTGACCTTTCCTTTTGTTTTGTGTTCTCATCTGCAATTTCCATAACTAACCTCTATCATCTTCTGTATCCACCCCACTCATCTCGCTCCCCTGCCTATGTCTCTGTGTTTCCTCGTGCCGCAGGTGGATTATCGCACTGAGGACGGTACGGCTAACGCAGGCTCCGATTATGAGTTTGCAGAAGGAACACTGTTGTTCAAGCCGGGGGAGACACTTAAAGGTAAAAACAACAGTGACTTCTCTGACTTTTATTCCATGCTTTCAAAACTATGCCGCTGCTTAAATAGCAGGGGTCATGAATGCTGCTGCCGGTTAACTGGATGAGCAGTTTATTGCTTTTGTATTGCATGAGGGCAGGCTGTCTGTACAGTTTCGCAGTACAATAAAGTTTTCCTTCTCCAGAGATCACAGTGGGTGTGATTGATGATGACATTTTTGAGGAAGATGAGTACTTCTACGTTCACCTTAGTAACCCTCGCTTGGTTGGCTATCCTGAGATTGGCGCGCCCCCCCTGGATGCAAGCGTGGCCCCGAAAGCCGTGCTTGGTGACAACCACACCGCCACGGTGACCATCTATGATGACGATCATGCAGGTGACCACACAGATTCCTCCTCCCTGTTACTTTTTAAAAATACATTTTTATGTTGCCCTTTCTGGAGAGGTTTTTGTGTTTTTGCATATAAAACAAGAGTCATAAAACCATATGTTTGCATCAAATTGCAAATGAATGTCTCACACTGTGGACAATACTGTTGTCTGTAATTGATGCTTTTCTTACCTTCATCTTCTCAATGTCAGGCAGCCTAAATTAATTTTTTGGCATGCATCAAAGAAATAATTTGCTACTGTCTTGTATGGAACCCATAAGAAGACACACAGAGGATAAAACAATTTGACAGATTGTTTAATATGGTGTGCCCTCTCCTTTTGTAAACTTATTCTGTACAGATACTAAAGCTTGCATGGCCCTCCAAATGTTCACATAAGGCATTCTGGTTATCTTATAGAAGGTTTCGAAGCTGGGGATCCTACTTTACAGTATTCCACACGTGCAAATATTTTCCAGTCCAATGAGGGAATGCAGCTAAGCAGATGAGGCTCTCACATAACATGCAAGGGGCAGAGCAGAGGATATCGTGTACAAGCGAATCATCTAAGTTTGTTGCCTTGTTGGACAAAGAGATGGCCAGAAATAAGGTCATTTTTAGTTTACTTAGATTCCCAGTTTGCCTGCCCTGTTTTCCATGCAAAAGCATCTGGGTACTAGGTAGCAAATGTTGCATATTTCTTTAACATGTACAGTTCTTGGCACGTCTGGAAAAACTGATTGATTCCTTAGTTTGGTGTCTCTTAGAAGCTTACATAATATTGTCATGTGGGTTAACGAAGGTTCTTCTGAAAATGGAGAAAACACAAGACAGGAAATGTTCAATGTGGTAAAAGCAGTCCACTTCCCCAGAAAAGCTTTTAAGCTTCTCCAGAAACGATTCCTGAAGACCACTTTAACAGTTTAACAAGAATGTGTCCTTGGAAGCGATATATAACAATTAACCAGTAGCCAGTGGTTTTTGTGCTATACTGTTAATTGATTATAAATGAACGTCAGAAATGTATTGGTCTGCTACCCCATATATTCCCAGAACAGCCATGCTTATTTCATGTAAGATAAAAGTTCAAGTCCCACCAGTGTCATCATCTCTATATAATAAGTGTAGAGTGGGTGTAAACATAGTGTTGATAGTCTTTTATTTAATGACAGTGGGAGGAATGGAATTCTTTTCTGTATATACTTGTTATACACCTTGGAGAGCAAAAACCCTCCTTATCTTTCTCAGGCATCTTCACCTTTGAGAGTGCCAGTCAGAGGGTGAGTGAAAGCGTTGGTGTGATGGAAGTGAAGGTGCTCAGGACATCAGGAGCTCGGGGCTTGGTGGCCATTCCCTATCGAACTTTAGATGGCACCGCTAAAGGAGGAGAGGACTATGAACTGGCTGCTGGCAAGCTGGAGTTTCAGAATGACGAGACAATGTGAGTACAACGTTGTAAAACCTGGTGTTTTGTTCACACGTGGCAAAGTGACGTTTTCTGATTCATTACTCGTTTTAATATATTTTTTCTGATAAAAAGTTATACTGTCTGAATTATTCCAAGATTAACATTTCAAGAAGTGAAATCTGCTTTGAACAACCAAACTCCACACACAGGGTTGTTCACATACACACTCATGGGATATTTGGTGTCCTTGGACCTATGCATTTTCAAGATGCTGATGTAAGCAGTGTTTAATTGACCAATATATAAAGTGGTTGGGAATGCAGTTTCTTTAGCTCCTCCTGGGGCTCATAAAACAAGCTCTGTGTTTGTGAGTGTTTGGTTTCTGTGTGTAAAAGGACCAGTTCTGCTTTCAGGTATTAGGAGAGGATATTACACTTCTCATCCTGAAGGCTCTGATTAATGATTGAAGTTTCAAAAAGCCACCCAAAATCTGTAGTGGGTTCCTGACAGAAAGACTATGTATCGGCCTGGATGTGTGAGGGCTCTTGTACTCAAAAACCTATGTTTGAACGAGCTAACTCGATGGAAATGGTTCACATCGAGATGCTGACCTCATGAGAATCTTATATTAACTTTAGCTCTTAGGAGCCCCTGGGACGGCTATAGTTTTGTCTTATGAGATATTTCTTTAATGTGGAGCATACTTTTTCTGCCCAGTAATTTACTTCTATCATGATTTGATGATTTCATTAGTAAAGCTTAAAAATCACAAATTCTTTGCCAAAGCAAATGAAGTAATGCCAAAATCTTTATTATGTCTTTCCGACAAGGGTCACCTTCAGGAGTTAGGATATGACACCAGGTTCTTCAATCTTGTTTTGATCCTAATTATTTCTGCCATACTCCTTCTGGCACATGTGGGCTTGATGTTTCAAATCAGCCAGGGTTAATGAACAGATGAGGAAATGGCTGGTTTGGATCAAATGCTGAGAGAGACAAGCAGAGGGGCTTTGAAGCCATGAGCTTTTGAAAAGCTCAATGAGAAGAGTGACTGATGAAGAAAGCGCCCGTATCAATAATCTGCTGTTTTCCAAGAGTGTGAGAAAACTGAGTGAGGGCTAGTCCTGATTGAGAACCACTGTGGCTTATTGATCCCTTCCTTCCATTGTCTCTTACCACAATCCGTTTTAGAACTGCTTCACAAGTCAGTTCTCTCACCCGTCTATTTTTCTGTTTTCATACCATATGATATGCTCTACACCATTACCCAGACAATGCCTCCTCTCAGTCATTCAATTCAGGCACTGAGTTTTTGGTCGAGCCAATCTTTGACTTTGGGATTAAGGTGGTTTACAGCCTCTCTTATTATCAGTATCCCTAGAGCACAGTGTATGTGTTTATCTTTCTCCTTTAGGTTCTTAGCTCTCACTCCCCAATTATTCATCCATGAATTCCCTCTTCCCTGTTTTAATCTTTTCTCACTGCTGTGTGTTTTTTCTCTCTCTTTTCATCATTGTGCTTTTGAACCTCTTGTCACTTCTCCTCTTATGTGAACTGGCTTTAATCATCTGCCCCTCCATCTACCTGTTATCCTCTTCTCTGTCTTTGCCTAAATACGTTTATCCTATTCATCAGCTTTTACTTTGCCTTTTCTTTCTTTTTATATTAATAGACCTCCTTGCAAGTTTTTTAACTCCCCTCCCCACAGTCCTTTCTTTTTACCTTCACTGTCCTGCCATCTCGTGCATCCACTTTATTTGCATCTTCCTCCCCTATGCTTTTCACCTTTACTGTATTACGCTGTCATTTTTCTCTTCTCATCTAACCTTCCGCATCATCACATACAAAGCACCCTTTTTCCACCTCCACTTTTATCCAGTCATTTCCAAGGCGATTTTTTCTAAATCATATCACAAACCCACCTCAGCATCCCTACTTTACCTCCTTTTGTTTACCCCTTTTGTCTTTTCGTTGAACCAAAGCACCCAGCATGAATCTGTCAACAGTTCCTGGTCATTCTATTTGATGGAGAAAAGCTCTACTACAATCTTGTCTGGTGGTAAACGGTGAAGAAGCTTTAAAAGATATTCAAGCTGAACTGACAAAAGAAAGGAAAGGAAAATAGCTTTAAAGGATCTAATTGCAGAATATTACACGATGTAACATCAGTCACTCAATGAAACTGTCCCCCCCTCCAGCGCATGTTAGATGTTAGGTCTCATGATGATGATGATGATGAGGTGGCAACTTCCTAATTTATGTGGTTATGGGGGGCAGTTATTTTGTTGTAAATGTCAGTATATTTCCAGATCATAACATCTCAAGCTGTGAAATCTGCATATCTTTGAAAACAGAAGAGAGGTCCTTAATGATGGCACGCAGTGCTGAAGTACAGTTACTATATTACGTGTTTATTATCAGCACCATATGTTAAACTAAATAAATGCGTATGGTTATATACTAATTATTCAGCATCACTCACACATACACACACTTGTCTAAAACAGTGTTTTTCTGTATTTATTCACTATCTAGTCCCGTTATATAAAGGAGGAATTAATTAACTCTCTCTTTGTTCAGCCAATTAGTGTGTCTTTTATCTATCCCACTCTTGCTCCCCAGTGGAGCCCATGAGTTCCTCAGTTTTCTGCCCTGCCTTCTCTGCCCCCTTATTGGTCTTTTGTTTTAATCAGAGTGTAAGTGTGTGTGCAGAAGTGAAAGACGAGTCGGACTGCATTTGCGTGTGACAGAAAGAGATACTCTCAGTAGGGGCAGTTTATTCTTAGGCTTCCTGTGACCTGCAATATTGCTCAGAGTCTCAGCCAAGAACCGGACCACAGTGTGAGGGTGTGTATGTGTGTGTGTGTGGTCCTCTCCCATGGCTGCTCATTAGAAATTTGAAACAGGTGTCGTCAGCGTCTGCTTAGTTACTGTCAAGTCCTGGTTGTGTAAATGTGTATTTATACGTGCATAGTACAAGAACTTAACAGAATTTAAGAACACTTGTTGTTGGACATGCATTACACGTTCTTCCCTCACCCAGATTTTTTGGTCTCATCGATGCTAACACCTTTGAGGGTGTCCAGACAAATTGTGAGTTTGCAATATTCACATTTAGCTTTTGTAATTTAGTTTGTAATATAGCTTTTTGTAATTTCACTAAACTGCTATGTTGTTTCGTTTGTTAAGGAAACCACAATCCCACTTCTAATTGCTTTTGACAAAGCTGTCCAACGAGCTGTGATCATACATTTGCTGCTGGCGATGAAGAAATCAGCTGGCATTTCTTAAACAGTAGATTCTCCCTTTAGTAAGATCTTTCAGGGAATCAAAGTAAAACAGGAAAGTGTGAATGTGAATGTGCGTGTGTTGGTCTGCAGTTAGATGTGTGTCTGTGCCTGTTGCAGCTCTTGTAATGTGTTTGATATTTACAACCTGCTTCTCCGTCTGTTACCAACGCAGGGTGACTAACCCGAAGCTGTTCCAAAAATAAAGCTTCCTTTGAACTCAAAATCCCCAAAGAGCTTCACACAGTGTGTGTCGTGGAGTGTGTTCCTGTCTGTGTTCATGCCTTCAGTTTGATGCTGTTGCCTGTGTATGTGTATTAGTCAGCAGTTAACTACATTTACATAGTCATTTTTGTTGCTCATCTAGCTTGTGTCTCACAATCTCTTCCTCTTACACCACAAAATAAACTTGCACAATAGAAATGTTATGAAATAAAACATTTCAGCACTTTCAGCACCCTCCCAACATTTTGCATCACTGTATATTCAACCCTTTTTGTTTTTATCACTGTTTCATGTACTTCTTTTAAACCCAATTTTTAATCAAATTTAGGATGTGCTGTCTTAACCGAATTTGACCGGTTTGAGGTCAAATTGAGCTCTATGCTAAATGTACAACCAACTAATTGTACATTAGCAAAACCAAATACATTGCTACAAACATACTTCTTCATTCATTTTTGGCAGTTTGCTCAGGAATTTGTTTGATGTTTACATGTAAACAATGTAGCACATTGACTCAGTTGCTCGGTATGTCGGGCTCTGCTGCTGGGTATGTCTATGCAGCTTCCAAATGTGTTGCTTTATGCTATTTGTATTTGTGTTATGATACTAAATATAACCGAGCAAACATTTATAACTTTAAAGAAGCTTTTCCAACAGGGATTGTGGCAAATAAAGAAATGCATGCCTCCATGCACCCTACCCTTCATTTCTCACTCATCAGTCTCCATCTCTTCTGTCTGCTGAGGAACGTTAAGTTTTGTCCTTTTCTATAAGGATGAGGTTTTTCTTTTCTTTTCAACTCCCCGTTTGTTGCCGTAGCAACTTTTGATCCCTCCCGTTGTAAGTACAACAAAGAGGAGACAGCATAAAGAGATGAAAAATGGAGAGAAAGATGCAGAATAAAAGGGAGAGTGAAGTAGTTTTCTGACTTGTGGTTCTCAGAATGAGTTTTTCTTTTTTTACTGTGTGTGCACTGAAATCATGTAATTGCATTCCCCTTTGTTTCCCTTTTCTCCTTTCAAATATCTTATTTAATTCTTCAAGCATTATTATTTTAGTCGAAAACATCAACCACAGAAACTGTGTCAATCATCATCCGAGCTTTGATTAACATCTAACAAAACATTAAATCATGACGCAAATCTTACTTTGAAGCTGTTGTGGTGTGCCTGGCAAAAAAAAGAGACAACCAATAGATGGCTGGCTGACAGAGTTGGAGATACAAAGTCAAGATGAAAAAGAATGAAAAAGAATAGAAAGTACATATTAATCTTTAGGTCTTTTTCTATTTCATTCAAATCTATTTTCGTCCCCTTCCTGTTCAGGGCTTTTTGCTCTGTCTCTCCCTCTCCCCTCTTTCTTGGGAATTTCTTTCTCTTCATCTCTTGTGTCAAAGCAGTCGAAGTTAAGTAGCTTAAGTCAACATTTTTAATAAGTTCTAAAGCTTTCAGTGTGCTTGCATTCATTTCTTTTCGTGCGTGTGAGCCCTGGTGTATTATGTGTCGGCTGTGCCGGAAAATCGATGTGGCAGCTGCTGTCTGTTGTTTGCTCTGTGATATTTTTCTCTGTAATGCACTGAGTTGACTTGCCATACCTTACACAGATTCATGTGCACACACAACCCCAAATAACCACCAGCATACTTGGAACTGCATATTTTATCCTTACCTCTTATTTCTCTACACGATCCGCCAGATCCTACTTTTATAGAGTAAAGGAATGGATTGATTTTCTGTCCAAACTTGACAGGTAAACTTCTATGTAATGTGGTGCTTTTATAGGTAAGGGGGATGCTGTCATACCCAAATACAAAACAGCCAAGAGATTATATAGGTTTGACCTTGAAAGGCCGCCCTTTATGGGTCTGGCTGTTTTGATTTTTCTCATTTTTTGTTCCTCTTTTTTTTTTCTTCTGAGCATCAGACTGTTTCCGTCAGAATCCCTGTCACTCCCTATTTCTGTCTCCATTCATTCTGTTATTGTACATTTTCACTCTGCATCTCCCCCATAGCTGTTTCTGAATCCCTGCAGTCCCAGCAATTTTCTCTGCCACTTGCGTATATACTCACACCCTGTGGTCACCGTTGTGCGCTCGTATGCACAAACAGCACAAGCACGTTCACGTCTTGACTCTTTCAAACGAAGCCCTGTGATCAAACCTCCATGGACCTCACCCACCCTTTAATCACGGTTTGGAGACCTACCAAGAACTGCAGCAGCAGGCTGTCGGTTCCCCGCTCTTCTGTTCCCACAACCACCCCCCTTTGTTCAAGGCCCTGCAGTTCTGCTGTCCCCCACCCTGCCCTCAGACCACATTAAAGCCCCGGCAGTAGGTGGACTGACCAACACGGCCAGCGTGGGGCGACTGGGGCGTGTTAGTTGGGGGTGCTTCTTTCCTCTTTCAAGTGGAACGTAGTTTCTTTTTTTAAATTTAGGTTTCTCATCAATCCACCTTTGCTTTTGTGTTTCTTTATTTTTGTAACAAATCAGACAGTCCCCCTTTTCCTTGGAATGCAACAGAACAATATTAACAGAGCTCTTTCTCATCAGATCATAGGACCCATTTGATCTTTTTCCTTATCATGCAACCTTTGCCATTTGAAGCATTTCAACCCATGATACAACCTCTGTTGGCTGCTCACAAGTCTTAATGTTCTAGCTTTTTTATTGTCACACCTTTAAGTGTGACAATACAGTAAAAATGTGCTTCAGAGCATATTCTTGAATGTCTGAAGTCACTCTTAACTCTGTATCATCAATAATACACAACCATGTCACTTTGTAAGATCTTCTGAGGTTTGAAAAAATCTCATTCAGTAAGGGGTTTACATTTGCAGTGGTTTTCACACTCAGAATATTGTTGTGGTATTCATCCCCCACAAGCTGTGAATTCAAATTTAGCTGGTTTCATGGCCCCTTGGAAGTAGGAAGTTGGATATATTTTGCTCCTGCATTTTGTATATCTTTATTTGATAATTCACCAAATAAAGAAACAAACTAACAATGTTCTGCATGGACTTTGTATAAATTTTATATCCCCACTGTTTTCCAGTTGTATTTCAGTTAAAAGTTGAAAATTATGGTTATCTATCTGTAATCAATTGGACCAGAATTGTCTCTGATATCACTACAAACAAGCTTGTACACATCTGTAAAACATTGTACACATAAGTAGCAATTTCCCTTGTTTATTTTTCTCACTGAACAGTAAATAGAAGAAACGGATCAAAATGGTTTGTCAGATGTATGAATTAGAGTGTTTAATCTATACTCAAACATTATTCTACACATTCTTCGTTCCTGCATTAATTCTGGACATGATATTTGGCAGAAATGTTATGTGAATTAGACATTAAAGTGGAATTTCAAAATGTGTCTGGCATTTGAGATGTTACTGGTGTCACAGTGGAGACATTGTACATTTGAAACTAAACTAGTCTGAAACAGAGTCGACTGACTATGGTGTCCAGCAGAATGAAGAGTCTGGTGGTCTCTCATCTGGGCTTGAAAACTCTGAAAAGCACTGACATGATGAATGCATGCTGCTGTGGAAGAGTGATGAGTCCTTTCCTGACTGCATCACTGCAGGGTAATCTGGTATGATACATATACATACGCGCACACACACACACCTCACACAGAGCGATGTCAGAGTGATTAAATCACTAATAGCTTGTGGAGAAGACATTGTGACTCACTCAGGCTCTCTATCTCCTCTAACATCTCATACATTTTTCTCAGAGGACTTTCCAGTATAGTTCTTTTTCAATTTCTTTTTTATTCTACTTTTTCCTCTGCCTTATTATCTGTCGTGTCTAACTGCCGCCCCACATTTCCTTGGTCACACATTTGAATTATCTTCTTTCCTTTCTAATTTTTTCTAATTATTAACTTTCTATACCTAAGACAGCCATTCCTTGTTCTTCTCCATCCACCATTCTCTATCCATTCTCCTACCCTGTCAGCTCTTATTTTTATTTGTTCCATCACACAGATCCTCTCTGTCACCCTCTTCATTTTACAGGCTGATATATTACCCTCTCCACATTTTTATTTGGCTATTCGTCCTTTTTCTCTCACCTTTTCCACACTCTCTTCACTTCTTAATACTTAAAGATTTGCCCTTCAGCCTTATCACCCCTCCTTTATGGCCTTCCAGTTGCATCTGTCTTTCCTTGAAACTCTCTGTTCTTATCTATATACAGTATGGTAATAGGGGGTGAGAGGGGAGTTTGGCCATTGTCTGTTTGTGAGAAAGAAATTAGGCTTAAGGAAAATTGATCCTCACCTTTTAAAAGATAACGATCAGTTTTAATAAGCACAGCACCATAGTAAGTTAGCAAGCATTATATGAAACTATTTTAAGAGCTGCTTATTTTAATATTCATTGACACTATATAGTATTTGTTAGATGGCTATGTTCCATTTTTCCTCTGAACCTGCTCAACAGAAGTGAGCAGCTATAGAACTGTTAAAAGATCAGTAACGCATGTTGCTTATCGTTAAATTTGCATTCACCTTGTTGGTAATGAGTCATGGAATGCTTTTTCAGACTTCAGAGCTTTGATGTATTATTGTGAAAAATGTAAGTTTTGCTTTTTGTCCACATAATTTCACATGGCTTGGCGTGTTGCAAAGGTGTTAAAGTTTTATTATCAGCTGCAGAGTGGCAATTTTTGTGTTACTGAACACAATTAGTAAAAGCATTTATCGTCAACTACCACATTTCACAAAAACCTCACTGAAGCGCAAATGTCAGAAACATTAATGCTAACCCTGGGACAAGGATTTTATTGGATGTGTTGCCAGCTTGGCGACTATCACTACTGATATCACATGTTTAATTGTAGCAGTGCGTCAGTCTAATCAGACTCATTTTATCCTCTAACTAAACTTTCATTTAACGTTAAGTGGTATCACAGAGGCAGTTGATCGAAAGTGTTATTTTACACTTTCCTCTGATTTACAACAAGAATAACCTCATATAAACTCACTGGCCATAAACACAAATGTGTAGGTATAGTAGGTTAAAGATAAATGACAAACATGTGGATAGAGGGGCAAAATGATGAGCATGGAGGTGTCAAATGAAGATTAATATGACTCTGGGACTTGCAGTCAATGGGAATGAAAGAAGAAGAACCATTGGAAGAAAGGTAGGGAGATAGGGAGTCAGGAAGTAAAGAGACAGATGAATCAGTTGTAAACAAAAATTAAAATGAAATGAATAAAATAGAAAAGGCCAAGGGGGAAAGGAAAGGGTAAAAGTGAGAAGAAACTGAAAGTGGGGGCAAATAACAGCTAGAGAGTGGGGGAGTAAAACAAATAGGACAGGAGGAAAAGGGGAACATGAAGGGCACACGAGGCCAGGCCAACTGTTGGCACCCTGGGTGGTAAAGGAGGGATGAGAAGAGGCAAAGAGGAAAGAGAGAAGATTGAGGGGATATAAGGAGAGGACTGGCAGGTTTTCCTGGGCCACGGGCAGAGAGGAATATACAACGAGTGGGTGTGTTTGTGAGTAAAGACGTTTGGCTGGCAGCCAAATGCAGGTCTTGCAGTGGTTGGCACAGGAACTCATACAACCCACTGCTTAGAAGTCCTCACCTTGAGCTGTTAAATGGCAGTCAATCAACCCCAAGTCTCATTACATGTGAAGTACAGTACACTGTCTATATGAGTGAGGACAACTAGTTATTTCATTCATTGTGCCACAAATAACCTCTAATCATTTCCCCCTGTCCTTGCAATTTTAAATTCATGCCATAGAGTTAAACCCATCTGAACTCAACATTATAATGGGACTCAGATTTTTTATTTTTCCTGGTCTTACAAAACAAATGTACTCGTGAACTGAGGGAAAAACTAAAGCTATAGGTAAAAAAATGTTGGGGGTGTGGGGGGGTTTGCATTGAAAATGCCTCAGGCAACCACTGGGTCCTATCCCAAAGAGAAGTTTTAAAAAGGCTTTTGTATTGAAATTGTTGCTCTCAACTCTCTTCATGAATATATGGTGAGCAGCATTAAAACATAGATGAGAACATACAACACGAGAGAGAGATAGGGGGGAGGAGAACAGAAGCACATAGGATGATGAAAGATGACGGTCATTAAGGCCTTTATGCTTATTGGTAAATTGCAATTATTAAGTAATGATATCCTTAGTAATCTGACTTCTTCTTTATTTATTCAGTTGTTGCTTCCTGAGAGGCTAATCCTTACACAGTCCACTTTGCTCTATGCACACTTACAACTTCCAGCCTTACATTTGGTGTCTTTAGTGCTTCAGTTTTACTTGTCCTACCTTTTATGGGTTTTCTTCACAACATGTTTTCCCTGTGCTATACTAGTTTTTAGCCATCTGTGTCTCCATGATAGCTCCACTGTGTGAAAAAAAAGATACCAATGTTTAATTTATGGGTGCTAAAAGGGTTTGCAGTGGTGGCTGAACTAGCAATCCTGTTTGTGCTTTAACAGTGTTAAGATTGAGGGTTTTATGTGAATGTTCCATTACAAAGCTGATGCTGATGTGTCCCCGTTTTCTATTCATACTGTTTTAAGTGTTTAAAATGTAGATGCCCTCTTTCTAGACCCAGGACAGACATTTTGGGAAGAACATTGTGTAACAAAAAGACCAGACTCTCTTTTATTGGTTTTACATGCCAAGGCATAATGGAAATAAAGTGATCCTCATAAGGTTTAAAAGCAGCTGAAAATGTTCGGTGAAAAACTAAATCCACTCCAAAACACAGAATCAAATCCTAGTCTAATCCATTACCAAGTCTAAATCCAGACTTCCGGGTGCTGTTAAGCAAATGCTCAAAAAAATAAGCAACATCATATAGATGAGTGTAGTGAAATGCTTACTTGATCATTTTTTGACTGATACCACCCAGAAAACAACCTAGATACCACCCAGAAACAACTGAATAACTGGGACACATTTAGTTTTCACAGACAGCTTTGTTTAGTCTTTACAAATAAAGAAACTGTGAAATGTATCGTATTTTGTGGATAATTTGAGGTTCATCTGAGCATTTATACCCACCAAACAGATACCTATAAGACAAAGACGGCAACCGGCCATGTAAAATAAGAGAAGAACATCAGTGTCTTTAATAACTGACATTATTACGGTAAGATTCAGGGCACTCACAAACACCAGTTCCATTTTTCTCAGTCAGTTTCTTTAGCTGCATATCTTTTAAATGTAAATTTGTCCCTCTGCTTTTTCCCACCTGAAAACTGCTTAGTGCATTCTTGTCCTCATGAGGCCATATTTTACTGCTTCTTCACTACAGAGAAGGAAAGAAATGTAGGAGGAGAAAACATTTTCAATTATGACACATAAACACTCTGATGAAGAGCAATTCCCTTCTTTTTTCCACTTTCTTCATACAGTACCTGTTCAACCAAACACATCCTAAGTCATACTAAAATGTTCAGGCAACATTCCTCGGCACCCCCCCCCCCCCCCGCTGGATACTGACATGTCATACTTATCTTTGGAGCAGCTGAACGTTCTTGCCCTCATTCAAGCAAATGCAATTAATTCAGTGTGATTTTTAGTGGTGGGAGGGGGGTGGTTGAGATAGAAGCTGTAAGGGTGGATGGTGATCAGAAGAGAAATGAAAGTGTGTTAGTGTGTGTGACGTTGTTAAAGCGTGCAGAATCCGTGCCGTACTGCTGTCATTTTACCAGTGTATGCATACTGTATGTATGTGCTGGCTGCTGTCTGTTCCGCTTGCTTTCGGTTACAAACTTCATGTGGGCGTCATTTGTGATCAAGCCTCAACACTCCACTCCTCCATCCCAGCGTCTTTATACTCCTCATCTTTTCCTTTATTTATGTTGTGTACCTCATTCTTTTTTGTCTTTGTCATTCCTCTTCATCCATAATTTGATTAATGGCATTATTCTTCTTTATGCTGCCTAATGTTTTGTATATGTGAATTTCTCTTACTAATTTCTCCCATCCCTTTATATTATTCCCAATTTCCTTTAATTTCAAGTTGAGCAGAGAGAGAAGAAAAGCTCCTCTGGGTTAGGGTTTGCTATAAAGAAATTGTCTCCACATGGAAATGTATGTACACTGTGATTTGTGCCATAATTTAATCCTCCCGTCTTTATAGACAGGGTGGCATTAGTATTCATATACTGCATGTGCAAGCACTTTTTGAGATTTATCTGAAGACAGGTTTAAATGTTTACTGTATTTGTGGTGGAGAAGCAAATGTACAGTGCACTGAAGGGTGGATGGATATTAAAGATCAAATGCTTATGTTTTACAAGCCAGCAGCTTTATATCTTTATGGGTTATTAGATGTCTAAACACTACTTTCTTCTATCCTCTATCTCCTTTCTTTCACTTCCTCTTTCTCTACGATGCCAGGCTCTTTGTGCCTTTCATTATATTCATAGTCATGTCATGAACAAATTTACCAACATTTTACGAGACAAGATACTGACACTACACAATGGCGTCTTCTTTGTACCATGAAGATGAAATGTCAGTTGTTTCAAAGAAAGCATGTTGCTGGGTCCAATATCATGTCAAATTTTAAATGAGAATCAACAGAACTGTCTTTTCTGCCAGTTAATATTTGTGACTGTCTTCTTTCATATATTGGTTTCTCTCCCTTCCTCATGAATTGGTCTTTCCTTTTTTAGCTTCTGAAATCCTTCCTCTCTTTCATTTTCATATCTTCTCCTCCAACTATCTCTGTTTTGCTACACGCATCAGAGGTGTAACTTATTACTCACCACAGCTGGAGACCACTTAGCAGGAGTACATGTGGGTGACAGAGTGTTTGTGTTTTTCATTATGCATTCCAGCATATCATTATGAGGACTAACATCTCTCCCTTTAAGAGCTTTTGTCTCTCTCATTCTCTCTTCTGGCCTCCCTCCAATGGTTTGTGAGGCATTTCATTTTGATAAGAGGAGCCAAACAAAGAATACTTAAAACTCTCTGTTTTGTTAAAGCTTCTCTGGTTATATTCAGACTAAATTATATCATGTTATGTTCATGAGGCTAAACAACTGTGACCCTCTACCTTTTCTGCTTTAAGGATAAATAAAACACCCATAAGCCCTGTAATTGCTATTTCCACATTGATTTACATGTAAAAAAAATCTGCAGAAAATTCGGAACGTCCATAGTAAGTCTTTTTTTCTTAGGTTATTATCTTTAAAGCAAAACAAAAGATGAAAATGCAATTGAGTGTCCTCAGCTCAACATTGCCTGCTGCTATCTCTTTTTTTGCTTAACTTCTTTAAAAAGCACCTAAACACAAACTGACTGAAATGTAAATAAATTAGGTAATTAAAAAAAGACCTCCATCGGTAGATTTTTAAAAAGAAAAGTTTCATTACAGCATAAGACCATTATACTGGTTTTATTTTCACTTAGAGTAACTGGATTTTTTTGTGGAGTTTCAGTCAAGAACTTGCAGGTGTGCTTAAAAGGGAGCCAAAGCCAATAGTGACTGAGCGATTCAGAAAATTTTAATTAGTATATCAATTCTCACTGAACCAGCTTAAAAAAAAAATACTATTATTCATTTATTTATTAACACAAATGTCAGTTGGTTAAAAGATAATTTGCAGCAGTGGAGGGGTTTAAGGCTCTTAAATACAGGCTTAGCCAAAAAACTGGTATGGATTAGCACCTGATTCCCTGCAGTACTGTAATCAACACACAAATTAAGGAAAGTGAGGAGCAGGAGTTACAACGAGCAGGGGCTCTCAAGGGCTACACCACTGATCCTTTCCCGTCATAGTACATTATTCTTTCGCAGTATATGTTTTTTTTCAGAAAAATCAGTGATTTCCCCCTTCTTCCTCACTCGGCAGGTGGCTGTGTTCAAACGTGTCTTCACAACATGAGATGCACTGCTTAAGTCTCTGAACTGAGTCGTAATCAATTGATTTGCAGCAGTTCGACACCTCCACACTGTTCCCTTATTTTGTTTTTCTGGAGCAGACTGGTGCTCACATTTTACTTAACGAAAATGAAGAATTGATAAACAAGCGGACTGGAATGTGTGACCTGAGAAAAATAAGATGTTATAACATATAAGTAATATAATATAAGTAACATATAAGTAATATAACTGCTCAATTCCTACTCCACCCAGATCCAGTTCAATAGGGTGAGGGTTGGTGGTCAATGTAAAAGTTTGGAGGGAAGTAACATAACCAGTGTTGGGGAGTAACGGATTACATGTAACGAGGTTACGTAATTTAATTACAAAAAAAGAGTAACTGTAATTCGTTACAGTTACAATGAGAAAATATGTAATTCAGTTACAGTTACTTCCGAAAATATTAAGAATTACAAATTTAGTTACATTTTTTTTTAAATATAAAGAAAAACCTTTGCAAAATATGCAGCTCACTGATAGAGGAAGCGTATTGATTTACTAATATTTGACTGTTTGGTGTTGATGCATGACAAACGTTTATCGATGTCTATGACCTAGCCTAGCCTATACTACCTAGCCTACCCAACTCCTCTTTTTCCCGGACATGTCCTACATTTCAGACTAGGGTTGTCAAAAGTATCGGTACTTAAAAAATTATATGTTGTATCCGGATACGACTGACCTGCCGTCGCTGCGATTTATTTACGTATTTATTTACGTTGTTTATGATCATTAACAAGACGTTAGCCTTGAACTGCTAGCTGCGGCTAATGGCTAATAATAGCGTGCTAAAATTAGTCATGGGTCAATACTCATTAAAACCTTAAAGTAATCAAAAAGTAATCAAAAGTAATCAGTTACATTACTTTTTAAAAGTAATCGAAAAAGTTACACTACAATTACATTTTAAACAAGGTAACTTGTAACTGTAACGGATTACATTTTTAAAGCAACTTACCCAACACTGAACATAACGAATTACTCAGATGTGTGTGGAGATTGATGGTCCATTTCCTAATACCATACATTCCCAGTGAGTAGGTAGTTGATATACATCTCAATAAATGTTGAGGCTTTTGAAACAGCACACAGGATTACACTCAAAGGCTATATTTTTACCCTCTTAGTTTTGCAGCACTGTAGACATTCTATCAGTAAGCGACCTCAAAACACCTCATGCAAAAGGGTCAAACTTATAGCACTTATCCAGATCACTTAGCTCTTAGCTGTTGCAGTTCTCTAAGGTGCTTTGTCTAAATATATAGTATGCTTTCTGTCAACCCACACTCATACAATCAACACTGATATCAAATGTATCCATTAACTTGATTTGAAGATTTCCTTTGAGGCTTTTTAATCAACAATGCCTTCTGTTGACCTCTTTTCCAATCGGTCTCTGTTTTTCAGTCTCTTTCTGCCGGTGCAAGCTCAGTGTTCTGTGAACCTGCTACTGCCAGTGCTTCTGAGTTTTGTGTCAGTTCGTTGACAGAGCGGGTTGCTGACGCTCCTCACTGACAGAGGAACCTTCTGGGGAGCAGGTGTCAGAATGTTAAAAGGTTGCAATATGCTGGGAGGATGGGATAGATAAAACAGTCCAAGTTTGGTTACGATTCAAGACAATCATTATTAAACACTAATAACCAGCAAAGCGTCCAGACCACATGTGACCTGGTCCACATAGCTATCGAGGCACACTCTAAATCGGTTTTTGAAACAGAGGGGAGTGTTTTTGGTGATCCAGAATTATTTTTAAATGCAGCTACTGTACATTGTATTGGTATCTATTTGCATTGGTGAAAAATGTTGGGTAAAGCTGCTATACTTAAGAAATTTGAATTCTGCAAATCAACAAAGCTCTGGTACCCTTATAGGGCAGTCAACTCTGAGGAATGATCGTTTTACTTGCTACACAAAATAGAATTTATAATAGCTGATCTGGCCACCTTTCTAAGATCTTATTGTCACCAAATGAGATATCTACCAATGTCTGACTTGATCTTAAATTAGTTTCTTTTAAAAGTTTAAACATGACTACTGGTCATCAGAATGATGTTATTAAATTCAGAGCCCCTGCTGACATCCCTGTTTATTGTGATATAGTAAATATTTGGAATTTATTGTACATCGTGTATTAAGTGCCAAATGCAGATGAGATCAACAGGAATGCTTCTTCAGTTTTTTCTATTTTTGCATGTAAATTGAATATTTGTGCTTTATTGTGGGATGGGTAGTTTTAGAAGGGAGCCATGCATAAACAAATAAAGCTGAAAGAGTTACTATTGTCATAACAGACAGAATGCTGAGAGCACTTTTAAAATGACATAGCGCAGCAGAGGAATATAAATAGAATCAGCTGGACTATAGATGTTTATATAGTATAAAAAAGTCTGGTTTATCATATTTGCTTATGTCCTGAGGGAAGAACAAATGAGGATAGCTCTGCATTCCTTCCCTCATTTAAAATGAATGAACAGTGGTCGTCAGACATCTGGGTCTTTAATTTCTCTTATTCCTCTTTTTCATCCCTGTTGACTACATGTCTGCAAAAGTGGGGGTGAGCAGCCAATGAGCAGCTCTCACTCTCCTTGAGGGTGATCTTGCAGCACAGAAACAGACAGTGATGGAAGCTTTGGTGAAGGGTTCTGTGATGGCAGAGCAGTGTGACAGCTGAAGTTTTCCACTGTCTCGAGATGTTCATGCACTGTTGGCTTTTCTTGGTGATGATGAAATGCTTCTGTCCCATTTCAGGTCTGCTGGATGTCAGCTCCCAGTTTTCTGAGAGATTCAGCATTGCTTGTTATGCTTCCATGTAGTGTCAAAGGGGTAGAGTGTGGTGGGCTTTTCTCTCAAGTGCATTTGACCCAATTCTAGAAAGAAATCCCACATGAATCTCTCAGCTCCCCTTTGGCTCAAGCCTCTCCATGATGGAAGAAGAGTATATAGTCTGCTAAGTCTATTCAATCCAAAGTTCTAATGAATTATTCAAAGAATAGTAATAACTATAATAGAATAATTATTGTAAAATATAAACACTGCATAAGGAGGAGAACACTAAGGGTCTGAGAGGAGGCAGAAAGAGTCTTGAGGATGCAAATACAAGCTCCATTGTTTATTTCAGCCATAAGTGAGGCTCTACATATCCCCCTATTAGATTAAAGAAACACCTTTGGATTTTTATTTTTTCAGACCAAGTCATGTTTTTAATCTAAGTCTTTAAATACTTAAGTTACTTTATCCAGGCTGAATAAGGATTGCATACAGTAATTATTAATAACTTTTATATCCTGAATTATGACAATATCAGACTCTGGATCTTTATCATCATTTTGAAGGTCAGTGAGGCCATTTTCCAAAAAACGACTACTAACTAAAACACGGGGAAAGGTGTTAAAGCTCTGATTCTCCATCCTACTGATATGTACATGGTGTATTGAGATTTTCCACTGGATGATGAATGAATGTCTACATTTTATCACAGTCCAGAAAATGAGAGTGGAATCTGAAATAGAATGACCTAGTGGAAAAAGTGGAGGGAGAGGGCACAGATGGGGATGCTGCGGCAGCCAGCACCAACCGTGACGACCAAAAGTTCTTCAGTCAGGGACTGTTCACACACCTATGTCCGTTTTGCATGCAATGAGAACATTGTCTCAGATTTTACAGGTTTATGACCCCCCCTTAGCCCAGGTGTGAAGTACATGCTTGTTTTAATGTATACCGCGATCGTGTGCAGTGAGCTGAATTGTTTATGCGCTTGTGTTCAGGTGTTTGGGTGATTTTGTTATAGCTAGGCATGCGTGAGCCCACGTGGGACTGGCCTTTGCAGACCAGAGTATGTATGTGTGTGATGTATGAACATGGACAGCAGGACTTTGTTGTTGTCCTGTGTGCAAACTTTTGCTGTAATATGGGATTTGTTTGTTTGCATGTGCAAGGTGAATTGTACTGTCATTTTGTTTGTGTGTGTCCAACTGCAGCAACATGGACCAGTTGGAGTATTAGATCATCAGCAAGAGGGAAAATGAGGACATTTGTATTAGTACTCTTCAAGGAGCAATTTGAGGGTTAATACTTACAGTAGCTTTTGGCTCAGGTTAAAAAAATATATTGAGCTGAAGGTAAGGATTTGGTAGTGTATTGTGATGGTGATGGTTAAACATGAAGCTCTGGGAAATATTATGGCACTGAATGTCCTCATAAAAACATAATGTTTCTGTTTGTGTTTTGGTTTTCGTAACCTCTCACAACTCAGCTGATATGCATTAGTCATGCTCTAGCCTCTTTTTTCCTCCCTGTTGCCTTCTTTTTCCTTACTTTCCCATCTTTCTTGCATTTTCTTCATGTCTGTTTTATATTCTTGGGTGCTTTTATAAGTTGGTCTTGTTATACTCCTTTTATCTGATTCTCGGTTCGTACAACTTCCTTTACTGTTGCTCCACTTGACATCTTTTACTTTCAACAGAGTACATAATGCATGGAGTTTATTGTGACAATGGCAGAATCCCTCAAATCTAGAGGAATTATTCATTATCATCCTCTTTTTTTATACAGAGATGAACAAAATAAAACCCCTAATGAAATTTCGATGCAAAATTTTATTTCAAGATAAGCTGTAACAGTCAATAAAGCTATTGCCATTCAGAAAAAAAAAAAAAAGAAAAAGTCCCAGAGTTATGTAAAAGTCTCCCTTATATGATATGTATGAACCAGGGTTATTATATAACAGCTTTCGTGCAAGGAAGTTTAAAAAAAAAAAATGCTTTAAATGAAGTTCCCCCATTTTGATCTACATGTTTTTTTTTTACAGCTGCTGTGACTAGAGAGTGCAAGACACAGCAGCTGATGCACAAATTATGGTGTGCAAATCACAGTGTGTGGATTGCATGTCAGACTTCTGATTGTACTGATATGAGTACTGTGTTTATCTTTAATAGCTAGTCACCATATAGGTCAGCAGCAGCTTTTCTTAACAAAGTATCTCTGGCATATGCGTAGGTCTTCACATTAGGACAGAAAATGTTCCGAAATCTTTGATGATGTATTAGAAAATCATCACTAGAAATCCAAAAAGTTATTCATCTTCTTAAATATCCCAGAACATTTTTAGAACATGGGAGTGAGGATGATCGACTTGGGTTCATCTTTGCCATGGCCTATTTAACATCAGGAGAACGCAGCATTCCTTGAAACAAATTATTGCTTTGTGACAATGTTATTGCCAAAGGCTCGCCAACCAAATACCAAAATGGTAGAATCCTACTTTCTCAAATACTTAATATCTAATGTGCAGTTGGACTGGCTGTGGACAGCTAACACTGATCCTTTTTAAGTCATGATCTGAAATGTCATGCCTGTCCAAAATGAGTTCCTCAGTTACATGGCAGCTATAGATCCTGGGCAATGCTACCAAGTTGTTCAAATTTTAGATGCATATGTCAAGGACTTTTGCCGATACAAGCACATTTTATCAGCACATCTTATTTTTTTCTAACTGGGAAAAAATATTAGGTATGCCAACTTACAAGTCTGACATCCTGAATACATATCCACTAAAGAGCAGGAGTGAATGTCCTTATAGTTAACATGTTTAACTCTAACCTTTAACTCAACATACTAAGTGCTCTTTAGCCTTGAAAGCTAAGCTCAACAAAACATCTGCATTCAGCCGGTAGTCATACATGCTAATTTTTGCAGCATATCCTGATCTAGATAAACTGGCATTTAATCTAATCTTCTTACTTCAACTTCAGTGCTTTATGTTGTTGACATCTCCAGTGTCATTTTGAACCTTTGTAGGGTATTCAAAACACAAAGTTGAAAATAAATTCTGTGGTTAGTCACATCTCTCCATTTTCTGAACCCACTTTCTGAGCAAATATTTAGTTCCTTTCACAAAGAACAAGGTGAAGTGTTAGTAAAAATCCCACCACAAAAACACTATAGAGTAAATTAATTCCGTCTCTTCTTCTATCTGCATGTACCTGCAGGTTCTTTTTCCATTTTGTCACTTTTGACAAAACCAAATACAGTATATTTATTTAATTTCCAGCACTGTTGAAACGTGGCTTTTGAGGCTGATGTGATAAAATTGCAAATCCAGCCAATTTTATCCAGTGCTGCTGTGACAGCTCACCAATGAAAAGAATGTGCTTCCAGTTTTCTTCCCCAGTTGTCACCTCATCACATTCTTTCCCCCGTCCTTCCAGATATCTCTCATTCCTGGCCCATTTCCTCTGAAGCCTGTATGCAGCATCAGAGTCAGTATGGTTGACAGTGAAGTATGAAACAACCAGGTGCAAGTCAACATTCTCTTCTCTCTGCTTGGCAGATTGAGATAATGGCACCAAAACATATTTCAAACAAACAAATCATTAATATTAGCTGACCCTCTACATAGCTGTGAAATATTTTTCATCTGTTTATGGTTGCATGATTGTCTTTAGAAAATAGAATTTTCAGATGGTTTAAGTTTATTAAAAGGGATTTGATTTCTTTTTCCCTACACTTTGCAAAATAAACTGTTTCTTTTTCACCATGCAGTATACTATAATGTTTAGTGTACACCGAGATATAACCCATTTCAAAAGCAACACCTCAAAATAAGCCTTTTTCATTTACTCTAATGTAAGCCATGTTGAAAAAAATGAAGACCAGTTTAATGTAGGGCCTAGTACTGGACTGTTCTCTTCCTGTCAGACCCTTTCCCACTTGTGATGCAGCCCACTAGTGTGAATCATCTAATGAACACAGCTATTTTTAACAACAACATACAGCAGCAATGAACAAAGCAAAGATTTTGAAGCTGCCACCCCATCATCATTTATCTATCGGTAACAATGAAGATATTTTTTAACACTATTAAAACTTTATTGATGTTGTCACCTGTGTTCCTACTTCTGAAGAACCTTTTTTTGGCATGCTTAGATGGAATATTATATTACAGGACTGATCATTATCAGGGGGACCATACAACAAAAAAAACTAATCAATTTTGTGAACTTACTCATTTCTGTCCTCTCTTTTGAACAGGAAGATAATCGAGGTGAAAATTATTGATGATGAAGAGTATGAGAAGAACAAGACTTTCACCATCGAGCTGGGAGAGCCTGTTCTGTTGGAAATAGGACAAAAACATGGTGGGTCATCTCTTTTTTTGTCTGTTTGTTTTTCAGCAGCTGTTAAAGGAAATTTAATAAAACTGCGAATGATTAAGTACTTTTGTTCAAGCTTCAGATGCATTAGATAAGGGCCCTCGACACCCACTGTTCTGGAGGTTTTAGAAGTTTCCCTGTTTCCACTGCAGTGGCCAAAGCCCTGGAGGACCGAATTTGTACAACACTGCTTAGATGTATTAGACCTGCATTGATTCACTGAGGCCTCAATCTAAACTCAGATTAACTGAGGAAACATTAACTTGAAGCGTAGAGGAGGTGACCTGAACAGGATTAAAGTTCCTAAGCTGTGAGGAGTTTTTTTAATACTGCCATCTATGCCACAGGAAGGGCAGGAATAATATTTTCATAATCTCAAAGATTAAAGAGGTGTTGTTTGGATAGCATTTCAATAGCTCCAGAGTAGTTGTTTCTGTCCTTGCAGTGTAGAATTAGGCTCACAAATCCGCTGTTTATTCCTGCCTTGCATTTCTTAATTTTTTGGTTAGATATCACTCCACTCAGAAATTCGACAATCTTTTTGTCCTTTCACTTTCTTTACAAACAGAAGTGACCCTAAATTCCTTACCCTATTAGACATGAGCAGAGCTGAATGACATTACAGTTTATGTCCAGCAACCCCTAAATTCCAAATGATGTGGGCCCTCTCTCAATGGAAACACTGTCTCTTCTCTATGCTTTCACAAGCTGAGGGAGCTCTAAATGTGCACTGATGTGTGGCAGACTGTTTGCCTGCTGAACAGAATACACAGATTGTGTGTCTGAATTGGTTTTTTTTTTCTTTTTTTTACTGTATACTTGACAATGTCAACATACATTATGCAGATAATATCACATATATAATGTACGTATTATTCTTTAAAGTTACTAATTACATTATCAGTTAATAGGCATTTGTAAAGTAATCTGAGCTTTCTAATATGATCAATTGTGTGACAAGAGTCTTTAACCTCAGCCTTATAGCTTTATACAGCTTAATATCACCCATATGTAGGTGTTTCAAGACACTGTAGTTATTACACTCAAATAGAGTTACATAGGCAGTACCAAAAACAAAACACTAATAACTACATACATTGCAAACTTTTGAGTGTGATATGAGTATGTCAACATTCAGTCAACTTACTGGATGCAGTTGTGATCAACTGGCTCAACACAGCACAGATAAGAACACAACACTTTGTGATCACAAAAATATCACTGATGATGATAACTGAAAACGTCTTGTATTAAGGCAAAACAATAATATAGAAACATGTTTTGTTTTTTTTTTTTTTTTTTGACAATTATTTGGAGGGAGAGTGACAAGTTCTCTGAAATTTCCGATACACTTTTTCATTTCTTTTGTAGCTTTGCAATTGGGCACTTCTACTGTGCTTTGAACAACAAATTACCAAGTTAGAAATCTGATTTTAGGGGCGTTTGCAATTTCCCAAAGCCTCCCATTAGGTTCTAATCTAGACTATAGACTTTAGCCCTAAGGTTGGTACCTCATCAATTGGTCAGTGGTAACCAATGCAGATCTAACAGGGAGAGGTCTCATGGAGGGCTTTCTAAAATTACCCATTTTCAAAACCCGAGTGTGTTTTATCTCGCTCTCACCACATACACTTTGATTCTTCTGGTGCCATTCAGGTCCACAATCAAGATGTTAGACATGAAGAGGCAGCAGCCTGCGGCATGTTTCATTACAGAGAAATATAATTGGTTTCATGACACTGTCAAAGAGCGAGCAGACTGACATTTAGACACACTCAGTCACACACAAATTGTTATACACACTGCACTTTTCAATTACAGCAACTCAACACTGATAACAGTTCAAATAACCATTTTGAAGAGTGAGCAAGGAAACACACTTTACTTTGTAACAAGACCACAGAAATGTAAAAAGAAATGTGTAAATTCAATACATATACACTTTTGTTATAACAACAAACTCACAACAGTTCAGATTCCCAGTGGTGGCATGTGACTGTTTGAGTATTCTACATTTTATTGGATGTATTCATTTTCTGAAACGAGACCTCAGTAATAATACACTGTATTAAAGGTTATAGAAGAAAGTCAAAGATGCAAGACTTGACTTCAGCAAGATTATTTAACAAGAATATGTTGAGTTAGGTAGGTTGATGATTTTGTCCATTATCCAGCTGCCCGGTTGTTTGCACAGCTTGATTTGAATGTCCTGCTATTACATTCCTCTGAAGGCTTACTGTGCACCTGTTTGTCTCCATGGTCACTCAGGTGACTCCAATGAGAACAAGCCATTGGTGGGAGCAGAGGAGGAAGAGGTGGCAAAGATGGGTTGTCCGAGTCTGGGTGAACACACACAGGTGGAGGTGATCATAGAGGAGTCCTACGAGTTCAAGGTAAACAAATAGGAGCATGTGTTTACATGCAAGTGAGATTTTAATTCAAGCTGCCTCTTTTCAGAAGGTCAGTTATTCATTTTTGTCAGCAGTTGATTAATAATGTAGAGTACTGCACAGATATAGACTTTTAAAGATCACAAACTGCTGTAGCTTGAAGATTGTTAATCAAACCAATTAGAAAACTATCCTGTAATCAGGATAAATGACTGTATCAATAGAAAAGGATCATTAAAAATGACTTGACATTTCCTCTGAGTGGCCAAAAAACAACAGTGCTCGTGTTTTTTGCCGTCATGCTTTGCGTTTTCATTGTGTTGTGTTGCCTATACTTTAAGTTTAATCTCATCTCAGATTTTTACATTATTTTGAATGTAGCAGATCATATGTGTCTCATTGCGTATGCATTTTATTCTCATTTATCTATTTTTGTCATACTGTTTGTGTGTGTGTGTTTGTGTGTGTGTATACATGTGTGTGTAGAAGGCAGTCAGTTCTCTTCTTAGACAGGCTGAAAAGGTTATTCTTCTTGTGCATGCAATGCATGTTTTTCAATCTGTTTCTATACAATACTGAAATCCTCTAGAGGTGTCTGGGTCGAGTGTGTAAACCCTTTAATTACATGAATGCTTTGATTGAGACTTTCCCCTTTTTGATATTGCATTTAGTACAGCAGACAGTAAATTCCATTGGATTTTCATACATTTCTGTTAGCTGAGTTAGAATGACTGCTGCTGTGACGCTACATGGCTGGTCTGACCTGTTTTACATATTTCATCGTTCCTCTTCCTGGCTGCTTTAGACAGAAAACTCCATCAGTCTGCCTGAAGGCTTTTCCACTATTCATCATCCCAACATAGTGCTGCTGCCAATTTCACAGCCTTATGTCAAACAGCACATCCCAAATTCCCAGTGTCTCTGTATACATCTATACTATGAGTCTAATCAAAAGACTTGAACTTGGTATATTTCTCTTTCTGTGGCTCGGTTTGATCGGCGAATTCAAGTTGTGTTTTTTCTGCTCTGCCTGGTCTGTCTGCTTTTGCATGCTTCCTTGGGTGTGCGTGTGTGTGTGTGCGTGTGTGTGTGTGTGCGTATGTATGTGTATGTTTAGAATACAGTTGATAAGTTGATCAAGAAGACAAACCTGGCCTTGGTGGTGGGAAGCAGCAGCTGGAGGGAGCAGTTTGTCAATGCTGTTACTGTTAGTGCAGGTAACACACACTCACAAAACATGTGGAATCATTTGGAGTTCTAAAAAGTTATTACATTTAGATTAACATTTCTGTAAACTTTAGTTTTTTTAAATCGATTTAAAATGATTTTTATTTCCTTTAGGCAGAGTAAAGCCAGCTGTTTCCTCTGTTTCCAGTCTGCATAATAAGCTATTAATTACATAAGAGAGCTGCATCTTATCTAACTCATGGCAGTGAACGTTCACATCTTGTTCTTTAATTCACCAAAATTTCCTCCATTTTGTCCCCCTTGTCCTCATTTTTAATCTTCTGCCTCACCTGTAGGAGACGACGATGAGGAGGAGAGTGGTGAGGAGCGGCTCCCCTCCTGCTTTGACTACATCATGCATTTCCTCACTGTTTTCTGGAAGGTCCTGTTCGCCTTTGTCCCACCGACAGAGTACTGGAACGGCTGGGCCTGCTTCATTGTCTCCATATCACTGATCGGTGTCCTCACTGCTGTCACTGGTGATCTGGCCTCACACTTTGGCTGCACAATAGGACTGAAGGACTCTGTGACAGCGGTGGTGTTTGTGGCATTGGGGACATCTGTTCCAGGTGAGGCCATCACTGTCAATGTCTGCAAAAAGCTTTGCCAGATGCCAGTACTCACTTTCCTGTTGTAGTTCAGCACAGCCAGTGGGATTAAATAAACTAATCTGTTTACTTTATATCTGTGGTTCGATACATGGCGTTGCCACCATCTTCATTTTGTTTAAGTGGACACAGAATGAGCTAGATATTTAGAGACAAAACAAATGCTCAAAAAAAGAGAAAACCTGTGTGTTCCTTCTTATTTTAGTAGCAGCCCCATATACAGGCTGGAAATCAAAATTAGGTTGTAAAAAACAGGCTCCATCACAGCCTGCCTGCCTGGAGGGGGCACGTTGTCCCCTGGCTTTAATTCGAATCCCAACCTCATTCCTCTCGATAGCAAGTTTATTGTTGTTCCTCCAAATGATTTATAGAAATAGCTGCCATGTTATTCTGTGGATGACTGGGATGACTGTCAGGGAGGTCTCTGGAAAGTAATATTTGAAACAACTCCTTCAACAGTCTTGCTCTGTTTTGATGCTTGAGACTGGAAATTGGACATTTTTTTATATTTACATTCAACACAGCTCTTCTCACATGAGATGCTGTTTTGCTATTTATTTTGCCTTTCATTATATCTGATCTGTATGTTCAGTTTATCTGTTTTCTCTATGTTTTACACATTTATGTCCATCTCCACACACACACACTTTTATAAGATGTTTTATTGATTTATCCATCATCCTGACCTGTGTGTGCTGTGAAGTCCTATTATTCATAGAGTCCTTTAACCAGTGTTTCATGGATCAAAATCAAATACACAGTGTTACCTGCCTGTTATAAAAAAACAAAATTTTCATCTAAAACTTCAAAATAATTTGCCCCATTAAATTATACGGAGTATATTTTTCATGTAAGGATATGAATTTTGCTAAATCACACCGATATTCCCCGGGAAATTGGATCTCAGCACCCTGACTAAGAATAGACATAAGCCGACATGAGCGTACAGTAACTGGCAGCAGTTTCCCTGGTGTCTCCTGCCAGTTAGGTTGTAGATTCTCACAGCTTTTGATCCCATTTCTGCTCCAGTATTCTGCACCAGAAAGCTTTCTTGTAAATGACACTATTACATCGGTTAGGCACATACGGATGCCAATAAAAGACTATAGAATATAGTAAGACTAAGGTTTTTCTTCTTTTGTCAGTAATGACAGTGAAAACATGATTTACAATTTTTGCTTACAGAAAAACAAAACCCACTTTGATGAGGAATGTTTATGACATTAGAAACAATCATCCTCACATGGGATCTTTTTTTTCATTGAAGCAACAGACTGTTGAAAAAGGGCTATCTTGTGGCTTAATTTACTCAGGAAAATAAAAAGCTAGTCATCAGTAATTGTTTTCTCTTTAAAGTGTGTTGATTTGATCTTTTTGAGTATTCTCTTTTTGTTTTTTGCATACATGTGTGTTATACTGCAGTTTTTTCTCCCCATTTTTTCATCATCATTTTATTTGGTTGCCTTTTTAAAGATAGTTCTCTTTTTCTTTAAATGAGTCCCTAGGTTTTTGTAGCTGTTTTGTACTGTTAAAAAAAACACGTTTCTATTTATTTTAATCAAGCCGTCAAATCTTTTTCTCTGATCAGATACATTTGCCAGCAAGGTTGCAGCCATCCAGGACCAGTATGCAGACGCCTCTATTGGAAACGTCACCGGCTCCAATGCTGTCAACGTCTTCCTGGGCATCGGAGTGGCGTGGACCATTGCCGCCGTAGCCTGGCGCTCCAAGGGCAAGCCTTTCAAGGTGAACCCCGGAAACCTGGCTTTCTCCGTCACGCTCTTCACCATCCTGGCTTGTGTGTGTGTGCTCGTACTGCTGTACCGGAGAAGGGCAACTGTTGCTGGTGGCGAACTGGGAGGACCACGGACTTGCAAGTTGCTAACATCCCTGTTGTTCATCTCCCTATGGCTGATTTACATCCTTCTAGCTTCTATGGAGGCCTACTGCCATATACCAGGGTTTTAAAATGAGGAGCAGAGGAAGAGAGACCCACTGCCAAATTGAAGAGGATGGGGGCAGGTTAGAAAGAGAGAAGATCTGAATTGATATTTATCATTTCTGAAACTTTGTGTAGAATAATCTTATCCTCCAAGTTTCTATCCTGTATTCTCATGGGACTATATAAATCCCTAATGATGTCCAAAATTATTATTTCTCTCTGCAATTTCAGCTCTTAGCCACACAGACCCTCCTTTCTCCAGTAACTGGAACAATTGTTTGGGAGACAAAAAACTAGAAATACCAGAGCATATACTGTACATTTTGCAAACCATCAACAGTATTTAAACAGGACTGATTTCATCATAAGTGTACAGCACAGTCAATAGGATGAATAAAAGGCTCAAATTGGTCCAGAAAACTGCTAGTTAGGAGCAGAGAAAAAAATGAGCCAGCTTTTGATGGAAGAATGAAAGCTAAGAAGACGAATAAAGGTGAAAGAATAACCTAAAGCTGGCAGCAAAGTCAGAGAGAAGAAAAGGTGTTTAGCTTGGCTGTAGTCCAAGAAAAAAATGAGAATGGAAGTCAGAAGTGTACACCCCATCCACACACCTTCCGTGTCTTGGTTGTCATAGGAACAGTGGTTTCTCCTATCGTAACTTTTGAACTCTATCTAAAACTGTCTGTGACTTATGACTTTTAATGCCTCTTTCCCTAAATGTACATACATACACACACACACACACACACACACACACACACACACACACACACACAAACATACCACCACCACCACCACACATACCTTTATAAGAGCCCTCAGGTGATTATGCAGGTGAGATGGCCTTTTGTTATTTTATTTTTTTTCCAGCATACACTGTGCAGAATTATCAATACACACACACACACACACACAAACACACACACACACACACACACATAGGACACTAACTCGTACAATTTACCCCTGTATTTTATGTGCCCTGTTGGAAAAGTCTTGAAATAGTGACAATAAACTGCTGTTGTCAGCAGAACCAAACCTTTTTTTTAATTAACATCCCTCTGCTTAGATGCTAACCCCACCCTGCACTTATTTTTTACACTTTTCAATGGTGTTACGTGTAAGTGTTGTGTACAGTGCAATTGTAAAAGCAACAACATACAATGTATGCATACAATACAATGTAATCTGAATAGGTACGACTTGAAAAAGCAAGACATCGCAAGAGTGTGAAGGAGACAAAAGTAGTGTAGAATCAACAAGCTTGTTGTACAGATGACTTTCTATCAGTTCAGTTGTTGTGTGTGCTTTTAAAGTGCACTGTTTACACTTTAAGAGACAGTAGAGCATGTGCAGCCATAGCCTAAGAGGAACACAACTGGAGAAGGAGCATCCAGAGTGAAGGATCGGGCCGACTGGGACCGGGATGCTGACTGAGGCAGCACCCATACCCACTGTTGCTATTTGTACATGATATTATACAAACTCGTATGGCCGTGTGTGAGAAGCCATTGATACTTCATTTATGTGACATCCCTGCCTGTGTAAGGAAAAGTAAACAAGAAAGATCTGGATGCCCTTTTTGCTGTGAATCAAATGTGACATTTTAAAGAAATCGACTAACTCCAAATTTGGATGGGATTGTATGGCAGCTCTGAAATTTCATGTGACTGTTAGTGCATCATGTGGGAAAATCCTGTCTTTGTTCTCTGAAGATTTTATGGAATATCATAATAATAGATAACTAACCATTAATTTGCAATATGTAGTTTTATGTCGCTCCCATGAGCTGGCAGCTGCTGTTCGTAAAACCGAAAGTGATCACACTAATGACTTGATATATTTGATGGCTAAATCTGTGCTGTTTCTTTATCTTTTGTGAAAAGTATTTTAACTCAGGCATGGTTTGTCCGTCAGTGTGAATGTGCATCATGAGGAAAGTATCATTTTACAACACGTGTATCAAATCAGCAGTTTTGTAATCCATGTCAGGTGGTTTCATTGCCAGCATTTCCATTTTGCTGTGTGTACACCCAGCTCATGCCCACAGGCTGAAAGGAGCCCAGACAGAAAGGTTGGCATATGTATTGTCAGTTAATTGCATTTCCCCTGTGAACAACATAATACAAAGGGAAACTCACCCACACATCTTACTGAATGCAAACTTCAAAGAAATCTCTGTAGAGAGAGAGCTACAATCTGCCTTTTTCTAAAAGAGTTGTGATAAAAACAGGTACAAAAAATGTTGACATATTTTGATGTAATGTTACTGAGGCACTGCTTTATAGGAGTAAAACTGATTAATTTAACATTTTACACAGTTTCTCAAACAGCTGTTTTAGAGTTTAGTTACCTGTCAAGTTGCTTCGCCTCCCTTTCAAAACAACATCTTCTCTGTGCAAATATTAAGCATTATTGTCTAGATATTATCCATGATAAGATGCTCAGAGTAACTGCCTAATTACAGCTGCTCTGGAGCCCCTAAGGATTTAGGAGGCTTCCAGATTGTAGGTGTTTGCAGCCTTGAAAAAACAGGGCCATGTCAGGGTAACTGACCAAATCTCAAGTTTTAGCCAAAAAATCCCAAGTGATCCATCTCTCCTTTCCTGATCTTATCTCTTTCCGTTTGTAATGTTATCTTTTTTCAGCCAAACTGAACAAAAACCACTGAGGCAACATTGCTTGGTCACATGTTGAAAACATTCCACAGAAAGTATAAATGTTTTTTTCAGCGTAACCAAGTGTTTCATCATTTTTTGGCATGAAATCGAATGTTGCTAATTTAAGGGATCTTAGAAAAGCTTTTCTGATGGATGCAAATGTTGTTTGTGTCTGCAGATTTCACTGGGTATTTCATATGGAAATTTACATAGTCAGACATCATTTGAAAAGGCCCACATCGTCATGGCCCTCATTTCTTCACTATATCATTCCATCTTCACAGCTGAAATCAAGCATTGGGTAGTTCAAACAAAAATCAGCAGGATTCTGCTCAGTGCAACATGAGTCCCTCATAGTGGTTTATTTAGAGCTAAGTTGAATTCAAACATGTTCCACATATGGCTGGAACACCACAAAATAAGCAACACGTGTAAGTTTTCATATTAGATTGATTGTTTCCTGTTGCAATAGTTTCCTGTTGCTCATTTCTAGCAGCAGGCCTGAAAGCTTTCAGACGTGGTGTTTGCACCACAGGTGAAATTTTTCCACTTATACTTTCATTACCTCTCATCCTTTTTGTCTGCACCTTTGTCACTGGTATTTTTTGGGCAAAGCTGTCTAGTTGGCGTGACTCCTGGCCTGCTGAGATGCTGGTATATCTGTCTGGCTGAGGTCTTTTTCTGAATGACTTAAGCATACGTAACCAGTTCCAGAATGCGTGGGCAGGATAATAGTGCTGCTGACGCTGCAGGAACACACACATACGGAGACTGATTTAGAATTGTAGGCTTTTTAAAGACTAATAAGCTTTGCTGGAGAGCAGCTCGGCATGTGTGCCCCTGCTTGTGCGTGTCCATGCTCTGGAAGTGAGTGAAGAAATACGTCCATATTTTTAGTCTTTCTCCTGTTGCTTAGCGACCATCTATCTGCTCACCGTTGTCTTCTTGATTCCTGCTAGTGGATGTGCGACATTTTGCGTTTTATACTGTTTGAATTTGTCACACTTTGCATGTTTGTCATTCCTTTTGTGAGCATAACAGTGTAGCTCATCAGTTTTTCCTCATCCTGCAGATGCTTAACATATGCCCCTTCAATTCCTCAATTGTTTTTCTGCGTGTGTGTTTCTTTTACTTGTGCCTCTCCTTTGCATGTGTTATTTTGTGTTCATCTCCATGTGTACTTGTGCCTTTGTGTGTGAGTGCGCGTAGTTTGGTATTGTAATCTTTTTACAAGGGCTTGCCCTGTGTGCTCCTGGCAGAGTCCCATATGATAGATTAATGAGTTTGAATGCCAGCCTGACCAACAGTAAAAATGCCTGAAAATTGGATTACCTGTGTGTGTGCATGAGTATGTGTACCTGTCAAATAGTATTAGATAAATGATAGATCTGGCCGTCGATCAATTCTGGAAATAGATGGTGGCATTTGGCTGAAACTAAGTGTGTGTGTGTGTGTAAGTTTGTCTGCAACTTTTAATGTCAACTGTCAATTACAATAAAGTTGCAGTCTTTTTTTTATGTCTTGACTGGTTAATGACTCAGTGTTAGCATGCTTACATGCATACAAATGCAGGCAGGGCACATGCAAAGTTGCATTAAAAGGATGAAAACAACTTAAACCTACAAATGGAAAGGGGACCAGTCTTACTAAAAATGAGACGTAAGTTTGTTTGTCCACATTTGTAACTGTGAACTTCATTTCAGCCGGCTTCACTCTCCTGGTTGTAAATGATAAAGTAGCAGTTTCACCAAACAGCCTCTCTTATTGACCATATGGAACATCTTGGATGCATGGGTACCCTTAATAACATTTAACCAAATTCTTCTAAATGAAGGTGAATGGTGATGATGCCATTTTGTTGCATGTTTGCTAATCTTCCTCTCCTGGGTTTACCCCTAACCTCATGTCACCTTACTCCATCTCTCGCACCCTCACTCACTGCTGCTCCTTCGCTGACAGCTCTCTCACAAATCCTCCCCTGCTGACTCATCCAGAATATAAAGGATAGTAGATAATAAGTCGGAGCCTAAGTTGTTTTTATGACCCTCACAGATCACAGCTTTGGAGCTTTCACACATGGTGATAGATGGCAGCTTTTCAAGACCATCTATTTGCCTCAGGTCTGGAACTATTTGTCTTGGACATTGGCTAAAAATCTGAAAGAATAAGGTCTTACCTACAGTTTAGCCACAAAAACCTGTTACTCTGAGAGAGGTTTTGGGATTTTTTAATGGAACTCATGCACTGATGCAAAATTCCAGTTTACAGTCTAACCTTATGGCACAGAGTTCAGCTGTGTAGGATATGTTTGTTTTTTATAGGATGGTTAAACCAGACATTGACATCAGCGGCCACACATATGGCATTCACAGCTCAATGCATTTCAAACTTTAAGGAATTTTCAAGCAGGACTTTGCTATTTCTCATAAATATATGTTTACTGGATTTTTGGAAAAGGTTTCAGCCTTTCAGTGGCATCCCTCCAGTAACACAAAAAAACTATTTGTCTTTTAAATATTCTCATACCAATAGTAGTAACAATATTTATCCCAATATAATGATTTCATAAAATTAAAGCTCTCACCAATTTAGAACAGGCCTAATTAAGTGGACAGCCAATCAGAAACAGATCCTTGTGCCACTCAGTTCTTTTCATATAAAGAACTATTACAGATTGTAAGAAATTATTTGAAATTTTAAAAACAAGATGAAGTGACCAAGCATGTCATATGAATGAATTGAATGTCACTTCAAGGTCATTGGAAACTATATATTCATAGTTATTTTGAAGACTAATTTTATAGGCATTCATTTGATCATGTCTGAATTATTTTTGTATGATGAACACTTCAGTATTAGTTATTCTGTGGTTTTAGATCACATGTTGGGTCCTCTCTTAACATAGATACTCTTTAAGGCACTTACTGTAATTCTAGATGGGAAAAGATCTCCAAAATGGCAGTTTCTTTAAATGATATACTCTTACAGTCCTATTTATTATTTCACAAAGTGCATTTGATATGAAGTCACGGAATTGAAATTTTTTGTTAATTTTAATTGTATGTTATAGTTACTCTTGTCTTGTTTGTTTTTCTGCTGTTTTTTGGAAATTTGTTTTGTAAAAGGAAAAACAATCCCTCAGAGAGTAGAGCACCAACTTAACATGGGGTGGGTGTGGATGTGCGTGTTCATTCATTCATTCTGCCCATGAGTTTGTCGATGCATGAATTAATCTCATTCTGAATACAGTGTTGATGTTGGAAGTGTTATAGTAAAGACTCATGTATTTTTAAAAGCTGAAGATGAAATGAAATGATATGATAAAATGATATAGATGTTTACAAAGAGCAAGCTTTTCTTTTCTCTGTTTTTTCCCAACGGTGAAATAAAACTAAACAGATGAATGCTCAAACATGTGTCTGTGTGTTATGTCCTGGGTTCAGCCAAGACTGGGGGATTTATTTGGGAATTAAGATCTTTGTTTCATGAAATGCTCAGAGATTAGGAAATACAATGTTTCTTCACATTTGACTGAGCATCATTTGTCACATCCCCTGGTTTAGCTTAAATTAGCATAATTGAGCAGATACGTCTATGTGCACTGAAGAAATGGAATACATAATATGGACCTCTATGCGATTAGAACATCAGCAGAATTAAAAAAAAAAGACCTTTGTTGTCCAACATTTACTCACTTACTTAAATCCCGACACATATTCAGAATGGCCTGCTTCATGTCCAGTTTAGCATGGTTTATGCTATGTATTTAACACATCTTCTCTAAACTAACATATTAGGAGGAAGAACATTTCAGATGAGTTATGTAAGAGGCCTCAGAAATGTGAAATGTTATTTTTCAACTTAAACATTATCTAAACCCATTCTTGTAACCTTAAATAAATACATTACATCCCTCCTGTTGATTAATTTTTGTGAAGTTAATATGTAGCAATTTGGCAAAGACACCTAATTTCATGTCACACTCCTATATGAGCACCTGAACACCTGCAACCTGACCGGTGCAGCAGTAACGTTCTTCTAAACAGCTCGGCCATGTGACACTCACTTCATTTCCATCCTGTCACTAAAATATTGACCTACCTACTTGTAGAAAAGTCCTAAACCTTGAGGCTAAATACTGTGTTCACTGCGTGTTTTGCATAACTGCTGCATTTCCTCCAGTTCTTGTTCTTCTCCGTCAGTTTCTCAACAATACAGTGGCAGCTGTTATTCCCACGGCAGCCAGCAGTAACCACGTTGGTGAGACTTGTCTTCATCCTCTGCTGGAGGAGAACGAGATGAAGAGTAAACACAGAAGCCCTGAGGGGGACATGGAGGTGGAACAACAGAAGGAAGGTGCAGGAGAAGGCAAAAAGAGACGAGGAACGATCGAGGCTTACAAAGTGTGTGTGGATGCAGACTAAATTTGAGACAAAAAAAAAACATGTAGGGAAATTGAAGCATGAGAAGACGTGATGGAGTCAGTGCCAGCGCAAATGTATCCTGTGGGAGGAGAAAGATGACAGGACGTGACACGCTACAGTGATCGTCTCTCATCTCAAGGGTTTGAGTGTTTGCCACTATAAATGAACTGATTTTGACACACCTTAGTTGGTTAATTGGCTTTGCAGTTTTACAAGTGAACACATTTCGTGCCTGACAAAAGAGCTCAGCTGTTTAAAGACATGAAAGAAACAGAGTTTCTGGAAACAGTTCCATAATGTGTACAGAGTTGCTCAAAGAAACGATGCAACAAAAGTAAAACATGCCCATGAGGCAACTTTTTGAATGGTACTGCTAGATTAGATTATTTTTCATGTCAACATTTGATATTCCACCCAGTGTCACAAGATTTTTATTTTGTACAATTTACTGTATATTTACATTTTTTTCTGTCCATATATTATATTTGAAACAAATCAGTTTAAGGTGGCAATCTGATTGAATGTTCAAGTAGTGTTGGTCTGTGCATCAAGGCTTTTTGAAGTACTGGATTAAGGGATGATGTGAAAGTATAAACTATAACTGTCAGAGAGAACAGCAAAGAAGTAACAGAAAGTAGAAGAGAAGTAGAAGAGTGGAAACAGATGATAAGAAGCAAAATACCAACAAATGAATTGACGTCGACTGAAAAAAAGAGCTTTTCAAGAAACAGAAGAAGGTTTGACAGCTCATAGATAAGACCAGCATGTAAGATTAAATTATAAAAGAATAGTAGTGATACCTGTTGAAAGAAAGTTAAATGTGAATGCAGAAAATGGACCGAACAGGAGGGAATGATAACATATACCTTAAGCAGAAGAGCATGAATTAAAAAAAAAATATGCACGATGAATAGAGAACAGTTTTGACAGATTCCACAAAGGACCCGATGCCTTCTCTGTGGCTGCATTATGAGGCTGATTCCTGTGGAATTGTGACTGGTAATCAGCGATGGATTACACTTTCAAACTAACCCGCCCGACTTTATCAGGCAGCAGAAGGAAATTGAGACAGCAAACATGAGAATGAAGCTGTCAATTGAATACAGTAGCACCCACTTTTTTCACTTTATGTATATGCTAATTAAAGCTGTCCCTTTAAAGAATATTCCCTGACACAAAGAAGGGCTCTGCATCATTAGAAGATTGTGTGGTCAACATAGTATTGATCAGGACCACAGTGAGGAGAGAAAACCTACTTAAAGCACAGCAGAAACATACTGCTGATTCCCCACGTCAGTCCAGTGCTCCTTCATACATAAACCGCTTCTCATTAGAGGAAAAAGCTCAAGGCTTCTCTCTCATAATGATACATCACAATAACACGCATGTGTCATATCGACTCAAGCAGGCCATTCCAGTAGAAATAATGACTGTCGTTTTTTATCCTTCAAGACCGCCAAGTTATTCACATTCGTCTTGAGCTGTTTTTCAAGATAGACAGTTAACTTCAGCTCCTATCTTTGACTTAAAGAAAGACTTCTTGCACTCAATTAGTATGAATTTGACATCATTATGAACTCCTTTCACAATTAGCCTCTTTCCATAAAGTGGTCAAGATCAGTTGCAGATCAGTGCTAATGAAGCTGCACCAAAAAAATCGTCTTATTTTCTACCACTTCAGCCCGTCTGTCACATATAGATTAAGGTTATGAGTGAGCAGATTCAGAATGTAGAAGTACATATAAGGCTATCCAAACCTTTCCAGCAGCACAATAGACTATTATAAGACAAGAGTTTGAGTTCATTCACACTGATTTTGTACTTTACATATATTAAACTAAGGTGGAAAAAAAGATGAGTTTTCTCAAATAATAGTGGGTTTATTTCTGTTTTTATTATGAACACTGTTATTATAGTGATTCAATTTAAAATTGAGCTATGCAGGCTGTGATATTTGGAGTTTTAAAGAGCAAATAAATGAGTACTTAATAGGATATCTGTTGAGTACACAAACAATAGTAAACAGTTGCTCTTATTTTATATAGTATAGTAAAAATACAGGATTACTAATTTTAAGTTGGAGTTCTTATATAGCAATATTATTCATGACTGGGATATTCCACTTCAGTGGTCAAACACTTGGGCTGCACTTTAAGGGTTCATTCCACTTCCCCTAAATATGGTCAACAGTATGTCAATGCATTTTACCTGCCTCAAAAGTTACATAAAAATATCACTTTTGTGTCCACATACAGTATAGCATACCTTCTTAATAACAAATAAATCACCAACCAGCAGACATCAAGCTTCATAGCAGGAAGTTAGAAGTTTATTACAGAAGGTTCAGTCACAGACTATCAATTAGGATGGAACGATCAAATATTACATCTGGATCAATGTATAGTATTCCCTTTATATCCAACAATCATATATTCTACATGTACAGTGTCAATAAAACTCACTACACATCTTATCTAATCTATATTGCATGCTGTCTTTCACTATCTGATGTGTACACACTAACTGCTGCTTTTAATTAATTCAACAAGGCCGGAAGTAAAATATGGTCTCATTACTGGGTGAAACTGGAGTCTAGTAAATGGGGCACTGAACCTAAGAGAGAGAGAAGTGAAAGCAATAACATGACAGCCAGAGGCCCCAGGCTGGGCCACAGGGAGACTAGTCACCAAATGTCTAGTAAGAGGAAAGTCAAGCAGGGCTTGTGTGTGACGCCGAAGAGAACATACTACCTTATGTTAGGCTGCTGTGTTAGCAATACCGTGCCCATCAGTTTAAATGAGCATTACAACATTTACAGGTCATAAATCACAGGTTAACACACATAGCTGATAAGACATGAACCCGGGCTGCGTTCCGGTTGGAAAGAGATCAGCTAATGCCTTTAGCTGTTCCTCTGTGAAAAAGGGAACTTGGATCAAAGCAGCTGTGACAATTGAATTGAAAGAATGGAAATTATCTTTTATGAGTGGTAGTTCGATTAATTGAATTGAATAAATATGGGGTGGAGTGTTTGCTTATCATTTAATATGAAGTACAAAATTAATAGCTTTTGCACTTTCTAGTAGGTTGGAGTAAACACCTTTTACTCCAGTACAGCTAAACATGTGGCAATTAATGACTTGTATTAGTTTATTTATCCAACTCTTTGCAGCTGCTATGGGCCATCAAAGTTGAACCCTTAATTGAGTCATTTAGATATGGTGCTAAATCTATTTCATGTTGTTGCCACATTTCGTCTTTTTTGTAATTCGCCAATAAGATAAAAATAATGTTCTGATTAGTACTTGTTAAGTTCTCTCTGGGAACTACCTCCCACTCTCTGAAAACATGCATGTTTGGTTATCTGGAGACTTTAACTTGACTGTAGGAGTGATTGTGAGCATGTCGGGTCGTCGACTGGCAACCTGCCCAGGGTGTACATCACCTCTCACCCAATGGCAGCTTCAGCACTTCCATGACTTAACTTTAAATAAGCGAGCATAGAAAATGGATGGATGACTGGCACTTCTAAAGGAGATTCAATCTTAAAGCCACCAGATGTGTTGTTGTAGGTAATCCATGTGCATTACAGGTGACCTGTCAGCCATTAAAGCTCTTATACATAAAACCATTTTGGACTATTTTAAAACAAAGCATAATTCTTTCCCTCCTATCCTCAATTTGATCTTTTTATACTTATTGTAGTTATGACAAAAGAACATGCTTCTGGAAAATACGGTGTTTGATTTAATCTTTGCTGGTCCTTAAAGACATAAACATTTGGCATGCTATCTAGAACCAACTATGTGGGCTGCATCTCAGCTAATTCTACAGGCTGAAATAACTCAAAAACTATCCAAAGTACCAATAGTTTGGTAGAAGTATACATAAATATGGGAATTTTTCACTTAAGTGTTGCAACTATTAAACACCATCTTTCAATATTTTCGGCATCTTCTCATAAATTTCATTACACACTTACGGATGAAATTAGTAATACGGGTTCAATGTTGTTAAATAATATACTCATTTTTGCACATCTTTGATTATAAGTTCTGATGCATTGCTAATGAAAAAAGTACCGAGTGCAAGGAGAGGGAAAAGAAGAAAAAAAAAAATGCAAAACCTATAAAATGTACCCAGACTGTTTTGCCTGTGGACAAATACTGCAACTCTCCACAATAAGTAAATGCCATTGAAAGGTGTTTGTATTGATGTCTCCATTACTGGAACAAAAGGTTTCACAAATTCAGAATGGAGAAAGTGCATTTTAACAAGAAAAGGTGTAAAAGAACAAAACAATAACAAATAATGTATAAACGTTTAGTACCTGATAATTTTGTACAAATCGAAGTTGAGGACACTATGATGTTAATCTAAAATATTTTCCACTGTATACAGGTTAGAGGAATGTGTCATAATATTTGGTAAAGCTTTTGATTTGAGAGGACCAGTGAGTCACAATTTTAAGCCCAAAGTAAAGTTAAACCTTTAAAAGACGATTCATTAGTGCAGAACAGCACACAGAACATGCTGACAATCTTCAGGTGTTAATCCATCAAACCTCAAGAGGTCAGACTTTTCATTTAAGTGTTGCCCCCTGCAAGCACATGGTTTTAAAGCAACAATAAAAAAAAAACATTGGCCTAAAAAAACCCTGATGAAGGACAAGGCCGAACTCCAGAAGAATTTCAGGCACATGATACACCTCAAAATACAAACACATACAGACATATTTCCATTTTTCAGCAGCCTGAAATAACATATCCAACTATCATCATCACTATAACCATGGTAGAAAAAGTATTTAAATATGAACAACAGTTTACATAACAGTGTGGGTATAATAGGGATTATGAATCAGACAGGCAGCCAGTGCATTGAAAGAAGGAAGGTAGGAAAGGATACCCAATTTTCTTTTACAAAACATGAATATCAAGCTCAGTTTTGTTTGTTCCCTCAGTCCTCAACAACACTCACAATCACAAGTAGTCAGTAGTAAAATTCAAATACAACTAAAATCCACGGAAATCACTTATACATAGTACCAACATTTCACTCTTCACAGTAGACAACAGAAAAGAAATCTGAAATCTTCAGTGAAAATGAGGGAAAAATAGCAACATAAATAAAGGAAGCTTTGCTGGAGTCAAAACTGGCTTTTGACCCAAGGTACCTTTCAGTTTGGTCACCACATTCCCACCTGCAATATCTGATTGGACATTAGTATCTAATACACTGACCAAATTGTACTATATTTAAAAGGCCATAGAATAAAACACTTCCTATGTCCACTTACAAAAAAAAAGAAACAGGGCATTGAAATTTTGAGGCTTAAGTGAAGTTAAAGCAGCATTAGAACCACCATGAGACCAAAATAGTTTCAATTTTACATTAAGATAGCATAGTGCAGCTTTATATCATCATCAGAAGCCTTGCTAATTTAGCAAATGTTCTTCTCCAGGCTGCCAAAGTGGCACACTAAATGCAAGAGGGGAGAAACTGTAGAGGCATAACAGAGACACAAACCCACATTCAACATATTCCATTTAAAGGGAAGTATTATGGCCCAAGAAAGCATATGTCACATCGAGGGATTATCTTCAGGCCACACACACACAAAAACATCTCTGTGAGCTCAGTAATCTCTGATATTTATAAAATTATTGGGGTTGCCTCAAGAGTGTGTGTATTTGTGTGTGCCTTCTGCTCTCCAAACAGGGAGTAGATTGGATGGGATTAGGGTTTCAGAGTAAACCAATAAATTGCATCTGTCAGGGTTCGAGAAAGTGTGTGCGTGTGTGTGGATGAGTGTTACACACAAGTTAGACAGCAAGTATCTCCTCATTTAAAGCTGCTGACACACACCTATAGCCCCTGCAATCTTAAGCAGAATTTGAACTGAGACAAATGAAGCAGTAAAACGATGGTCAGATGAGTGTGTTTCTGTGCCAGGCACGGGCTGTTCATCCGAATGAATTCACAGCTCAACCTGCCAATTTGAATATTTAAAAAAATGGTAAGGTTGCAGCACCACTTGCTGGTCAGCTGCTTTTATTACAGCTTCAGACTAAAAACCTCTTTGAACAATGTTAAAATCAGCATTTATCCTCTAGTCTATACTGTTTTCACTAACATGAGTTTAAAAGAAGTTTACTTTTCGACATCCCTTTACTTTAAATGGTGCCTCATCTATCTCAGGTACTGAAAGATGTTGCTAAGCAAGTCCATACGTTACCACAAGCTGATATCAAGTGTTTGTGGTTATAATCTCCATTTAACCGTATGGCCAACAGCCTATGCGTTACGTACCACTGCTGTTTTCTAGCTGCCCACCCCTCAAAGCTTTCCAATAGGAGCTGAAAACAGCTTAAAGAAGCCACAAACAAAAAGCTTTAGCAGCCGTTAATATAAAGCAGCAAAAACGTTTTAACTGCGCAACAATGGAAATGATGCAAAGAGCAAAGATAGCAGAAATTAAAAGTAAAAGAAAAAAACTTAAAATGTAAAAATAAACACCTTCTGATGATGAATCTTATGAAATATTCCAACAAATGCAACGATACACCATCTGACAAAAATGGCAGAATAAAAAATAATACAGCTCTGTAGACAAAGACAAAACAGTCTGTAATAAAAAAAAAAAGAAGAGAATAAAATTAGTCTATAATCTTTATCTTTACTATGCAACAACCCTATCGACTCCTACTGAATGCATCTGCTTTCCTTTGGACACGTAATGAGCCTAACTGTATGAAAACTCGGGCTCTGACAGGACCGGAGTCGTGGAGGAGGACGTGGAATCGGCCAGTGAGGCCAGACTATTGTCCATGCTTCTGTTCCAGGGGCTCCGATTTGGGGTTGACGGGTAAGAGGGTGTGGAGCAGTTGGAGGCTGGACCTGAGCTGGGGCTGCTGTGATTAGAGAAAGACGAGAACAGACCATCTTTTCGCAGACCTTTGTTTTGGCGCTCTAAATGAAGGTGGTGGCAGATTTCCTCAGGTAGTCGCTGCTGCTCCTCCTCCAGATCCTTTTCCAACCGGGACTGAAGCTGGACCAGAAATGACGGCAAACATGGCTTTATTTGCTTTCTTACAAAGAGCTAGATCAGATGCCAACATGCTAACATTCAGTCTAGAGTCAAGGTGAGATTTTCAGCTAAATAACATTTTATATGTCTCTCATGTGATCTGTGTCAAACAGGGATGAAGCAAATGCTTCGAAACATGAACGATCTTACTGCTCACCAATGGAAGCTCTTCATCTATGTGCTGCAACACTTCCCGCTGCCTCAGCACCAGTTTCTCCTGCCTCCTGTTCTGTGCCTCCTCCAACTGATGGCCAGAAAATGGAAAACAAAAATTAAAGGTTTAAAAGAGGATATATATTTGAAAAATCAAAAAGTGTGTCGGTATGCAAGTCCTTACCCTGCGGATTAAAAGGACAGAATCTTGAATATGCTTCCTGTTGATCTCATTCAGTTCCCTGGAGAATGAATGGTATTGACAGTTTAGAATAAAAAAAAGATTAGTGAAAGGTTCGTAAAGCTACATATAAACCACCACATCATCATTAGCTTAGAGGGGGAAAAAGAAAAAAACGCTTAATGTTTATATTACGATTCAGCCTTGTCTTTTTCTCTGTTCTTGGCTTCAAAGATGCTGTTTTGTCGTTTCCTATCCAGGATCTTCTGAAGCTCCTTCTTCTCCCTGCACACAAATGAACATCAATATTGCAACCGGAAGAAAACAATATGCAAGTCCTGAAAAGAACACAGAGACTGTAAACTAGTAGTCCAATAATTGTCCTTACTTCTCACATATTTCCCTGAGCTTCTTCAGCTGAGCTGTTTGGCATTCAACAGCCGTCTCCTTCAACTTCTGAAAGGCCTAAAAACACAAAGAACAGCCGGAGATAACCTGTCAGCAAATAACTGCAGACTCACTTAAGACAGAAAGTTTATTTCACAGATTGCACTTAATGGTTTAAGATTTGTGTGTTTAAGTTTATAAGACAAAACCAAATAAAAAGATTTAAAGTGGATAAGATGCTCTAATGTACCTAATGTATTTTTTTTTCTTTGGAAAACTGTGAACATTTTCGCACCCATCTTTGAACTACAGTATCCAACGAGGCTTTCAGTGCACAATGCGTTAGAAGCTGGAACAGTCTAATCTAATCGGGAGAGCTGTCACCTCTTCAAGATGAGTTTGTTGCCTCTCTCTTTCTAGTACGTGTAGCTTCTGTCGAAGTTTCAGGAGTTCCTGCATATGTCCCTCCCGCAGCTGTGCCGTCTGCTTCTCAAGCTCCCGCTCCAAAGCCGTCAGCTCACTCTGCACCGGTTCCGGCGGCTCACTGAGTTCCAAATGAAGAAAAGTTCAATCAGCTGCCACCGTTTACGAATATCTATGGAGCACATTTTCCTACACAAGGCAACTCAAAGTGCTTACTTCATGAAATCTAAAAACGCAAAAAACAAAAAATGTAAACACAAAAGACAATCGGTAATCAATTCAATATAAAGTGAAGAGTGCAGATAAAATCTCTTCAGTTGTCATTTGCATAGCTAAATCGAACTGTTTTCAGCCCGGATGGAATCATTATTAGAGTTGAGGCCTGTCTCAAATACCTTATTGTCAGAAATGTTACATGGTTAAATTGTATAAAAGTGTATTTTGAATTTGTAGTAAAACATAAGGCTTCATGGATTGTTCACATTTTTTCTAAACTGTGTTGTAAACGTACTTTTTCTTCATACTGCGTTTGAGATTTTTCTCCATCTGGCTGCGTCTCCTCTGGGAGTCAGACTGAAGTTGGGTGCTGCGGCTCTTCTGCTCCTTGTTGAGATTACTCACCTACATTTGATTTAACATAAGAAAGAAAATATGTTGTTTAGTTTTTTCAGTTTTAACGCCAAGTATCTGCATTTACCTTTATATGTGTAGCACAAAATGAAATACAGATGGACTTAAATCTGAGTGCTTCTATCACGCACATACCTTCTTAAGGTTTTTCTTGCGCAGCTCTTTGAGTTCTTTGCTCTGCTTTTTCAAAAGTTTCAAATAACTTTTCTGCTGCTTCAGTTCCTCCACAGAAAGAACCAGGATTTCTAAAAAAAAAATTGATTGATGGGGAGACAGAGGGAGAAATGAATATCTTCCAGTAAACTGCCCGCTTCTGGCTAATCCAGCTGATGGAACTTAAAGGACTTTAACAGATCTTTTCTATGAAGCTCAATACGACAAACATATTGACTGCATTCATTTTCATGGTGGACATGAATATGTTGTGATGAACTCACCTGACAGGACAGTAGCTATGAGGTCCTTCTGGATTTGTGCTACACACAAACGCACACACACAGACATACGTGAGAAAAGCATAGACACAGAACATATGAGATGGGAGTTGGACAAATGAAGTGCACTCTTGACAGCAAAATGATTTGGGCAGCAGCATCGATTCGGACTTCAATCTGAGTTCACACATGAGGTTTTGTTGAAAAGGACACCACTTTTGGAGTCCTACGAGGCTTAGCGTTTGGATTCACAAAATTTAGTTTTTTCGCAAAAATGTTCTATTACAGCCTAACATTACACAAATTCAAAAGTATTAAAGTATTAAAATACTGCTAATACATATCACATCAGAGTACATGCAAATAAACAGAAAGTGGATGTTTGATCCACTGTGCGTGTCCCAACCTGGTGTAGAAGGCTTGATGACATCAGTGGATTCATCTGAGGGGCAGAGAGTAAACTGCTGGACAGGAGAGGGGAGTTGATCCACTGGAAAGAGTTCAGAGTCTTTGATCTCTCCTTCTCTGACCTGGTTGTTGGAATTCTGAACAAAAGCAGAATTCACAATTCATGTATTTATATGGACAAAAAGTGCCACAGATTACAGAAACAAAGGGTTGCCTTCATAATCAGAACTGTTCTAACCTCCTTGCAAAATATCAACATTTTGTTTTCCTTTTCTTAGTTTTCATGCTGATGGGCCTCACCTCGGTGTTGTCCACCATGAGGTCAGCCAGCTGTATTTCTCTCTTAGCCCACTGACTGATGTGCTTGATGGGGTTGGTCAGGGCCTCTGCGTACTCTGTGCGTACACACACATCAAAACAGACGCCTGGGTGTTAACAGAGGGGCTTCCACCATCTTTAACAGAGGTCAGTCTAGGCAAGCATCCGGCTGTGGGGCTGTGAATCTAACGCTGTTACCCTGGTGTTCGTTTGGGATGTAGTCCTGAGCTTCAGTGTAAAGCAGAAGTGAGGGCAGCAGAAGTGGCTGGTTCAGCTCATTCTTCAAGTTGATGTAGTGAAAGCCTTGAAAGGACAAAACAAATGAAAAGCTGTGTAAGGCTATCGGCCGAGGGAAGTCTGTGAGTTATATGTTAACACACTACATAAATTTGACTTTGCTTCCACAAACAGATTGTTGTACTTTCTTTATTATGACAGTGTTATGGCTGTGTTTTTTTTTTTTACCAGGTCTGATGGCTGACACGGGTAAAATTCGGTGTCCTATAAACTTGCCATTTTCCTCAAACACAGCTATTCTCAGAGAGGCAAGAGTAGGGAGGACAATCTAGGAAGAGTTGATGGCACAAGAGAAGTTTAGAAAAAGATTCAAATCAGAGGATGAATGGGAATGAAGATATCAGTGATCGAATTTTGATCCGTGTGTTTTTACCTTATTGAAGACAAACAATTCATCATCCCACACCGGGTCCAGAGAGTTCCCATTGGAGGTTTTGGTTCTATACTTTCTTTTAGTATCAGTTGGAAGTCCAAAAACATCCACCTCTACATACACACCCACCTTTTTATCTGTCAGGAACTGACCCGAAATCACCTATTTGAAGTAGAATTACACTTTGTTAGAAACTTAAAAAAAGCTTCATCAATCAAACATATAACAAGATACTAACTCTTTATTTAATCTTTACCTTTATTTTGACTGTATTGGCAACTATTCCATCAACTATGTTTTCTGTAAAAGGGTCGAAGTGTTTGTCCGTCCTTCTCATGAACTCTGGTTTCAGCAGGTATCCGCTGTGGCCATTATATTCAAATACCCCCATGTTCAGCTGCATAGGAAGGTCTGACAGATAGAGTGGGAAAAGTAGGAAGGGGAAGATAGAGACTTGTGAATGTCAAATGCTAAGGAGGATTTTGATTGAATCCATTTCATGGTATGTACTAAGTTTGGAAACTAGACTCTTTGTTGTCTCGGACAACAGAAAACTTCAGAACAGCAGAAAATCAATAGATAAATAAGCAGCGTAAGCCTCCATGGTAAGGTCTATTCTGGGGTTGTGGAGAGGGGGGTCTGTCGGATAGTTGAACTGTGGATCCAGGGAGAGCAGAGTGGTTTGAAGAAAAACTGAGACACAAATGGAGCTAACAATCGTAAAATACTCAATTGGATTTTTTAAGTATGTCTCTTTACTTACCAAGCGTCTGAAAGTTTAGCGCCACCATCTGGCAGCCGACATTCCAGAAGAGCTGAGGCATGTAGTTGGAGCTGTCAACCCTCGTTCCCTTTGGATAAATTCGGCTCAGCTGATTCTTATTGTACCTGAAAAGCTACTGTTAAGGATTCATGGTCTTTACTCACATGTGTTGAACATGTTCAACAACGGTTTATCACATGCTAAACATACACCTGCTTACATTTTGTTGTGATGGTTATGTACTGATGAACCTTTAGATTTTGTGAATGTCATCAGCTGAGGGATGCCACTCATGTCTGCAGGCTTAATATTAAACTAGCAGGATCAAGTGCTCAAGCTAAAATTAAGCTAACCCTCATGTATGATTGTTCATTTTTAATTCAAGATAAGTCAAGATAAAATAGTCCATTATTAGTTCCACAATTCGGGCATTTACAATGCTGCAGAGGCATGTAGAGCAAAAAAGTGGTAGAGAATTTAAAATATAACCTGATTTCGATCTACCTTAATAAAATCTTATGTCAATGAAAGACAATATAATTTAATTTGGAAGTCAAGACACAACTGACTCTTAAATCCGCACAAAGACACAAACTACTTCTCAAGGGGTGACAAGCCAGTGAGGATACTCAACAAACTCAACAGGTGAGCTCTTCAGTGTGTCCATGCCTTTGGTTTCCACAAATGATGACATCTCAAAGAACTTCCTCCTCTCTGGAGGAAGGAAAGAGGAGAGAAATGGAGAAAGGAAGTCAGACAGGACAGACAGGGTTACAGATTATTAAAATGATCTACTGTATGCATAATAAGGAATGGTGACCGCATATTTGTTGTGAATATGCTAATTAATTGCTAATTCTCTCATAAAAGCAGCATATTTTATGCACATATTTGTTTATGTGACACATGAAGTATAATTATGATTCCACTCTGCAGTAAAGTGTCAGAAATACAGCAGAAATACACAAGTGGACATTCGCAAATGGTGCCTGAAGGTAGGGCTTACTGGCTTCACCTCGCTTATACGCAGTTTTTGTCTGACAAAGTTTAAGCATCTTTCAGATTTTTTTCTAGCTTCGCTCCATTTGGAACACACACTTACTTGATGCAACCTCAAAGTTCTTAAATTTGACCGGTTCGATGTAGTTGACGAGTGTTGACATCTCCTCTGTGGCATTCACCTCACTGCTGGCAGTCCCCTGAATCAGACAGATAACACTAATCCATCATTCAACCTATGAGCTTGTCAAACAATACAACAATCTTTTCCTCCATACCTCATCAGAATTGGGCTTTTTTTCTGGTTCATCCTCTTCATCCTCCTCACTTTCTCCTTCTCCTCCTGTCAGGATGAGATAAAGAAAGCTAAAACTGTCACCGAGTGTTCAACCTGCTGGCCTGGCTTCAAGCCATTTATCTAATTCGTGGTGAACCCACCGATGGACTTGCGAGGCTCTGAGTCCTTGACCAACCTCTCAGCCAGCTTTTCTTCCCCATTGGACAGGATCTGGATTCCTTCAACATCTGTCAGGACGCAATCTATACAATTAAAACACGTCTGTCAGTACTCAGCTGGTTCTGGACGGATGTGTGATCTTTAAACTTGATCATAGTTCAGTAGTTCATAGGTTATAGTTGATTTCTTAACATAAAAATCAAAGAAAACTCTTAAAATGTCATAGCGTTGTTTATGCCACTGCAAGACGTAATCTCTCTACTCTCACCATGAGAAGGTGAAATGGGAGATAACTGCTCCCCTGGTTCTTTGCGACGTATACTGCCGCGACTCTCAGAGGGCCGCTGATGTGGATGCTTCTTCTTGTTTTTAATAAGTATCTTCCCCATCAACTCCTGTGGTGAGGGAAGTGCCTGACCCGGGACCAGCTGAAATCATATTGATATTAAATAGTAAACTTTGAGGCAGGACAAAATGAGACGGATAAAGGGTTTTTAAATAAGATGAACATTCCTTTTTAAAGAATTTAATAGGGTGAGCAAGGGCTCTACTTTTGTCTTATCAGACCAGAAGGGAAAATAAAGAATGCGACTGAATTTAAATTTAACGCTACAAACGTCACAGGACTCAATCAAACATCCTGCAATCTGCCTAAATCCAAATTCTTGTTAATAAAGAAAAAACAGACAACTGGTTATTTTAAACCACGTCTCACTCTGTTTGAAGAGCCAAACCCTATTGATTTACTTCAAGCCATGGTTTCAAAAGTTTGTCCTTCTAAAATTCAGGCCGCAAAAGGTCAGGTTCTTGGCCCTGCATACAGATGTGCACATGACAATTATGACATATGAACATGTGTTTTTGATCGTCCAAATTTCTACTTCAGAAGTAGAGTTGTGGTCATGTATCCCTCAGACTTCTTGTATAACAGTACTGTTTTGTCTGAATGATGTTTTATCTCTGGGGGAAAAAAAATCATCATGACCATGAGCTCATCTGCATATCACAAGGCATTTGATCTAATTTAATGGTTGGCAAGTTAATAAGCGCTGTGAGCATGAAGTCAAAAGCAGCCTTTTGAAATCGTACCGGGTATTTCTCCAGCGGATCAATGAGCAGAGCGTCGCCAAAGATTGTCCTGCAGTACTCTGCCATCTTGGCCTGCTGTTTCGCTCTGAATTGGCAGACAAAGGTTAGTTTTAAACTGTTCATTTCAGTTCATTTTAAATACTTTGATTTTAACACCATGATGGAAATAAAACCTGACATATAGTTATGCAACTTACGAGTCCACATGATTTTCAAAGGACAGGATGACAGGGTAGGGGGAAGTCTTGAAGGCGCTCTCTGCTATCGCTTCAATCACCTCCTGCAGTCACAGAGAAAAAGACAAGTGTTAAAACCAGAAATGACCCAGAAATGGGTCACAATAAATCCTAATAAAATCACGTCCTAATCACGTGCCAATCAGGGAGGTGGTATTTTTCTTAGAAATAAATAAAATAATACATGTTATTGTGAGCTAAAACATGGCAATGAAAGTACAACTTAATTACAAAAGTGTAAATAACATCTGGATGCAGCAAATACCACCTTAAAGGATATCTCAGTGGTCATGGTAAAACCGTGGGTGATATAGGGCTCCTCGTCCGGTAGGCGGCCTTTCCAGCAATCCAGCTCGACACAGCGACAGCCCGTCAGCAGAACCTGTCTGTACATCTCCACGGAGGACAGACCCGTCAGCTGACCCACTAAAGGCACACAGACGTGCAGCTACAGATTAAAATCTCAAAGAATGCATGCAAATCCAGACATTTAAAACAAAGTCAGCTTCATCAGAGTATAAATGAATAACTAGAAAGGTTCTACGGCAAATATCAGCATAGCAAATTAATGCTTTTTGCTTTTAATTCTGACAAACATTTCAACAGATAAAATAACAATATTAAATGGATACTTGTGCCTTATTACAGGCTTCCTGAGCCTTTTACCAGTGAGGTATGTGTTGTGTGAGGAGTTGATAAAGTAGTGAGACAGCGGCTGGTTCATATCATCAATGATGTCCAACTTCTCTGGGGGTGCAATGCCATTTTCCTCTCCTCCCAGATAGCGAGTGAACGACAGCAAACTGATCTGGTCTGTAAAACAGAGCAGGAAAAAACATTCAAACATTTAGAAAAACAAAACGTTTTTGTAGCTGCCAATTTACCAGCCAGAATCCTTGTGCTTCAGCTATCACAATTTCAAGGGTAAGAAATCGACAGTAAAAAATAGTCAAAAAGCCAAAGCGTTCTGTTATCTGTGCTCAGAGGGGAGCTCTCAGTTAAATCTGAGCACTGTGGGCAGTATGTGGGATCATCTTACAGGCGGCAGCTGAGAGGATATTTGGAAGATATGCTTGTAACTCCATTTGTTCGTTGGTGTCACAGATCCTATTCAGTGTGACATCACAACATAATACAAAGAAAGACTTTTAACCAGACTAGGAAATGATTGCTTCTTGTTTAATAGCAGAGGTGAAAATGAATGCATCCTTGGTTAGAAAATGTCATGTTTTTTTTCATCATTTTTCTTAGAGCTTTTCAGACTATTGAAGAGGTCAGTGAATCAATGAACTAAATAGAGAACTAACAGGAATTCAATAAAGACAAAACAATCAGAAGCATGAATCATCTGTTGGTGCATGTTGCAAGGCATAGTAGGATTTGGTCAAAAATAAAAGTCCCACACTGCTCATGTGTCTCCTGAATTACCAACCTCTCTCCAGCAGACTGTTAGTGTCATATTTCTCCATGATCTGTCGGACTTGCTCTCTTTTCAGTGGGGGGTAAAGCACCTCATTCAGCCGTGAGTCTCGTTGTCTGCAGTTGATGAAGGTCATGAACTGGTCCAAAGAGATGAATGGCTTCCTTTTGGCGCCACTGGATCAGAGACATAAGTGAATTAAAAACTTCTGGCAAAAGGAATGGTAATAAATGTAATTAAAAAATCACAGCAAGAGTGCATGAAAATGTCATTTAGGTTTCACATACATCTCTTCAAAGATGGTTTGTATTTCAGGACGGAGACACAAGTGGTCAAGAAACTTCTGGAAAGCCTCCCATGTGAAATCATCTTTTGGTATTCCATCTGACTGCAGACAGGAGGCATACAGAATTACATGGAGATGGGCAAAACAAAAAACAATGTAAGGTGGATACAATGTAAGGTTATGACAGCAGTTTTCCTCTGATTTTCATATATAAGATTTTGGCTCATTGAAGTTGTTAAAGAACCGACTTTGTTAGTTTATGGAGCTGTGAGGAAATCTGATTCAGTTAGGTCAGCGTTCTGCTTTCCCCAACAGCTAATTGAGATGCATTTTAAATGAGGTAACTCAAGCACAATATAGCAATGACGCTTACAGGATCAACTGGCATCCACTTCCCTTTGAAATCTTTCTTTTTTCTTCTGTGTAACCAGCAGGAGGCATCAGAGGACAGCAACACGAGGAGAGGTGCTGACAGCACACTTCTGTCTTGTGACAGATTTTGAGTAAAGATTGTACTGATTCTTACAGACACAAGCCTTGTTTAAGATAACATCTGAAGTCTGTTTCTGTATACAGCTGACACTAATGATGATTTTTCTCTATTCCAATAATTAGTTCAGATATGTCATCTGCAATCTTAGCATTATGACCAAGTCACGCCTTGCACCAGTGAAAGATCCATTTTCATTTCAATAAAGTTTTCATCTGAGAGAGAATTTACAGCGAACTTTGATTAATGAGGTGAGTCTTGATGAGATGACACAACACTGTTATAGAAATATCCTTTCCATGGCTCAGAGTTAAAAATGGCGCCACAACCATTGGTCAGGTGATGTAACTTAGCTCAGCTCAACTTAGATCGACATTGTGGGAAACATTTGCCTTGCTCCATCAGCATTTTTAGCAGTTATATCTTGAGGGCAAATAAATTCATACAGCTTTTTTTTTTTTTTCGTAAAGAAACAAGCCAATCATGAGGTCTGGGACATGTTAGAACTAGTCATGAAGAGGAAGAGGTTAGAACTTAGTAATGGCTGTGGGAAAAGATGGGGCGTTTTTGAAAATACAGTAAGATTTATTTCTCAGCCATAAAAGAAGGTTTGAAAGGAAGAATACAACTTTAAATCAAATGTGAGATTTAAGATTATTCTTTATCAGGAATGCAACCTTTTTGTTGCCCTTACTGTGTTGCAAAACATAGAAAGAATGGGAATGCAGTATTTCTGCCTAGTGAGGAGCATAAAGCAGTTATTTGCACCTATGAACTAAATTGGATATTTACCTTGTTGTTGATAAGACCACACTGCTCCAGAGTGCCCTCCACTCGCTTTTTGTCAGAAAATAACTTGAGAACACTAAAAAACAAAACAAAGATTTATTTCAGATTACCTAATTCTTTACTCAGATTTGAATCTGAGTGATATGCATCTTTTTTGATTGTGACAGAAAAGAAAGTGAAAGGGAGAGAGAGAAGTGGAAAAAAGAAGAAGTAGAGAGCGTATGAGTTCAGAATTCTGTGTAGAGTTGAAAAAGTGGTTGGTGAGGGTGTTTCTCACTTCTTCACTGGAATCTTCCCTTCCTGGTTCACTTGAAGCTTTAGCCTAGTGTACCTGAAACAAGCAGAGAGACAGAATTGGTGTAACATAACTATAGTAAATTCTGATTAATGTGAGGACAAAAAAATAATCCTACGCTTTAAGAAGGAAGGTGTTCCGTGAAGCATTCTGGGAAAGGATGTTCGTGGCCAATGAGAAAAGCTCGTCTGTCCAAATCTGGAAACACACATCAAAATAGTTTTGACTGGTCATCTGGTGTTCCTTAGTAAAATACCTGATATATACTATGTAAAACACACACACAGACAGATAGTCACAACTCTTAAACAAGTTATTGTACATCAAGCTCTCAGTATGGTGTAAGGTTACAGAGTAAGCTTTACTGGAAGTATGTGGAGCTGAAGAATGAGGAAAAAAATTGAATTTAAGATGGAAATATTGGAAATAGTACAAAATTGTCATTTTCCATTGTTACCTTTGCTTCGTCTTCCTGTGTAGCCTGGAAGTTGAGGAAGGAGATGTTGACCAGATCGCCGCCATAGACTATGGTTACCAGCTTCCCTTCCCCGTTTTCCTTACCTAGGCCCAGCACCTCACGCACTTTTGGTTCCTGATAAGCACACATTAATCCATCATGAGATGTCTTGTATAATGACAGAACAGCAGGAGTATTTACTTGGGTCCCGGAGGGCCGCCGTCCTGCAGGTTTTACATGTTTCCCTGCATCCGATGAAATGCATAAGTCTGGTAATGATACTTTGATGTAAAATGGGTGTGTTGAAGCAGAGAAACATCTAAAACCTGCAGGACATCAGTCCTCCAGAACCAGAGTTGAAGACCCTCATAGAGGCTACAGTATTAAACTTAATGCTTGTGCAAACACTATGTGGACAAACACACAACTCTTGGCTTTCTTTCTGCCTCTTGAGAACAGTAAATGTGATGCATGTGGTTTGGCAATCTGATCTAATTATCTAAATGACCGCTTCCTCCTTTAAAGCTCACAAACTCCCTGAAACATACATTGTATGTCTCTCAATTATAGATCACTCTTCCTCCATTATATCTCATATTGCAGAGCCTGGGAGGGTCATTTTACCAGGAAAAATGTCTAACATTGCAAACTTCATGATTAATGGAACATGTACAGAAAGATATTATTCTCAGATTTAAATGGTAGATTTGACTAAATGCTCACACAAGGTTGGATTATCTTCACAAAAACCATCTTATATGGATGAGGTACCATGTTTTGCATTTCAGGAGCTACAACTGATGTACAAATGTAGGGCAGCACGATAAATTTGAATAACTGTGCTGTTGCGCCTGCTATTGTGTAACATTACCTGTTAATTTGACTGTTTGCGTGGGGTGTAATGAAGTCAAACCAATAGCTTTCCACATGGGAATGTAACTTAAAATTAAGGGGAAAAAATAAAAGTTTTTCCCTCGAAAAAGTATCACCTCACCTAACAAAAGGCACCAGAAATTTGAATTATTTGCTAATTTTTCACAAAATCTTCTGATTAATTATTCTAGATGAGCTTTTTTTCACCTAAAACAGCATTTTCATTGTAATCACAAACGTAGGGTCTTAGCAAGTCTTAATAAAGATGTAAGCTTGCAAAGCTGTAGACAAAATGCGTGTAAAAAAGCATTGTGAAAACTGTCAATTTTTGACTGACTGGACTCTCAAACTCCGGATGCAGCACAGCTTTAAATGATAAATACACTTCAAAATGAATTTCCATATAAATAAGATGTTATGCTTTCATATTTTGCATGCAACCATTTCCAGTAAGCAGGCACTTTTCAATTACAAATGGGAAGTCACAGGAACACATCAATCTGGGAGATAATCAGCTTTTCCTTAGCCTTAAAATCTTGAAGTGTATAAGAATGTAATTTCTTCTGTTAGTTCTGGCATCCTTTCCTTCTCATTGAAAGTGTTTGGTAAATATATACTCAGAGCTATCTGATGCAGGGTGGTAATGTGTTAACCAAAATCATTAGAACAAATCTAAACCCAGGTAGTGCTATATGTTTTTCCCCAGTGATAAGTTTAATCTTCCAAAAGTCCTTATCCTAAAAATCTACTGATTATGACCTTAATGACTGATCAGCTTACAAAATCTTTATGGGCACTTAAAGGGTTTTAGACAACAAGTTTATCTGTTCTCGCACAAATATTCACAATATTTTTTTCTCTAAACCTCAAAACCATCACCCATAAAATGTATATATAAACTGCTTTATCCCAAAACAACTCCCCCCTCACACACTTTCCTGAGACTTTGTCTGCGCTACCCAAGATATATTGCAGACCTCACAGAAAATATGTTGGAATAGCTTTGAACTATAAAGGTTGTCCTTGTAAAACTGTTGACCGTGTGCTCTGTGGAATTTCTGGATTGACAGAAACATTTCGGTTGTATTTTGGTCATGTGGACCTTTTAAAACATGCATTAGGTATCTCTAAGGCACTTCTTTCTGCAAGCGTCTCGTTTTGTCAGCGAAAAACACAGCTTTGTTTACCGGCTACACATTAATAACAAATAAAGGAAAAAATATCGCGCAGTTATCAAAACCAGTCTTAAAAGAGGTTAAGGTTATCCAGAGTACCAGCCGTCGACTTGACCCTTTGCTCAAATGACTGGTCCCATTGTTAATAACATTTCTTTCATAAAAAAATTATGAAAATATTTTTTTTACTGACAGATATAGTAATGAACGCCACATTTTGCCAAAGAGACGGTGTTCACCTACAACTTAAATATCAGAAAAGTTGGAACATTGCATAAAATGTAAATGAAACCACAACAATATGACTTGCACTGATGTTGACACAGCACACTCAAATGTGCTGTATCAACATCTATAACGTTTTACATCCACACACTTTGTCTAAGTCGCCGCTTTACGTTGGTCCTCAGCAGATGTACGCTCTTACACAATGACTTCCTCGCCAACAGTCACTGGTTATATCACTTCCTGTCTGACAGCCCATCTGTCAGCCAGCTCATTAACACGCCGGCACCTTTGCACCATCATCTGAGTGAGCGAACGCACACAAATCTCTGGCCGACAGTCACACTTGAGCATCACATTTGTGGTTTGAGGACAGAATCATCAACCGTAGGAGGTCATAGCTTTCTCTTACTGTAAAACGTTACTATGCCACCCACCTTTGGCTGTTTGGCGTATTTTCCTGTTCTGGTGTCCCTGATGGTGCTTATGTCCAGGATCTCAACCTCCTGGAAGAGAAATAAAAATGGAAAAAATCATTTGTGGAGTGCAGGAAAGTAAAAAACATAAATATTCAAGCCTTTTTTCGGTGATTCACTTTAACTGAAAAATTTATAAACAGAATAATATAAAATATACTAATTTACAGATGTATAAATGAAACAAGATCAGGGAGAAATTAAAATAGGAAGTGAATAAGATTGGTTATAGATGCCTTTCCTTTTATAAAGCCATGCACACACAATTGTAGCCATCAGAATTGCTTTAAGGACTTCACAAAACCCTAAAAGTCAAAATTGCCATTGTTGTAAATTATAGTTGTGCATTTCAACTGAATACTAATGGAAAGGTTCAATTTAAGCACCAACCAAATTCTCAGCAAGTCTGAAAAAGAGCACAAAATGAACAAACTTCAACACTCATTTGCATCTGCAAGGTTCAAATTGGTTTCATTTTCAGCTTGATTATTGAGTGGTGGTGTATGATATCAGTCACAATCTAACACACTGACATATTCAAAATCGCTCTGACTGATCGTTGATGCTGATACAGAAGTGATTATTGATGTTTCTCAACAGACAAACATAATTTAAAATCTTATTACTTTAGGCACAAATTCAGTCCTTGTTGGACATAAACCAATTCAATTTGCAATAAAAACATCATTTCCATTTATTGAAAGGCCAACATGAAACTCTCCTGCAACCATCTCAAAATAAACCAAAATCAGGACTTTACATGGCAGATTTATTTATTGAATTTTTACAGCTAATGCAGTTTTTAAAAGCCTTAACTGACTGATAACAGTGACACGCTACAAAACATTGTATCTAGTTCATAAAGTACAGCCTGACAGGGTGGCTTTAATGTCACTGTAATGTTTTCTTCACCTAAACCAGAGTTTTGCTCGCACAATGTTTAGTTAAAGACCCCTAAAACAATTCTGTTTCAGATTAAAATATGATTGTTGTTGCGAACAATCTCAACCAGAAAGAAGAGATAACAAATATCTCGACTGACCGGATGGCAAGAATGGCTAAACATAATTATTTTATAAATTGTAAACATTAATGTAAAAGGCTGCAAAGAGAAATGCAGATTGTGTCAAAGTCTGCTTTTACATCGATAGAGAAAGGAGAGAACTTGAATAAAAGCTTGTGCAGAAATGAACTCCCCAGGCTAAAAGTTCATGCTTCGTACTCCCTTTCATCTCCTTCCATTCAACCTCTTATTTATCTTTTAGCTTCTCGGGGCAGAAAACACAGCCAGTGACTCATGAACTTTGTGTGTTTGAGTGTCCGCGAAAGAGGAAAACAAAGAAACGAAGAGAAAAAGAACCCAAACACTTTTTTGAACCCATCTCTGGAGCACATTTTCTATGGCACAGGTGCACACACCACAACCCAGAGCCACCACAGCTTTAGCTTTATTAAAAATGCATACACTGAACTTTATTCACTGCAAATGGCAGTGATATATAGACCCTAACGCTAGCCCATAGTTAGAAATGATTTTAGTTATGGGAGCCAGTTAGCAACAAACAGTCAAACCAACTCATTTTCAAAAAACGATGTTAAAGCAGAGCAGCGTCCCTACTATGCTGTGTACAGTATATGTGTGTGTCATGATTTTAGAAGTTTATCCCTCTAACTGCTGGGTGAAAAAAAAAAATCCTTGAACCCAAAGGACGCCGCCAGATTCAAGCGAGGATAAGTCAGAAAGGAGAGGGGTGGACAGGAGGAGGAGCATGTGGTCATAAACCAAACCATAAACATGGGGAGGATGCATGCATTGCCCCGTGTAAATATTTGTTTAGACCCACACTCGTTCCTCCAGCTGTTCTTGCTACATCCATGTCACATTTTCTGTCCTTTTTTTTGCTTTATTTACCATTCTGAAGCATTTTTTCTTGGTCAGTTTTATGCTCTTAGTGTTTAAACTTTTTGTTCCATTTACCAGTGTTGTCTAAGTTAAAAGTGTATCATACGTTAGGGGTTGAGAGAACAGTGGAAATGTCACTAAATCCTTGCCCATATCCCATTTCCAAAAGAAAAAAAAGAAGCACTTTCCATCAGCATAGTTGTCAAGTGAATGTCACGTCTTCTTCTTTCTTTTTTACTTTTTTCCCAGCCACCTGTGATGTCATCTCTCAGCAGACTGTCAGCTCCCCTGGGATTGGATGCGAGAAATAAAGGTCGCAAGAGTTGCGCGAATTGGATTCATTTCTGTCTCAGACTTTGTCCTCTGATTGGCCTGTGGAGAATAACTAACTTCCTAGGAGAATAAACCACTTCTGGGTCTGTAGGACACACACACACTTGCATGTGCACACACTCTCTCCCACAGGCCATGGTTTCATTCTGCCACTGCCATGGTGACTCCTTGGAGACCACAGAAATGAGACTACAACTTTGTCTTTTACACCACAAGTCAGTAGGAAAATGTCGACCATCTAACACATCTAACATGGACACAGTCGAGACTTGGTGATATTCACAGACACATCCTCCATGTGCAGGTCCCAACTTGTGGAACATCCTGACCTGTTGAGCAAGACGGGTTTTATGTGAGTGTGTAGGTGTGTGTGCATGTCAGAGCGGAAAACTCTCCAGCCAGCACGCACTGAATGCATGTGACACACAATCCACTCAGTGTGAGAAGATATCCACTCATGATGAGTGCAAACGTGTCAGCGTTGGATCAGAGAAGTGTGTGAGCACGAAGTGAAAGTGTGTGCGTTTCGCCACATAGTTGTGTATTCAAGCACATAACGCGGCGCGTATGTCCGTGTGAAGGTCAGCAATCTCTGAAATCACATTCCGCACAAATCCCAGCTCTCTACTCAGTTAGGATGTGTTTCACTGAGTAATATTTAGCTAGATTTGACCACTGAAGCGTTCCATTCATTTGTTTGTGTTAAACTCCTGTGTGGCACTTCAGACCCTGCTGCAGACTCACACCAGCTCAAATGAGTCGAGGTGATTTTACCAGGAACCATGCCGTGATGAGGTGCGGTCATTTACTTTAATAAAACTCCCCTCAGCCTTACTCTAGAATCTGCTTTCCTACATGTCTTATGAAAAGTTTCACCCTTTGCTAAGAGCAAAGCAGGTTTTTCTGCCAAGGACTGTGGCTGACAGTGATTTAAACTCCAGGAGACTTTTATGAAACTGAAATGTTTCTATGAACCACACCAACAATGACCTGCTATACTGCTGCCAAACCGTGGCCTATCATTTAGTCTCATGGAAATATGATCCATATTTTTTGATGAGATATTATCCGTATCTGACAGTGTGGTTTTAATGTCATTGTATCCATATAATCACATAACGATTGAGCTTAGAAAATAACGGTAGTACAGTTCACGTGCAAGTCTGTGATAACAGTAAAAGAAAGAACCATAGTTTGCAGTTGCAGGCTGTTTTTATATGTATCTGGGATCACTCAGTGCACTTCAGTTCTGATCTCGTAATAAAAGGCAATTACAATCACTGAATGGAACTGTTTGTGTTACTCAGCAAAATGCTGATGAATGTTTATTCATATCTATGTATACAAGCACATTGGGTAATGCTAGTTTGAGTGTATCAAAGACAGAACATTTGCATAAAACAAAATCCAGCATCCATTTCTGGTGGATGTCTGTTGATGGTTTAAAAGGGAATCACCAAGACTCCTCATCAACATTATTATTACAACAGAGAATGAAATCTTTTTGACTGTGTCCACAGTGTAAACGTTTCTGCCTTGTTTAGCTTTTATATCTGTGTCAGTTATTGAAAATCAGATTATTAACATTACAGTTTATGAACCACATAAGCACTGTCTGCTCGTTAAATATTTTCTCTATTTGTATTTATGAGCTGCAGAGAGCACATTAAGGTTGTTCAGAGGCAACACACATCAGGAGACCATATCATAGGTTGGACTGTAAGCCAACCGAATAACACTTGTTGGCCAAAAATCACCTAAATAGGCACATAAATAAAAAAAAAGATAAAAAACACTGATTAAAACAGCACTGAGACCATCAGCTGGCTTCATTGACACAAAATGCGGGGGCTTTAACCCACACCAACACCTCAGAGCGCCCAGTAAAACGCTGTGTAAAAATTCTTTGGTTTTACACTCAGTCTCTTATGTGGGTTTAATAACTAAGATACACTGCTGTTTAAAACATGAGAGAGACTGTGGTACCTTTGTACAAAAGTGAGACAATCCATCACCTCTTATTTCTCAGTCACAACACACTAAAAGCAGTGAACCGTAGCCTGACCTTTTGATGCTCTGCTTATGTACAAAGGTGATTATAAGCCTACTCCAGTTATAAGGTCAGGCTATATTAAGGTACTACAACAAGTAAAGCAAGTGTTGGTGTCTTATGATTCAATTCTCACGAACAAAATCATTTCCTTCCCTCATTTCTTTTAATTGACTTTTCCTCTCCTCCTTGCCACAATCCAGTAAAATCCATTTACTTTCTAAAGATTAGAAAAGTTTGAAAGGGCAACAAAACAGGGCAACTCCTTTCCTGTGACGTGACGAGTGTGTGTGTTTGAAAGATCAAGCCTGCTAAATACATCTCAAATGACAATCACAACTGCTATCAAATGGCACATGGTGACGGCATACTGGAAACCGATCCGCAAACGGCCACACCAACGCAGAGAGCGGTAGGGTGGCCACGGCCTCCACCCTTTGCCGGTCCAACCCATTTGGCCAATCGGAGCGGTGCAGAGAGGAGGAGAAGAGAAAAGGCTGACAGAGGACGGCTTTAACGTACACAGAAATAGCAAAGAAGTAGAACAAGGAAAATTGCAGAATGTTTTATGGCTACAAAGGGAGACTTGGCAAGGTGTTTAGAGAAGGAAAAGGAGGGGGACACTTAATACTCCTGTGAAGCATGGGACAAGTCAGCAACTCTGTCTTGTCCTGAAGTTTGCTCTGTGCTTATCAACTGGATCTCATCCTCCTACCTTTCTCATTCTGCTCTGCTTTATCTGTTCGTACCTTGTGCCTTGGCTCTCTAACTCGGATGGTTAATATTTCAAACTGAGACTGAACATTAAGGTATGTTAACACTCATGTTTTAGTTTTCAGCAGACAATCAGGAATGGATGCATTTATAACACGTGCTGTTCTAAAATCTGAAGAGGGACAAAAGCTGCTGAGTAGATGAGGGGAGGGGGGGGGGGATCAAAGGACGCAGGAAAAGTAAAAATGGGGGAAATGAAGCCTGTCCTTATGGAGAAAGGGGGGAGGACCAAGATCTCTCACAGAGAATAAAAACAAATGATGCATTAAAATGAAGGCACAAATAAACAACACATTCATACCAAATGTCACAAAGCACAAATAAATAAAGGGTGAACTAAACACACACAAAAACTCATAAACCACCAAAATAGTTCCAGTTATCATAAATCATTTACAAAACAGAAACACACATGAATAACTGGGGGGATCTTGTAAAACGGAGCAACATGTGCAGCCTGCTGCAGCTCATTAGGACACACACATGTGCTGAAAGACAACACATGACAAGCATGCAGAGTATTGGCAGGAACATAGACGATCTGTGTGCAGGCGTGTGGAGCTTAGCATGTTGGGAGTGCAGGTTTGGGGCTGTCTCGCAGACACGACAGCGGCAGCTAGCTTCCCTGTCAGGAAGACTTCAGACCACAGGGGTCAGAGCACTCTCACTTTGGGGAATCAAAGAGGACATCTGAAAAAGGTGCAGAGCTTAAAGGTACCCAGGATGAGGCTGATCCACCATTCAGCTGAGAAAATAGTGACAAAGCAAATCCATTGCTGATGGAAGTGAAACACTCCTTGGACTAAATTCCTCCCTGATTCTCCAAACTGAGTGCTGACTGCAACTTGTTGCAGTGAGACACTACTCAATACTTAATGCAACCCAATTTAATCTAATAATAAATAAATACTGATTTTCACATTTAACTGGAGTAAGTAAAGCAACATGGAGATACATTCATTTTCATTTCCCATGTAAGCGGCAAGGTGGGAAAATGGTCTTGTACCATCAAACTGATATAATTTGACAAAATAATGAAGTAATTATATCTATAAAATTATTTTATTGCAGCCTTTACTCAAACTTTTCTACTTTGCTTTTTTTGGACTGCACTCACCAATATGACAGTTAGATGAAGCAGAAAAATAACACAGACTGCATCAATAACACAGCTCTTATCTAGTCTTGCTGACCATTCAAGGTTATTTTAATTCCCATACAAGTTCATGCAAGGACCCTTATTTTAAACACAGTGTATTTTCTCCACCATAAGATCATCACAGGTCACCAGCAGTTCAGTACTTTTCCCCCAAAGAAACTCAAATATCTGAGATAAAGGGATCATACATTTAATGGATGGTGTACTCTTCTTCTTAGCTGCCCCCAACCCCACCCCCAGGTAAAATACCTGAGCTGGTGATTGCCCATACAGCCATAAAGCAGGCTCAAAGTTAAGCTGTGAGATCCTTTTAACCGTTATCATCTAATTGTTAATGTGTTTTTGCCAAATTTATTTTCTTCTTTCATTCCTCATCCGGTCAGAATCATTCCTATTTTATATATTCATTAAAAATGTGATGGGTTTGTGTATATTCTACCATATCTAGAACCGTGAAAATAACATCCAAGTGGCACACAATGGGTGTTGATGTCTCAAGTCTCAGAGGGTCTACATCTCCACAGGAATACACATCTGCGCTGATAACACACGATGCTTCAGTTCTTCATCCAGACAACTTCCGTTACATCCAAGAAAAAACGACCGTGTGCAATAACCCCTTTCTTATATAAGAATTTCTCTTTGTGTGTGTTCAAATGAAGACTCCAGTTTCAACATTTGACAGCAGCGTAAAAAAAAAAGAAAAGAAAACTAAATGGGGAGGAAGCTGTCACATTATCAACCGCCACAGTCAACTTCCGCTGCAAACCGCAGTGTGGGTGCACAAATGATCAGGAGTGCTATGTAAACCTCTTCTTCCAAGTTAATTCCTTGTGGATGTTTGACCACAGGCCAAAGAGCTAATCTTTATTAGATCTCTACTCATACCTGCCAAAAATCTTTCTACCAATTCGTCTGGCTCATTTAACTCACACAAACACACACACAGCAAAAGACTATAGAGCTGTTAGAAGCTGCTACACAGGAAAAGTGGCTTTCAGGGTCTTGGACACACATCAACAAACACTAAAAAAATTAAATCACTCCATCATTCATGTAAAAAAAAAAAATGTAAATCCTATTTTAGCCCTTCTCACCATGGCAAGATCTACTGCATGTCAAGTTAGATTGAGACAGCACAAATCCCTTTCACACCTGAAAAGTGATAGCTAAAAATTCATGTAACACCTGAGATACAAAAGTATGTTTCCTGCACCTGCTCAAGATACGGGAAAATCGACCCTGAGCCTCCACAATTCAAATCGGGGTTATATGACGACTCTGTTACATCCCTTGGGGCAAACATCTGAGGCCCCAGGTGCTATTGACCTGACCTGCACACCCCAAGTGAAGGAAGAGAAGAATGGAGGATAGGCAGAAGGGAAAGAAACAAAAATGTAATGGGAAATATAAAAGCGGAGGAGTGGGAAGAGAGAACAGAGGGTAACAAAATTCCCCAGCACCCCCGTGTCCCCGTCTGTGCAACTTCCTGCCCACTTTCCCACGCAAGGGAGATTAGAAGTGTTGTTGCAAGAAATTAAGAAGCAAAAAATCTAGAATGGAGGTGCCATGTGATAAAATTGGTATACTGATGAAGAACGAGGAGGTCGACTGAAACACAGGAAAGAAAGAGTGGAAAAAAGAATACAGATAGAGGGGTGGAAGTCAATGAAAGAAAAATTGAGAGAAAAGCAAGAGGTCATCCTTCAGTTTATAATAGAGGAGCAACTTCTGCCTCATCTTTCTGATAGCTACCAGCTGCCCAGAGACGGAGAGGCATGGGGGGGGGGGGGGGGGCACAAATTGAAGGTAGCCCATCAGTGCCGGAAGTAAGAAAAAGCAAACAGCAAGTGGGAAAAGGGAAAAATAGAGAAGCTGGGGGATTAACCACTACCACCCCTCTAAAGCTGCATATCTAATCTGTGGGATGTTTGAAGTGGGCTGTCGCTGTTCCCTAAATCTATGCACCAAATGTGTTTGATGCATTTTCCCCATGGAAAAATTACTGTGTCCATCCGTTTTTTCAAGGATCAAAATTAAGATACTAGAAATAGTCCGATATGACTGTGATGGCTGATTACATTTCTGTCTGAATGAGCTGTGGAGATCAGATATAGACTAAGACAGAAGTCAGAAATATGTGTTTCAGGTTTCAGTTGTCTTGCCTTTGAAAGGGCTGAATTCTTGCATTAGCATAAATGCCTTAATCTCTCATTTATTCTCATCAGCAGGTTCATCCACTGAATAAACAAAATTACTTGCAAAAGTCAAGAGGAGGAAGGTTTGGTCCGAGAACAGAAACAGCCGGATTAACAGGAAGTTGCAAGCATGTGTGTAGATTGGTCTCTTGTGTAACCCGCAGCTACTGGCATGCACTTGGAGTTCAGAATGTAGCCTCAGCTGGAGCCAGCCTGCCCACCTGCGGTGAGAATGTTGAGTAATGATTCAGAAAAGTGAAAACCACTGAGATTAAACTCGTAAAATGAAATAGTTAATTCTTTTTAAATAGCAAGGGGGGGGGGGGACTCATGCAGCATTAGCCTTTATCAGCAAAAATAACTTTGAATTAAGAATTAAGCTGTCTGGAGCATTAAAATCCACCATTTTCATTTCAACTTGTCTTGCTGTGATTGATCTTCAATGTTTTGGTCAAATTCAACCCCTTTGCAATCCCTGTCAATCTATTCCTGGAAAGCAAGGAAATGACTCATATAAATCCCAAGAGTGAGGCTGTTCTTCACTTATATACGAACGAAAAGGCAATTTCAAGTTAAAATTGGTTACAGGCCATCATCAAGTTGAATTTAAGAAAACGGGGTATAGAGAAGCAAGGGAAAGAAAAGCGGTGGGGACGGGTGCATGGACGGCTGTGTCCCTTCAGCCCCTGAGCTGTATGTGTGTGTCAGCCAGTCGGTTGTTATCGCCACCTACTCAAGCATTATGGGAAATTCTGGGCACTGGCTGCAAACACAAACACACAAGTCACATTTCTTGTAAACTGACCCTCCAAACATTATCCAATGATAGCAAGAGGGAGATAATAGGAATGGAGAGGAAAGGACGCTGGGAGGGCACAGCGGATGAGAGACAGATGTAGGAGATAGAATAATCAACGGGAGGAAAAAAAGTTCTTCAGATAAGTGTCAGCAAAAAGACAGGCTGATGAAATATAGGAAAAACAGAGGAAAGGGTTGAGTTACTTAAAGGGAAATGTTAAACAAAGTAAAGCTGAGAAGTAGGCGACATAAAACAGATGGAGATAAAAATGGACACAAATCACGACAGATACACCAAAAGGGGAGAAGAGGGGATGTTATGAAACTTGTCTCAATGAGAAGGTGAAAAGATGGAGGCAGGCTATTCAGATATTTTAAAAGGGATGAGTATGAAAATGACTGATCAAGAAAAAAAGCTGAACATGCATCTCCGCTATGTCAACTGGTTAACTTTCAATATTGTTTTGTTCATTTCTAAGGATTGAAATTGCATTTAAATTCCACTCATTGCTGTTATCTAAGAGGGGCGTGGATACGATGCTCTCCATCCTTTAACATTCAGCTCTGTGCAGAGACACAGATACATTCTATGAATTGTCAGAGGACTGCAACCAAGGGTTTATGGGTTTTTTGGGGGCAAGACTTCAATACATAGAGTTGGTACACTGTTGTCTAATCTTATGTGCCAGAATCGTTCTGTAGCAGAAAACAACTAAAGTGGTCAAAGTCAAACTTAAAATTTATGTTATCCATTTCTTTTTTTTAATCACTGTGGCACTACTGTATGTGGAGCTGATGAATAAAAAAAATTAAAAAACGTGTGCTTAGAAACTCAAATCCTCAGAGACTAAATTTAATACACGTGTACCATGCTGCCCTAAATTAAATGCAATGTCACTTTTAGTGTACAGAGGTCCACTTTTCTCGAGTTGTCTGTTAGAAAAGAGCTTTTGACATTTTTGGGTTGCAGACTTTTGAACAGAATTCCATAACTTTACTAAGTTGGTGAGTGAGTGTTCTCATTTTGCTTAGAGCTTCCTGACTAATGCAACATATCTTGATCATGTCCAGTTGGAGAGATTCCACAGTTCAGTGGGCAGATGTGTTTGGTTTGAATCTGCAAGATTAAAAGTGCACTGGAGAGCCCATAATTTGGATGTCTCTGAAATGTTCCCATCCAGAATACCCTTTTTAGCTGAGTGAAGGTGTTATTATCTGTTCTCATTAATAATCGGTGGATATCTCTGTTGCTATGTCCCCTGTCCTCTCCGCTCTGCTTGGAAACCTCCAATGGGAGCCTAAAAACTGAACTAAAGGTTTTCTTTGGGATCACTACAATGATAATGCAGCCACTCTGAAACATCCAGGCGTGCCTCTCTTTCAGTGAGATCTGCACAGAAGAGCTCTGTGAAATGAGAAATAGCTTTGCAGAAGCAGAGCAGCACCTTTCAAAAATGTTCTATCATTGTCATGATTCAGTAAGCCAAATTTAAAACCTGCATCACACAACGTACTAAAGTACAGAACCCTAAAGTAAAGAACCAGATGTTGGGGAATGGTAAAGGTTTCACTGATAGGTGATTCAGTCTAAAAGATGCATGCAAAAAATAAATAAGTAAATAAAAGAGTTAAAGACTACAAGTCAATTAAAATAGTCTTTGACAGTCATAAAAACCATAATTTCCCTGTAATTAGCCTTGTGGCCATAACTGCCAGAGAGCTTCATTCCGGCAAATGAAACAAAAATAGAAGCCGCAACCCAACGCATCAGTGCCAACATTAATAAAGATGAAAAGCTGGAATCAAAACGAGGCAAACATTGTGGCACAAAAGGCAAATGAAGTAGAGCAGGCAGCACCCTGAACCCGCTCTGACTGAAGTTTTCATGGAGTTACACTCAATGTTTAGGGAGACGCAGGGACATTTTGGCCTAGATCCGCAGCAGCTGTTCATGCAAGCATTTAAAGAGAGATGTTCAAGAAAACATTCAAGATGATTTGAATTTTTGTGCTGATAGAAATATGAGGGACAGAACAAATGTCTAGAGAGCACAGGAGGCATATTGATCCAAACGAAACGGGGAACTGAGGGATTGGGCTCTTCATGGCCAATTCTGCGCCGATACCAAATCCACATCTAGCTGAATGTGTACAGTACAGCAAAGAGGAAGTCGAGAGCAAAAATCAAAATAATAAGAATAGGAGCACAAACGTTTTCTGTTGCTTGTAGTGAACTTTTTGAAAGATTTGCTGTCCTGGCACAGTATCTCACCCACTGCTTTCCCAAACATTTTACTTGCAAAATAGTCCAGAGAAAAAAAAAAAAACTGCCCACATTTGCATTCTCGCATGCAACCAGCACATCTCTGGAACATTTCAGGACTTCAGTGCATGCATAAAACCATTTTTAAGTTTTTGTTATAGTAATAAATAATGTGGTATTTCAAAATAGCTAATTGAAGGCATATCTTTATATAACTAAAAGCTATCAGTTGTCTTATTAATAAACAATGTCCGAGCTGACTGATGTAAGAAAACATTCATCACTGATGATCGTTTGATACTTTGTCTAATATTTCAAATCAAAGCTAAAAAACTGACTTAGTCTGCATTTCCCCGGCCAGAGGTTCTATATGATATAGGTAGATAGGAAGTATGACATTATTTTGACCATTTTCTCTTACTGTGGGTCACTAGCTTAGGCTTTCCTGACAGCAAAGTTTTAACAGACAGCGGGTAGTTTTAACGCACATTCACCTAGAAGACTGATGAGTGGAAGCCGCACATGCAGCATTAGCCCCACTGTCTGTGTGTAGTGGGTTTACAGTAGCTTTCAGAGCAGGGACGGTAGACTCTCCATCAAACACCAACAACATGCTCCAAGTGTTGCAGAGAGTAACCCTCAGGATGAGGGATGGATCTCAAAGCAAGACACAACCCAAGACACCAAACAGATGAGAGGGGAGTCCAGTTGCTCACCACCCACTGTTTGGTGTTCCAAATTCATAGCTAGAAAGGGAGCTGTGGTATCTGATCTTTCTGGTATTTTTTAATCAAAGAAATCTGTTCAAGACCTCAGGAAATTGTGTGCATTCGTGAGCTTAAAGGCTCTTCCTCAACGTCAGTGTCAGCTGAACGATCAACGGTCACATTTCAAGTGTGTCTGTTAAGCTATTTGCAGGCAGGTTGTGAATGGTTTCACCGTCTTGATGAAAAATTATTTGAATGGCTGGCAGTCGGACTCTTTGCTAAACGGTGTCACAGCTGCACCTCAGGCGACAAATGGCCTATTATCTCAATCAAACACGTGTACGTGTGCAGACACATGCACTGAGACACCAGGATAACCGAGCATCTAAAGTTTCTCTGCGTGATGTGAATGCTGGAACACACACAGACACGTGCAGACGGCCGGGGTGACGTGTGCTTTGGCCCTGACGCACACATCTGCACACAATCCACAACATGTAGACACAACACACTGTTGATATTTGCAATCGACAGGTCATTCCACGAATGCCTTCAGAATAAAAATAAAGAGCCTGGAATAAGGAAACAGGATATGTGGGAGGTGTGTGTGTGTGTGTGTGTGTGTGTGTGTGTGTGTGTGTGTGTGTG
>JABUIW010000074.1:482711-495627 GCA_013363375.1 Menidia beryllina
TGTGTGTGTGTGTGTGTGTGTGTGTGTGTGTGTGTGTGTGTGTGTGTCTTTTGGAGAGGGCTGATTAGGTTAATTGAGCTGTTCCTAAATATTTCCTAAACACACATGACATACATAGAGGAATTTACTTCAAGTAGGCCCATCAAAAATATTACATAATCCCCTGACTGCAATTATATGAGCTGACAGTGACCAATTTTAACAATTATTTGACCTTCTTTGACTCTATAATCAGCTGCAAAAACTGCAAGACTCAGCATATTTTTGTTATGATAATTAGTAATGACATAATTTGTTTGGAGAGAGGTTTTTCACATTTGCAACAAAGTAGATGAAAAGTCTTTTTTTAAGTCATGATCTTTAATTGAAAATTAAAGAAAAAGACAATATTAGTGTTGCTCGCTTTAACTCTCTGCATGAAAACATTTTATTTCAGCTGCATTTTCTGGTCATGACATCCTTAGTGAAAAGACTCATAATCTCGGTGTGATATCAAGGTAAATATCACAATTGATCACTTCCAACATACAATGCTACACAATTCAAATTACATTCACAAAACAACATCCTGCTTACTCACTGGTTACTGTATCTGCCTAATTATGTGAGCCAAATGCCTAAAAATCTAATATTACAGCAATAATAGCCGAACACACACAGCTAACCAAAGATATGGAAGGAAGGATGGGTGTGCGGAAACAGTGATGGATGGACTGAGAGAGAGGCAGGACGGATGAAACCACAAATACAACAGGGAGAGGGCGGAACAAGAGGGTTGAGGGCACAAGGAAAACCACCATAAATTGATGAAACCCATTTTTGCTGAATTAATGGACTGGGTGAAACCACTCTGAAGATGGAAGAGGAAGCAACTGCAGTTAATGAGGACAGAATATCTGGAAGAAGAGGGTGTGTAGCCTTGTTGTGGTGCTAAAGTGAATAAGTAATGGTGTGGCTACTGTGTAAGATGGGCTGCAGCCCATTTAATATCAACCACTATGTTCCTGTTTCTCTGGGTGTAGGAGTGGATGCGACTCTTACCAGGTTGGACCCTGCTGTCCAGTAGAGAAAAAATCCATTTGGATCAACTTTGAGGGTTACCAGAGTGGGGAAACCACTGTTGGGCTCCTGGATGAAAGCAGAAGAAAAGACATTAGAGAGATGGACACACAAAATATCCATCACACACACGCCGGAAAATGTACGGACAACACAAACTTTAATACGATTAAATGGTGTAACCTCTCAAGAATGTTTCAGGTGCAGTGTAACACATGCCAGATGTTAGTTTAGCAGATGTGGTCTGCAAAAAACCCTGATGTCGAAATTGAGTTGATGATGAACGGACTTTACAAAAACAATAAAATGTTATCTGAAGTGATACAATACACTCAAAACGCAACTAAACGGGTAATCATGACACCAAAATTCTTGAAACAGATCTTTTTAAAGCCTTCATTTTGGAAAAAGCTGGACAGACAGCACCCGTAGGCTTGTTCTATGTAACAGCCTCAGATCGGCCGTGGTTTCTCTCTCCATTGGGCAATGCATTTGCAACAAATCAACAGAAACAGGAATTTCTTTGTAGAATTTATGAAAATCAAATGTTGACATTAAATATATTTGACTTTGGGTATATATTCAAAAAGTAGCACCACCAACACAAATATGGCCAAAATTAGAGCGAATGAGAGATTAACATGGTATGAAAATATTAATTAGCTTCAAGCTTTCAACCTTATATCCATAAACTATCTAATAATCATCTGATTATTAGATATAAAATTAGTTTTGGCCCTAGCTTTTTTTAATGCATGATTGTTTCTTGCTTGGTTTAGGTCTTTTTGCCATCATCCCAGCACAGACACACACAGGGACAGACGCGTGTTTGTGATAGATTTTCTGCAAAAACTGTTTTCATTCTGGAAACCACACAGTTCTGTCAGCATGAAGATCTCATTCATGTGCAACATAATGATGGCAGGAGCTTGAATCAACATGTCATTAGCATCATAATCATCAGGCCATGCACAAACTATAATGACCCCGCACACACACACAGAGCTTCTGGCAACGTAAATACATTGCTGCTCCAGTTCAACAGAAAAACATACTGCTCAGTGATTCCTGGAAACAATCATGATAAAGTTTGTTATTAAGGTGACTGATGACTAAGTGACACCAGAGAACAAGCGTCGACGTCATCATCACCCTCACAGAAATGAAGCCAACCTTCCCCAAAGCTTCCAACAAAGCAACATCACCCCATTGTGAAAACATGTAACGAGAAGCTCAATGTTTAACATGTCAACATTCCAGCTTTACCAGAGCCAGAATGTTTAAAATGAGGTCCTGTTTAGCTGAACATACCTTGAGTTTAGGCTCCAGTGTTGGCTACAGAAGAGACGTTTAGCAGGAGGGATAAGTGTTTGGAATGGGAGAGAGGATGGGAGAAGTAGAGAAAACATGAAGTTTGAGAGCAAAATGATCAATGGTATGTGGATATGAGAAAAGAGAAAAAAGGGTTGTGTGAACCAAACACAAACATTTCAGAAGAGGGAGGAGGTCAAAGTCAGATGTAGTGTTCAATATCACAATCAGTTTACACTACAGAAACAGACACCAGCTCTAGGTTAAGTGGTCAAATTTCTGAGAGGAAAAGGGTAATTTCATCTGTAACAAGACTGTGGTTTTATTTCGATACATTTGCTGCCATCATGTGCTACTGAGCAAACTCAAGTATTTACGGGTGCAATATTAAACAGATCATAAGGCCTTAATAAGCTAAACTTTTCAAAAGGATGATTCCATATCTTAAGTCTCATGAGGCCATTTTAATGCAACCAGCTTGACTGTGAAATACAACTGAATAGGAGTTTCTGCTGTGCTTGCAAACAAAACCCAGTGACAGTAATTTGAGTGTAACTTCAAACATGCAGCTGACTCTATAAATTACTGAACTTGTGACCTCAGTGTTCTAACCAATATGATTGGAGACCCATAAAGCTCCAGCTCTATGCTGTGATTACCATCTTAAGGCTGTGACCTCATGTCAGACACCCTGGTCAGTCGGTGATTGGATGCCACAAATGTCAGAGCTGCCTGCTTTGTTGACTTCCAGTGCAGCTTCGTGTTTGTTTATTTTCATATGCCAGGCTGAGTTCTGAAGGCAGCGGAGCCGAATGAAATGAAAACTTAACAGTTTTCAGAGTCTAACATAACCCTACAGCATAACAACTGGAAGTGTGTTATCCATAAAGTGTACATTCTGTAATAAAATGATTTGCTTAGGCAAAGAAAGCAAATGGCAAAATTACAAATATTGAACTACAATCTAAAGTGAGTTCTTCGAAAGTTTTTTTTTACCGTTTTGTGAATAAACTAAACATTTCCTGTTTTCCTGTTCCTACTTGACAGTCTTGTTTTACCTTATGAGCTACATAATATCACAATTGTACCCAAATCAGCCCTTTTAAAGCTTCATCAGCAATGACCTACAGATCAGGCGAAAAAAAGATTCTATGTCCACACAGCTATCAGTCTTTGCCGTTCTTCCACTATCAGCATTGAAAGTGTAAAGCCATTATGAAAAATAAATGGAGTTTTCTTTGAAACACACAACCAAAACTTCAGTTTAAAGAACAAAAGAGATTTTAATCACTTTGCTTAAAACTTTAAATTCCTGGTGAAGTGAATAAAACCACCATGCTTCCGATTTTGCACACAAACATGCATTTCTGTTGACTGCTGACGTTCAGGACACTGGTGGTTTCTGGTAGTTACAACAGCTGTTTGAAAAAAAATGGTAGAAACTCGGCAGCTGTCATTATCAGTGCTGGCCTCCTTGCCTCTCCGTCATGTCACGCATACTTTATTGCTGCTGGAGTCTCATGGAAGAAAAAATATATATATATTCTGTTACCTTCATGATGTTGTAGTTCAACAAGAAAGCAACACAAGTTTGACTTCTAATTTCTTTTACTAAATTACTATAAATAACTGTTTTTTGTCTCTGAGATTGGACAAAAGGTTTGTGATGATATTAACTCTTAAGCATAGCAGGCATTCGCAGCAGGCTGTGAAATAAAACTAAATAATGATAAAAATAAACTTATATTTTATCATCAAAATCAGTGAACATTATTTCAGGGGTCAAATGCATGAAAAGTCAAAAGTGTGGGTAGTTTCAGGATGAAAAATGCACAAACACACAAAGGCTTTGTTCTCTTTTTTGTAACTCAAGTACTGTGAAACTACACACACGTGCACAATCCTGATTTCCACTTCCATTTTTAACCATGAATGTATGCAGTCATTTCTCTAATTACTTATTTGCACTACTAGACATGACAAGGACAAAAAATCTTTTATCTGCTGTAGAACTGAGATAGTGGTGAACTTGTACATCACAGTTTTGTAGTTACAAACAGAGCAAAAACTGACCAATGGAAACCGGTAACAGACACCATCCAATTTTTGTTTTGTTATTTAAAACAGAACACCCTGCTGAGTAAAATAACAATAAAAAAAACAGATCATTACACATAAGAAAGTAAATGCATCGAGTTGCCAAAGAACAACTCTGGAGCAGTAGGAGAAGGACAGGTGGGAACTTCTGGAACATATCTTGTCTGCTTTCAGAAAAACTCTTTGGAAAACTGAGGCAGGGCATAAGCCAGTCACAGGCCAGAACATCTGAATGAGCTCCAAGTATGCATTTTTGTTTTAAAATGCCTCATCAGCCAGATGTTACAGAGCTATTACACACAACCACCATGCTCGGCTGCATCCACGATTAAATAAAAAAATTTAGAAAAAGTCTTATGTATGTGAACACAGTGAGGTGTCATGGTGCTAGCAGACCCCTCTTTTCTGTCCTTTTTACGTTCACCCTGTAAACACTCAGAATGAGGGACAGAATTGTAAAGCATATTCAGTCTGATCTATTTGTTTCATTTGCCGTATTTAATGAACTGGAGCAGTTTTGATTTGAATCAAATTGATTCCACAAGAACTGAACTGGATAATAATATTATTGATTGAACTAGACTGCTTCTTCAAAATGCCTGAAGATGTGTTTTGGGGAAATTAGTGTGATATAAGTTAAACCAAACTGCATTAAATGAGACATTGAATTGTGTTGTCTTTTTTTCTTTACTCTAAATACATTTATTCATGTGTGAAATGTTATGTGAAAGCATCCTCTGTGCATTTTGGCCTCAAGAGAGCCACTCCCCCCCCCAAAAAAAATCCATCTAAACAAACAATCAAATTCTCTTGCTCAGTTTTTCCAAAACATTTCTGTTAGGCAACCTGAATTTAAGAGCAAGTTTAAATTTGAACTGAGACAAACAAGCAGGCGTGCAGTCCCTTGGTCCGTTTCATGTTGTATTTGAACTGTTGCAATGTACTTTATGTCCATCTGTTCTTCTCTAGTCCTTGATTAGAAGTGATTTTATCTTTACCATTTGTACACATCACACTAAAAATCAAGCTATGCAACACCGCAATGGCTAAACAAAAAATAAAAAAACTGATATCATGCATTAGCCATCAGATGCCAGTTTTTTTTCAAGAATCCAGAAATTGCAAAACCCATATGAGATTATGTAAAAACACAAGCACCCTAAAGGCAAAATACATCAAATCCAAGGAAGACTATGGTCATTCGTGAGTCCATCTGGTACCATGGTGTTAACTGTACAACAGACCTGCAGTGGAGCTAGTTTTCTTCAAAGCTCTAGCTCATGTTGTAACTTGATGTTATTGCAACATAGTGATTTGTAACTGTAGTGTTCCAACATCCCCTTATGCTAATATTGAATATTCAGAACATTCACCTCTCCTCCTTAATCTGCAGGTTGAATAATAGTCGCTGAATTTTTCTCCACTGCATGTTATTTAGGGCTTTAATCCTTTTTTTCCCCAACATATTTATGGGGCAAAAAGACTATTAGTCACCAAAGGAGAAAAAATGTTAAAGTCATCTGAAAAACTTGATGTGTCAACCTTTAAGAAAGGAATTCACTTTGTTAGTCACTGCAAATTAAAGTACTACCGGCAAACCATACCTTGCATCAGACAATGATTATAAGATGGATAGGAATATAAGGCTCAGTGTCCTGCTCACTCACTTCCAACCATCACACATTCTCTGGGATGCATCACATGAGCAGGAGCCATCTAAATAGCTTCAGGAATTTTAAACAGTCTTGATGACTGAAGGGGTTTGCTAAAGTGTGTAAAAATTCACAACCTTTTCACAACAGGAATGCAAAAACATTTGAGCATGAAACGCTCAACTGGTAAGAGGTCAGTAGATTCAGTCTGGTCTGGATGAAATCTTACAACAGATTGAACTGTCATGTAGCCCTCGGTGGGTGAATGATAAATCAAACCTATCATCCCCCATTCCTTACCTTTTTGACTCTCTTGATAATCCACTGACTGTGCGAATGCCGTATTAGTGCACATTTTTCCATAAATGGAAAATTCCTACGGGAGCAGGCCCATGAAGCCACATTCACATCCCAGAAAACTGTGATCTATGGGTTTCATGTGGGCAGAAATATGAGCTTCTCAGCACCTACAGAGCTATCAGGCACGCATTGTTTTAGATATGGAAGCAGACACATGTGCACACACCTCTGTGGTCAGATTTATTTGCATATCATGGCTATTGAGTTTGACATAACTCTCCGCTGCTTTCTAGTGCTGCCTTTTTGCAGAAGATGAATGCAGACTTTCATGTTTTACTCACTCTTTCAGTCTTTCCATTTGTGATGAAATGCCTCTTTGTCCTTCGGTTCCGTTTCTGTTATTTAAAGTCTGTTTTAATGTCAATCGTTCTTTAGTCTTAACTTCAAAGTTGAGAATAGCTACAGCGCTTGCCTGTATTTTCACAGTCTAGTAAAATCTTTACTATTTTGTGATTTATCTAAATGACTAAATTTGGCAATGATGCCAATAACTTTTTCTATCTTAATATAAGTAGTAAGCAGTTTCCACATTAATATTGTTTGTCACATGTTAAGTTTTTATAGTTTCCCAGAGTCTGGAACCTCACCAGAAATACAAATACAAGTACATATCTTTCTCACATACTCCTTGTTTACCATAGACATGCATGTGGTAGAGTGCATGTGGAGGGTCTATAATTGGGCCTCACCCACTGGCTAATTAACTGCCATCTGAAGAATCTCTCTGAAGTCTAGTTTGGTTTCATTCCTTTCTTTTGTTTCATCCTTTAAAGTCTATTTTTCTCTCTGTGTTTCAATCCAGTGAATCTCTTCCCTTAATTGTTTTCCTCTACCTTAACTGATTCATTCATACATCTCCTTTTCCTGACCCCCTCCATCTGACCATCTGAGAAGCATTCTCATTACCTGCATACGCTGTCCAAGACACACATTCACACCAACAGACCACCCCCTGAGGCGGAGGTACCACATAGATCAGCTAATGACCCCTTCTTGAAATTCCCAGTCTTCAAGGGCATGCAAGTTAAGCTAAAGGAATGGCTTTTCTGCTTCCCTTCTTACACAGTGTCCTTACCACAAAGTAAATGGCATGTGTGTGGTTGTATAATGTGAGTCAGGAGAAAGCCATTAGTGGGAAACTGATAAAAGTCGCTGCTCCAAGTGCACCTTTGGCCAGTCATACCCTGTGTGTGTGTCTTCCAAAAGGCCTCTTGCAGCTGTGTGAGAAGTAAGGCCAGTGTGCACTTTGTGTGCGTTTCAACTGCTGCTTTGACAACATGGCAAAAGTTGACGACAGGAGGTAACCTTTGGACTCAAGCAGGAGGGGAGAAAAGAGGAGAGAGGGAGGAGTGGGGCCAGAGACGTGAAAACATGTATAGAAAGAAACCAGCATATCTGGTACTAATGGTAAGTTGTGAGTTCTCGTATGTGGGTTGTGAAATAGGTTATTTTATCACTTCACGCTCACTTGAATGAAAACACAACCCATCAGTTATTGCAGCTCATTAGTGTCGGAAACTTAAAAGGAAAAAGACACTGTTAGGTATACAGTTTACACACTCGTTCAAAGGTAATAATCTTGCTGTTGATGTGAAATTTAGGGATTGACTCTAAAACAGTAACGTTTGAAATTCTATAAAACAACCTAATATCAGGATGAATTATTAGCCAGATGAGCTAACTTTAGTTTGTTTTGCTTGGCAGTGAAGCCGAATCTGAGCTTTTTTAATAAGGCAGTGTGATCATATTTTATGGAAAAAAGACTATCTGTGTTGGTGACTTAGTTGAAGGAGATTCCCTTAGCTGAGATTCTTCAGGAAGAGCAGTTAGTCAGGAGTATTGTGTAAAGTATACTGTGGAATGGAAGAGAGCTTATTATTTCTGGTCACAAAGCAAGACTACCAATCCCGGCCAGATGACAAAGACCATACTGTAAAACTCCATGCTTTTTCACTCTTAAACAATGCAGAAAGGACACTTTTGGTTGTGAAACCATAGAAAACGTGCATCATGAACACTTCAATTTGTTGGTTTGCAGCGAGCAAATTTAACTGGATGTTGTGGGATGATGTACAAAATAAAAAACCTGCACTATACTGTATAAGAGGGAAATGCTCAACCACAGTCAATCCCAGCCTGAAGGCTCATGTGCTGCAGCTCTTCAGATACTGAATGTATCTGCAATTATAGTAAGTAGAATCATAATATCTCGAATTGGAATTTTGTTTATTTAGGAAATCAGAAGTGAATCTCAGTCCCAGCAATAACCACAACAGTATTTTCCAACTCCAAACTTTAGTAAAGAGCACAAACAAATGGCAACCACTTCCGTGAAAAAAGCATTTTTTGTCTCAATATTTTTCTGGAAGTAAATTAACAGTTGTATTTATTCTCACAAAGCATTGGAAAGACAAAAGGATTTGTGGTGTGAATACACACAACATTCAAACTAAAGGCAATGCATGAGGAGAAAAAGAAACGCCAAAGAGAAAAGTCGGATAAAATCCAAGAGCGAAGAAGACAAAAAAACATAGGCAGACAGATAAACAGAAGGGGGGATGACATGACAAAGTAATGAATAATGAGAAGAGATTTTAAGATAAAGACAAACAGCAAAGCCAAGAAAGAGAGAATGTCAAATCTGCAAGAGAAGTGGAGAGGGAGCAGTCCAGATGTCAGTCCCACACTTTACATGTGGCTGTGGTTGACCTTCCACCCCACTCCATCTCTCTCCATCTATCCATCCAGCACTCGTTTCACACCACTATGTCACTATGTCAGAAGGTTTCTCGACATGGCGTCAGACGCTCACACCATCCCGTGCCTCGTCCTCTTTAGCCTCTCATTTCTTTTCCCTTAGCTCCCGAATATCTGACAGTGTGTGACGTGTTCCTTCCACATACCGCTACGGTAATGAAAGATAAGAAGTGAAGTTCATAGTTGGCTTTATTTGATCCCAGACCATTTGACTGTTCTTCTGAATTTACTGTCCTATGTCAAATGTGTGTTAAATCTTTAAACATTTCAACTTTGAGGGTTCAAACAATAAGCATTGTATGTACAAATTATGCTTGGATCACCTCTTGTTAAAAAGACAAATGAAAAAAACAAATATCTATCATAACAAAACAAAGGAAAATAAAATTTAGCATAACTTTTGGAAAGTAAGAAACTTGCCATAAAACATTGGTCCAACTTGTTAATGGTAAACATGACTGACTGATTGCAGAATCACTCAGCCTGAAGCCTGAAGTTATAAATTTTGTCCTCAAAATCATTTCCTTTTTCAAAACACCCACTAACATCTGGTTTTGGAATACAATGGGAAAGTGATGCTTTTGACTCCCGTGTCAAATGACTCTGCATTAATCACGGGCATTTAGAAGGCACCAGCTCCAATCAGCATTGATGGAAACCCAACACCCTGCTGCAGACACTAATACTGAATGACAGTTGTGCCCTAAGGGCCAACAAATGCTGGACCACTTTTTTCCTTTTTTCCCCTTAACTTAAACACTTATTTACAGGCCATACTGTCTCTAAAAACGTAAGAAGGAGATCCATTTTACCTGCCTGTGTTACAGCTGGCTGCTGTCTCAGTCCTGCTGTGTGTGTGGGTTTACTTCCGCTGTCCAGTCAACAATGATAAACTAACCTAATTATCTCCCAGTCGTGTTTATCACAAACTGTGTTCCATCACAGCCTGCGGGAAACCGTGTAAAGCCCTCCCCTCATGTTCTTGTAGCATACAGACTTGTGTCTTGGGTGGTAGCAGCTCTGACGTCCAGTTGCATGCGAGTTGTCACCCTGAGCCCACTGCGGGTAAACACGCCACCATTTGCAATGTAAAACATTTAATCAGCTTGTTTTAGCAGTTAAACTCAGGTTCAAAAATGGTACTTGCACATTGGTCTGATCTTCATGTAGAGCTAAGCTCATCTGTTGCAGGTGCTTGCAAGAAAACTGCTGCACCTTTCATACTAAATGGAACCCCACGTACAAGGTCTGGCATCTGTCCCTTTTCTCTTGTGAGAAATGGTGCAACTGGCACTTACTATCCTGCACCAAACCACTCTGAGGTAGCCGCTGGTGGTTATCAGCTACAGTCCAACTGGCATGTAAACATACCACCCGGGAAGACACACCAATTTTCATTTAAGCCATGGCAGCAAGGACTCATTGTTCACCCAGCCAACAAGGCAAACTAAATCTGAAAGCACAGAAGGTATATGGCCACCTTAGAAGGGCTTTCTTTGTGATTTCAGTTTGGATATTTTTTCAAATGTATTTAACCTTGATATAGACGCCCAGTCTTAAAATGCTCAAAAGTCTAAGTGTTTGTCTTTAATAAGGTGAAACAGATTTTACTAAGGGTAAAAAGACAGAGGTCAAAGGTGCATCTCGCTGTTTCATTCAGGCATGTGTAAAATGATTAATCACCTTAACACTTTGCTCCGAAACACATTTCCGTTGGCATCAGTACTGAACAACTAGCAAGCCATGAAAACATCTGAAAGGTTTAAAGAAAAGGGGCTACAGATGTCCCTCCATCCATTTCTATAGTGTCCTTAGATTTAGCTCACTTTACACTTTTGATCTGCAAGTCACTTTAAGTTAAATGCCAATCAGATTGGAGGAAACAACAAAGACCTGTGACGTTTCAGGTTTCATCAGTACTTGTTCAAAAAACACAGATTTATGGAGAGGGCAGAATGTTTTAATGTCAAATTCCAAAAACTAGACTTGTGATTTCATGTGACTTCGTTTACAGGACCTGATTAAAACCAAGTGATTTCATTCAGTTGTAAATTGTGCTATACAGATGAATGTGAATGTGGAAAATAAGTACACTTCTCAAATCTTGACTAAAGCCACAACGTAGAAGTGTGTCACCAAATGTAGTCCCTCTCCGTTTCTCTAAATAGCAAAAAGTATTTGAATGGATACGTAAAGCAGATAAAACCTCAGTTTAAAAAGCTCCGCCTGTTTGCTGCTGAGTTGACTTCAGTCTACTTTTATTTTCACATTGAGACATTAACACACTGAGCCAAGCTGTACTGTAGACAAACGGTCTCCCTCTGCTTGTTTAATTGGCTGTTCAGGAGGCATTTTAACTGAATTCCACTTGGAATTTGTCTAAATTGAATTGTGGCTGGGCTGCACAGGGCAGAACAGGAGCACCGGCAGCACAGACACAGGATGGGGGGACAGAGGCTGAAGGAAAATGGTTTGGCTTTGGAGCTCTGCAAAAGCTTGCACAGGAAGTCATTTAAGGCAAAATCCACACTCACACACATTTCATATATATACACAAACCCACACACACACACATTAAACATACATGCACATATAACCACATGTGTACACAGGTCAAAACACTGAAGAAAGAGTCGATTTGGAATGCATTCCGGCTCCTCCTCCCCCGTGTGTGACTCAGTTGCTATGTGTGTTACTTTGTGTGTCCGTACTAATTGCCCAAAGGCCACTGAGAAACAAGGGTTTTGTTGTGAGAACAAAAGATTAAAAAAAGTAATGAAGCTAAAAAGAAGCTGTGCAGAAGGAGCAGCACTTGAACGACTTGCATGTACAGATTAACAGAAATGAGAATGAATAAAACGGGCTGCGTAAGTACAGCCTGAGAGTAGAAGATGAAGAAATTTGGCGTGTGGAGGGAAGTCAATGATGGAGTGGACGGGAAAAGATAGGGTCAAAACATGGAATTTCTTGTACAAAAACAAAAACTTTCAGCCTTCTGGCACAGTGTGTGTGGGGGTCCTAATGCATATCTCATAACACTCACATCACACAAGCCCACAACATACTTGGAAACCTACACTAATAATATGAATGGTATGGACTAATTTTCCATATCACTAGAAAAAAGGCAACCTTGCCCTATAGGCTAGGAATAAATATAAGTAGCTATGTCAAGGAGAAATTTCTCGCTATAATGTGTAAAGCAGGAACGTTTCCACAATGTTTCCACGTCAAAAAAGAGTGTCAGGAAGATAACTGAGAAGAATTTCAACAAACTTGCAAATGGATCTCTGACACTGGATCCTGATCTACAACATATTTTACAAAACAGGGAAGTGCGGCATTGCACTTTATCAACTGTCCAGTATTTGATGAGGCCATATATGATTCCTTTATAAGCGGGTCATTTATCAAATTAACATAGATTAATACAACAAAGAATCTTTTCCATGGCAAAGATGTTTGTGTCCTCTCTCCAAACACTACTTGTTGACTCTTAGGCAAACAGTGGGAATCGAGGGCTGACTGATAGACGGGGAGAGAGCTTGTACATGTCTTCAAGTGTTCACACACTTAATCAGCAGCATAACCATTTCCTGGGAATTCCCTTTGAGAGAGAAACAGAAAGAGTCAGTGTGTGTGTGTGTGTGTGTGTGTGTGTGTGTGTGTGTGTGTGTGTG
>JABUIW010000074.1:495637-508811 GCA_013363375.1 Menidia beryllina
TGTGTTAGAGAGGGAGAGAAGGGGAAATCAACAGGACCAGGCTGTTTGTGTGACAAGAGTCTTTGGATGACAATCAGTCAGACATCATGTAACTATGTTGTTTTACCTCAGAATGCTTGTAAGTCAACAACACACCTGGTTTCATATCTGGACATTACACTTTAGATAACAGCTTTACAGGAGCCACTTACCCTCCCCTAGAAAAAATATCACTCCACACACACACACACACACACTCACACGGCCAAACAGTTTACAGGCCGGTGTTGCATTAAACCCGCACAGGCCGGCAGTGTGCGCCTTCCCCTGCGCCACCAGGTTAATCATTCACGTGCGGTCGGACACGTGTGCGCACACCTTCTCCCCGCACTGGCGCCCCGCGCAGCCCCAACTCCCGATCACACCCGCCCAGAGGCCGCATCTGGGCTGCCAGACACGCTTCTAAACACGCTGAAGGAGGAATGGAGAAGCGAAAGCGTGGCCGTGGATTGCTCTGTGGGGCTCCGCGGCCCGGGGCTGCTGCACCGTGCACCTCCACAGCCCACAGCCCACATCCCTCACAAACCGACACAGGTGCTCCCTGCTCCCATCCGACACGGGAGGGAGGGAGGGAGGGAGAGGGTGAAGGAGGCAGTCTGTTTGGAACCGGTGCCCGACAAAAACCGGCTTGACAAGAATTTTGCACAACACCCACATTAACACGGCGCCCGCTGCTGGTGGCTTCCCCCCCTCATAGAGTATCTGATAAAGCCCACTCGCAGCACAGTGGGCGTCTGTGACTGCGCAGGTCTGCACACCTGCACGCCAAACATATGTCCCACATTAAAAACAGAAGAAATAGGAATAACACCCACTCAAAAACAACGGGCCTATACTGTTCTCACATCAGAACGTGTCTTTTGAATCAGAGACAGCTCTTGACTGGTACCATTTGAACCGAAATCAAACTTTTCAACGCGTATCTCTCACCTCGTCCCATTTGACGAACTTCCCCCCCTTCTTCAGGACCTCGTGCACGGACACGGGCTTGAGCTGCAGCGCGTGGACTCCCGGCTTGGCCCCGGCCATGTCGAGGGACTCCCTGCCCGGCTGCCAACGCCTAAACCACGGCTACGACGGGCTGCACTCCTCGGAAGGAACGACACAATGTTCCCCTCCGCCACTCTCTCCCCAAGGTGTCCTTTCTGCCCCCCCCCCACCCCCCGGAAGAGGTGGCTGAGAGGCAGAGTGGCGGGGACGTTAGTCAGACACTGTCCTTAAAAGTTGGCGAAGAGTTTGAGGAACACGGGCAGTTGAATCCGGGCAGAAAAAGGGAGATTGGCTCCGGCTGTCTGAGCGCGCCCCGCCGTTTGTCTGGTCCTGTCCGCGTCCACGCAGCGCGGCGGCGCGCCTGCGGTTCCTTCTTCAATGACAAGCTTCGCTGTGTATTTGTTGATATCTTCCGCGTCCTTTTAATCGCGCAATTGAGCCCGAGATCCTTTCCTTCCTTCCATCTGATCGCCCCCTCTGCTCTCCTCTCGCTCCTCTACCAACTCTCTCCGCTTCCTCACTCTCCTGTCGCCTCTGAGGCGTTTCTTCTTTTCTCCTCCTCCTCTCCTCCCAACATGTTTTCTGTGCGGAAAAGGAGTTTTTTGTGAGGGGAGAGAGTAAACGGGAAAGGACGGCGTCAGATAGCGCCGAGTGAAAGAGAAATTAGAGAGAAGCCAAAAGGGAGTCAGACCTTGTGTGAACTGGGTGTGTTTAACTCCGTTCCTCTGCTTGAGCCCCCGATCTTTTGAGAGCCCAGAATGCGTACAATAACATTACTGTCAGCACATATATGCATGTGCCTTCATCACGTTTAGATCTCTTGCCCAGCAGGCCATTCGTGCTGGCAGAAAGTTTCAATATTTCCAGATCCACACAGTCCGGCTCTGAGGTACAGCATGGCTGTATGGATCTGTATTCAGGGTTCGCATTACCTCCTGCTCTGATTAATAAAATGAGTGAAGTGTTCCTTTAATTAACACGTGGCATGTTGGTTGGAGTTATCAGAATGTTATCAGACTGAACTTTTGCACAGAGCTAAAGGAAGACAAGGCCATATAATCCCCTTCATTTTAATACTCAAAACTGTACAGAGCCTCCCACATGTGCAAGACGTGATGAGATACAAACTAACAGGCTGTTGTAAAAGACAACAGATGTGTCAAATTCTTTCTAAGACATTTGGAACTTTGGAAGACATAAGAAATAAAAAATAGTGTCAGGTCCCTCTCTGCAGGTAAATATAAGTTCCAGCTGAAATATTAGAAATATTTCCTATTTACTTTAGTTCACTGCAGGGTGCTAAAGTAATCCTGAGGACTACTGTTGTCTGCTGTAGCTTTGAAGGCTGTATCTCAGTGCTGACTAAGGCACATTGCTCTCACACTCAGTAATGTTATTAAAGCATTCTAGCACTTATGACAGGATTTTGAAATACACACTAATCGGCTTAGAGGCGATTTAAAGCAATACTTGTTTCTGATTCTGAGGCACCTCAGAGGTGGAGATTCTGGGTACGTTTTAGAAATGCAGATACCAGATTTGCATTACAAAAACCTTGGGGGGGAAAGGTATCTGAAACCACAGAGAGTCGTCAGGTTACTTTCCTCCTCCAGATCAGTGGGCACATGCTCCGTTTTAAGAAGCGTGAGAACAAACGAAGCTGCACAGTTATAGTCCGATCCCAACCAAATCCAGCTGCCAAGCAACATTACAAGTTGGACTTCTTGTAAAAAATGCTGCGGAGCAACAGATTTTTTGGCAACCTTTGCCGTTCTCTGGCTCCCTAACTACACAAGGCAGGAATGTGTGCTATGCTGCAGCCTACTCACTGACTGACTGATAGATGGACAATCTAAGTGTGAGCTTCCCGAGCCAAAGTCAGGAAGGGGAAATAAAAAAAAAGACTATCCACAAGAAGCAGCCAAGCACAGAACCATATATCTGGATCGGTCTGTTGCTTTTATTTCTGTAAGTGTGTCCCTGAGAAAGTGCACACAACCAAGCAAGCTTGTGTGTCTTTGGTTTCATTTGAGCTCAGAGTTTGAATCCAGGAAGTGAGTTGAGGAAGACTGTTGATCGATCTGATCTTGGCCGAACACACTCGTACACATTTACAGCCACACTCCGTGCTCAGTATCTCCACAACCGCCAAACAAAAACAAGAGCAGCACATATGAAAGCATCATACGAGCATCCAGCACCGACACACCGACGGGGATATTGTGTTCCACTCCTGCATAATTGGATTAAAAACACTTGTATATCCGCCATGTCCCCTCGATCATAAATAAACACTCTTTTAGCCAAACAATGATGTGTTGTATGCTGCATGTGAAGTACGTGCACCTGTGGTGGAAAGAGGCTGCCTCCCCTCTCCCCCCAGTTTGTTGGCCTGTTCCTAACAAAAGCATCTCCTCTTTATGTCGTCACTCCATCCCACCGCTCTGTCTCGTCACACAGAAATGAGTACATATGGAATAAGACGACGAAACATTAGCTGATCTTCTGAAGGGCGGTTATAAATGTGCAGGACCTGATTTTCTCCATTCTTAGAATCAGCTGTCTACCGTATCACCTTTGTTCCCCGTGTATTCGTCTGCAGAGAAACATCCTGCACAACAGCTGTTGTTTTTTTTTTAAATTAAACTTAGAATGATATCAAGACATTCATATCAAACCTGCTTTTGTATTTAGGGAACAATCCTGGTTTCAAAGTGGAAATAATAAATAATAAAACACAGTACAACACTTAATTGGCTTCTGTATTTTAAATGTACCTTCCTGAAGCAGACAAAACACAGCTTTTTTTGTAAACAAATTTTCTCTTTACCCAAAAGCAGGATAAAGGTGCTCTGACTGGGGGGGGGGGGGGGTTGCTAAAAACGCAGGTTTACAGATCTCTGATCAGTTCAGCTAAAAGCTCACCAAAGTGAGTGAGACATCGTGACATTCTGCAAAAATAAACTTCTTCATATTGTTTGCACACTTGGAGACATATCAAACTCCTTGGAGGTTTGGAAGCTCCAAGTAATTGAAATGATTGATAATGTTGTCCCTTTGATGATTTTCTGCGGAATTTTCTTTTCACTCTTTTAGTCTCTTCTCATTTCCAAATTCTACAAAGTGGTTTGTCGTTTGTTTGTTTCTCATGCCTGCTCTGGATTAGGCTGCAAAGTCTGAATAGCAATCTGATTCCCAAGCATTTTTTGATAGTTAGTATCCTTTGAGAGGAAGTTTACAACACTGAAATATATGGAGCAATAGGAAGTATTATCCAAGAACGTCACAAACAATGCAAATGTTTAGGGGAGAGAGTATTGTGCTCATTCGTGTACTTCAGAGTGTGAAAGATAAAATCCTGTTAAGGGATTTTGCACCACAAGGAAGAAAGGAGCTCAAGACTGTTAAAGAATGGGTTTTTAAAAGTACAAGGAAAGAGGAAGGGGGAATATTTCGAGCAAGTGTCATTACAAAAGGGAAGCTATCAGAATATCCAGTTTAAAAAGAAGGAGAAGAAATTGGCAATAATACAAGGTAACAACTGTGAGAAAGTCAGGGGCAAATGGAAAGATGTCCAAGAAGAAGGGGAGCCTCTCCAACTAGAAATCTATTTCTCTCTGTCCAGCAGACAGTTCTTTTTCTCCAACGCAACGCCAAGGACTCACAAAGACACATTGTGTAAAGACAGACATCTTCACTGTCTCCCCACACTCTGCTCTCTCTGTCCTACACACATGTGCACTCAGAAACACGCAAACACTTCCCGTCCGCACGGATTTTGATGGGACAGGCAGGCCTCCATCGACAGTAGCAATAAAAACTTGATCAAATTCTTCTCCACCGAGCTGAAATTTTGCCTACAGTTTGCTGGACACTGGACCCATCTGTCTCCACAACACTGCAGGATTATTGTTGGTGTGTTTTGGAGAAAAGTGCTCATGTGGGCGGACAGGCAGAGATCTGATTATAGCCTTCCCCAATGGAGGCTTTGATACACATTGGAAAACTACAGTTTACTTTCATTATAGTTACCTTTATTTCAGTCTTCTCTATAGAGGAGTAAAGTTCTTGCTCACAGAATTTTACCCTAAGGTTTTTCAGAGAGCTGTAGGCAGGAATGTACTCACTTAGACCTCCTGATTCCTGGTTTTCACTGTTCTCACATAGCTGTCTTTTCATCCTATGCTGCCATCTACTGGCCACATAGCGACACTACCATCTCAAATCCGGCAATTGGATTTAGCAACAGTTAGGAATGCAGACCTACAGGTTTCAGCTCAGCGTTTATAGCAGCTTGAATAAACAAGGTGTATTCTACCTGTGCACGTGCACTTCAGTCAATCACAGCAGTCTACACAAAGCACACATGTATTTGCACTGGTGGATCAAGGTCACACCACCGTGTATGCATTTTGCTGTGGAGGATGCTGGTCGTACATGGCAGAAAGTTATTTGACTTACACTCTGAAATCATTGCAAATGGCATGTAGAAGAGAGTATACATGTTCTCTGTTATTGGTACAGCGCCATAAGAGACTAATAAAACTGTTGAGCGTCCTCCCTCCCTGGACTGTATCATAATAATGACAACACAAGTAGCTCAACAGCGCCCTCATGTGGATACACTACTCTATCATCATGGACTTAAAGCTGAGGAAAGCAGTTCATCAAATGCTGTTTTAGTTTAAAGAGTTGGCTGAAAAGGAAAACAGTCACTGAAAATGTTATTGAGTAAAAACTGTAACATATCAGATGAATGTGTATTGAAGCTTGTATGCAAAAATGATTGGCAATACTTTACATTTAAGAAATGCCTGCCAACAGATTACACTTGGTGTAAAGATATTTTAAAGCGCATTTGGAACAGTTTGATATTTCAAATGCAAGTCAAAATCACAAAAAATGGATGAGCATTTCAAAGCATTGCAGTTGTTCATGGCAGCATCAGGCTGGCCTCCCTTCACATGTTTGTGTCTCTCACATATAAAAAGAGAGATTTCTAACTCTAGAAAGTCTGAGTAGATTTGTTAGTAGGTGCAATGGTTCCCAAATGTTTGGAAAATGCTTTATATTACCTTCACTGCTTGGTTGTCACGTAGTTTCTGTTTAAAACTTACTGTACTTACTGTTTTGGTTTGCTGGCACACATGAATGTTTAAGCTGTATAAGGGTGCATGTTGGTCTGCCTGTGCTTACTCGACTGGAAGTTTCAGACACGCTCATTGAATAATTCAGGTTTTATGTCCTGTTGCCATGGTGGTCTGTGAAGTGCTTGCTTGTACTGTTTTGACACACAAATATGTCTACACACACTCAAACATGAGCAGGCTGATAGATGTGAGCACCCCCGTACTCACACAGAAACCAGAGGAGGCTGCCCCTCCCTCACTTCTCACTCCTATTATTATTGAAACTTTAGTCATTAAGCAGCCTGGCCAGGGTGTGGGCCCCCCTGCAGCTTCAGCACAATGGACCAACTGTGGAGAAATGTAACTGGTTTCCTATTAATGGAACGCCTCCATTGGGTTTATCAGTGTAGCTATCACCTGGGAATGTCTTACATGTTTCGTTTCTGAGCCAATCCAAATCTAGACAATCCAGTTGTTCCTGCTGCTTTCCACCTGTATCTTAGATTATAATCTAACAAGCAAGTAATACATGTCATAGCATGTGAGTGTACAGAATCTTATACTTTGTAATATACATGTAATCTATTCCCTTACCCGTGTTTAGCCAAATACAGGCTTATATTTTCATAAAGTGTGAGAAAGGGTGTGAAATGTTGCCTGTATAGATTTGACACCTCTCAAGGGAGACAGTGTCTGGGGAAATGGCTCATTTGTGTAAATATTGGATTAAATGCCACACAATACACTGATTTCTTGGTGTGTGCACACACAATAGGCTATTTAGAGGGTCAGTTTGTCACAGTTTAAGCTGTTGAGTAGGACTTAATAGGGTAGTGTGGACAAAAGAGAAGTGGTATTTGGAGTTAAGAGAAAACCAAAGCTCAGACAATGTCTTTGTCAGTATTCAGTGCCTTCAGTGTAGTGGCATGACTTCCGGGCACTCTGTGGGGAAAAACAGTTTTAGAGGAAGTTGACAGACTCCACAGTACACCTTTACTTAAAAGGGGACCATCGCAGCCAGTAAAACTACTCGAAAATACAGCATCTTTTTATAATCTGTGTGAGATAGACTGGTCCCCTGTACAGGACTTACTCTGCAGCTCAGCTGGTGCCATCTGGAACTCGCACTCTCTGCAAGCATGATCAGCATGGAAATATCATACAGAATGATACCCAAAAACAAACAAACACTGAAGGTTGTGGTTTTTCCTCTATCTGATTTTCACAATATATCAGATAACACTCAAGCACCGGAGCGGCAGTACTGTCGTGTTTGTGTGCTCTTCATGGTGGAACAGCCATTTAAAGTAGCCACAACAGTGACTGAAACTATCACACAAACAGTTTCTCCTTTTAACGTAAAGGAGTCAAAGTAGGTAGCAGTATAAAACATATAGAGCTAAAAAAAAATCCATTAAACCTGGACCTTGAACAAATGAAAACTAATATAACATGGAAAATGTAGCTGTGGTGAAAAATAAACTGTTGTGTTTTTTTTCTTTTCAGTCGCGTTACGTCAAATGCGCTCGAGTCCAGTCGCGCGCACGCATCTCTCGTGGGTACAGAGCGAGAAAGAGAGCGACGTGTGATTTCTCTTTGTACTCACTGAAGAGTTGAGGCCGGCTCTGCTTCTGCTGCCTGTTCCTTTTTTATATAATCAGAGTTTGCATGCTGTAAATAGCTCGATAAGCCGGGTCCACTTTACGTGTCTACGTTACCCTCAGTCTCTTTTGTCTTGTGGAATAGGAAAAAACCTCTGTCAATGTCTCTTTGAGCGATTTTGGACAACAAAAGCATCAGGTCCGGCGGTGACTCTTTCTTTTCAGGGGGGGGGATTCAAGTCACACATTTATAAGACGGGATTTTTCAGGGCGACAAAGCAAGCAGCCACAGACCGCTTTCCGCCACCCCTTTTCTACTTCCACACCTCCGGGGGGGATCTCCTTTTTTCTCAAACCGAGCGACAATGGCAGCTGTAACCAGCCCGGAGACGAGCCCTCAACCCCGGGTGTATTTCCAGACGCCGGCAGGCGCTACGGAAGAACCGGAGACACCGGTTCGGAAGCAAGGGCGCGTTACCGTCAAATACGACCGCAAGGAGCTGAGGAAGAGACTGAATCTGGAGGAGTGGATTATAGACCAGCTAACGGACCTCTACGACTGCGAGGTAAATACCCCAAACAATAACCGGCCCGAAGAACCGGGCGAACGCTTATCGATCAGGCGGCCGTGCTACTCTCAGTAAAATGACTCTACGCCGGTTAGAAGTCACTCTATCAGCTGTTCTGCTCTGTATTGTTCTCACCAGAACAATAAACATCTAAAAAAGAAACATGAACGGGCCCTTTGTCGCTGCTCTTGGCCTAGCTTCGCTTGTTTTAGTATAAACTGTACACTGGTCTTGCGGGGGGAAAATGCAAGTAGATAAAGTAGCACGTACAGAAAATATGAAGGAACACATAAAACGATGAAAGTCACAGATTTCCCCCCCCCCCAGTCATTATGTCAGCCATGTGGTGAAACTTCAGGGACTCACCCACAGGTAGGCTAAATGTGGCACATGGTGCTTTATAGCCTAATCGTGTTAGGCAGCCCCAGCTCTTTGTTCTGATTGGCTGAAGGGGCTTTAAAGCATACCTGCGAATTGCCTTCATATATTGTGAGTGGATGACTTGTTCTGGCGCAGAGGCTGCCAGCCAATCGCCTTATTCTTTAAGACAACCGAGGCCCATCATAAATAAGAGCATTAAGGGGATGAACAGTTTTTTGGCAAGCATCTGGTAATGTTTGACCAGAGGGGGCTCATTGTAATGATGCAGGGATGACTGTATGTAGCCATCAGCAGCGTTTGGGTGCTCCTCTTTTCCAGCCCCCTGCTCATGCTGGCACATGTAGATCCGTGTGTCTGTAATGTAACCCGGCCGTGGCTGTGGTGGAGCTGCTGGCGTCACTAGTTGGTAAGCTCAAGTCAACTCTACTGAGCTGGCATTGACCCACATTCTATTCCTAGCTTTGGGGAATACAACAACTTAGTGGATTTGACGAGTTTCAAGAAGTCGTTCAGTGAGGAAAAAGTCAGGTCGGCACCGGGTAGACATGTCCTCAGAGTTTTGGCTGGAAACTTCCTGCCCTTCAAAGTTTTGATGCACACGTAGAAGCACATGTAGGGAGGTGCCGGTGGCTGCTATGATGGTAGGCGTGCCTCACTTTGGCCTCAAACACTAGAAGTTTTTTCTTCAGTGGTTTGGTTTTATTTATATGAAAACATGAAAGCCCCAAATCCTCTCCAGTGACTCACTTTAACTGAATATTATACCAAGCCACAGGTAATCATGTACTTAGGGAATGCTAGAGACTAGTCATATGATGTGAGACGTTCAGACTGTGCTCCGTAAGGACAGTGTTTCCCCAGCTTTACTCATCCTGTCTGCACAACATCTGTCTTCATGCACAATGCTAGGGCATCCTTTAAATCACAGTTTGGACTTCAAGATATGGTAGGGGTCATTAACAGGCCTAGAGAGGATTTAGAAATGAACACGCTTTGATTGTTTGCCAATATTGGATTAATATCTTGGGTGTAGACCTTGCAGGGTTCAAAAAGTCTGAGTAAATGAGCTAAGGAGAAAAGCTTGGCAGCGACACAACTGGGCTTTTGTAGAAATTACTAAGCGGAAGACAAAGTGCTTTTTAAAATGCGGCTCTTTCTGTTTGGAATAAAAGTGATCTCAATTTTAATCCAAAGTGTCTCAAGGATCACAATGACAGTTTTTCTATATCTCTTATTCTTCCTGTTTTTCAGACCACCTGAATAATCCAATCAGTCATGCATGCACCAGTGAGTTGGAGCTAGTCTGCTTTGCAGTTTTGTAAAAAGGGGTACAAAGTCCCCCCCCCCTAAAAAAGAAAATCCCAAAGGACGTAAAATGACAGTATAAGCTGCATGGTAAGACCTGAACCAGGCAAAGATTTGTAATACCCAGAACCACATGCCTATCAGCTCAGACCATGTAAATGGGATATTAATGTTTTGTTTAACACTTTTTGGACACGCATTCCTCATTTTGCCCCAAAGATAATGCCTCTTTTTGGCTTTGGTCCACAGTAGTTCCCCTTTTTCATTGTCCTGACCCAGTCTCTGCCGCGGCTGTCAGACAACAAAGAGATTAATTTACAGTTGGTTTATTGATGGGGACACATTGGGCTCATTTAGAGCGGGAGATGTGGAGCACGTGCTGCTCAACAGTGTAACTGGAGAGGCAGCTTTAGCAGGTCAGGGAGCTGAGTGGGCACTGGGAGAACCCTGCTCCCTCACAAAGAGCACAGGGCATGCTGGGCTTTCACTCCCTCTTTTAACTCCTTTGTGTCTCCGCTTTTCTTCCCATAAACTCACTTTATCGCCCTTCATTGTTTCACATCAATCAGCCCCTGATTTCTGATTCTTCTTTTGTTGCGGCACGTTTCTACTATTGAGGAAACCACGTGGAGTTTGTTCAACGGGGAATTCATGATGAGCTATTTACCCATTCATATAATCCCTTTAAAGACGCGACGAGCAGCCAGACAGCTCGTCAGATATTCACCCAGCCACTTAGTCAGCCTATCAGTCAGAGTTGCTATGGGTATTAGTGCGGAGCCGAGCGTATGATTCCATGGCAACAGGGCATCTTAAATGTTAATGTTGTTTAACCGTGCAGGCTGAAAATAAAAAGTTACATTGATTTAGTTAATGAAAGCTTTACAAATCAGCACTGTTTGCAAAAAATCCTAAATTTTTCATTATTGCAGGGTTCTGTTTAGAGATTTTTCCAATATTAAGGCTCCCCAGACAGGTAGTGGTAATGTGGATGAAGCACTTCCTAAAGAAACCCAAAAAGCAGACGTCCAGAGCCAGCCTCACCTCTGCCCTCTTCTTTCTTTGTAGTGGAATTTTTGATAACTGTGTTGTTGACCATTTTAAAATGAAAGAATTTGTGGTTGATATAGCAAGCCAAAAGTTATCAGGGGGTAAATTGGAACATCTACTATGATTTAGTTTAAAATGTCTTCAAATGAAAGCATTTGGGAGTCATCAGCTTGAGTTGATAAAGAGTAACTGAGGTTATCTGATAGGGCTGTTCTGGCATGTCTGAGGGAAATAACAGCGGGAACAGCTGCAACGGAGCCTCCAATTCCCACAATCCCCATCTCACCGTTTATTTAAAAACCCAGCTGTGGCAGTTTATAATAGAAATACTAACTGGCAGATCGCTGTCTCATAGTGTTTCTTTAAACAATGAAGCCTCATAAATATTATCTACACTTTCTCTGTTATTGAGCCTCCACTCTATTAGTGGCTTCGTGTATGAAGTGCTAAGTGAGTTTGAGCTTACTCTGGGGGAAACGGTAAGTCCACAGAACCCCTTTAAGCAAAACAATAAAATTTTGCTGCACTCATGGCATCATTTCCATGGCAACTACCCTGTAAAAAAATTTTATTTGTCTTTAAAGACTTGTTTTTCTCCTAACTCACTTATTTTTCTCAAATGTCCTGGAGCGAGCCAGTAGCTACACAGTTAACCGTGGAGCGAGTGGGTGGACCAATCCCTAAACTCCAGGGTCCTACGTGGCCACACAAACACACAGAGGCACACTCACATAAACACAGATGGGAATATGAGTGAGAACAGAGTCGGGAATGGTGAGCAGGAATGCAACAAATAGGGGGAGGAAAAGGGAAAAAAGAGGGGATGGCAAGAGGACAGGGAAAAAGTGGTAGGAGGAGGCAGGCCAGTTGAAGACGGAGAAATTGTTTGTGTAACCCTGTTGCTACATGATATAGAATAACAAAGTAAAAAAAAGTCCATGCTTTATTCACTTCATTCATGAAGTGACATTTTGGGAACTTCAGATGATTTGACTTTATCTGAGTTAAAAATCAGTTTGGTACAGCCTCTGTTTGTAGATGAGATTAATTGTTAAGAACACTGGGTCATTTTCTTTCTTTTAAGGATTTTGGCAGATCCGTAGTGCATTAATCTCCTTCAAAACATTTGTCTTGATTTTGTCAGAAGGTCAATAAGCAGTGGTCAGCTCCATCCATTGTTCTTTTGGCTACGCTGCTGTCTGCCTCACTCCCTGTGTGCGAGTCAGTGTTTGTGCAAGGATCTGTTGATAGCAAAGCATTAACAAATTAAGGGTGTTGAAATCTTGTTGGAACATGTTATTTTCCGTCTAAGTCCCAGATTAAACTCATGCTCCCAGTCATTATGAGGCTATCAGATCTTAATGGTTCTGTTAATGTAGTAGCAGCTGTCGGAGCTAAAGGTCACAGTGCTCGTGGAAAAAACAAAGCGATGGTAGTCCCAAAATACAACAAAGTGTTTGAAAAACCCCAAAAGTGAAGAAGTCCCTGTTATGACTGAACACTCAACAATAAAAGAGGAAATGCAGCGAGTTGAAGTACATCACTCCCATCTTAAAAATAGAACAGTTGCTATGCTTCCCATTAAAGTCTGACATTAAATTTGCATAGGATATGTGAAAATTCAGCATGAACTGCTAAAACACTGCTAAAAAGACAAAAAAACACATAACGCAGCTCAGGGAAGATGAGCCTTTTAAAATGGCCGCAGCTTTCAGTTTACATGCTCCTCTGCCTGTTTGGTTGTTTGGTTGTTCTCATGAGGAAGTCTGATGTTTCAGAAACTCTTTTTTTTTACTTTGAGTTTGGGAGGAAATTAGAGAAGTGATTGTTTCAACCTGGTTCGTAAGTACACATCACGTACGGGTTTTGCATGCTAAGGGGACACACACGTGCACAAAACACAGGCAGTGTGAAACATTCCCTTAAAGCATACACTTATAGGTCTGAATACCAATCAGTATTACCCTGTCTCACAAGAGAGCGACTACAAAGAGGGGTTGTTACACAGCGGGAGTGAAAGACTCCACTGTGTCTTTCTTAACACCAGCCACACCAGTGAGTGCACACACACACACACACACACACACACACACACACACACACACACACA
>JABUIW010000074.1:508821-523769 GCA_013363375.1 Menidia beryllina
ACACACACACACACACACACACACACACACACACACACACACACACATACACATGTTTGCACACAGACAGACATCCCACATCTTGTTAATGGGTTACATGTGGTCCTACATGTTGAGCTCAGAGTTTTCTTAGGGGGCTGAATGGGGGGGGGGGGGTGACTCAGCATGTGCTGCTGCCCAACAGACTGACTAAGTTAACATTTTTCAAACAAGGAGGGAATATATCAGCCAGAGTTAAAGAGGTGGACGATGGGCCAAGAACTCTGAGAAAGAGGGAGGCGAAAATGGATGTTTGGGTTGGTGTGTGAGTAAGATCGGAAGGAAGTTAGGAAGTCCATGTGAGAGATGGCATGGATGCGGGATGAGGGGGTTTGAGTCATTCAGAGGAATATTTCAGATAGCTGTCACAGGAAGTGGATCAGAAAAACATTGGGACAAACAGATTTGTTGGCACTTTCCCTGAAACAACAAACGATTTACTCAGAGCCAATGGCTGCACTGGAGCATCTCCCTTTGTTTGGTGAAATACATTGTGTTTATGTTCTGTTGTCTTTCCCCACATGCAAAATTCTGCCTATTAGTGTTTCACAGCGCAAGATTACATAAGACATTTAGAGTTACAGTCCCACAATTCTGTACATCAGAGCCTTTAAAGAAAAACGAGATGACCCTGACTGTGACTGGGAATGAGAAGCAGGGGAAAATATTCCACTACCCAAAAAGCAAAGGTTTGTGAGAGCTTTATGGCTGCTAGGGATGTGCAGGGTATTTCCTCTTCCTGTGAGATCATTAGCATGCTGGTGCTGAATCTTTATCTTGGCTTTGTTCCCTCTATCTCTGGGTTAATAGCCCCACAGAAGACATCGAGTGTGGAAATGGTCTGTGTGCATGCTATCAAGGAGATATTAAACGTGCTGAGTAAGATCTGTTTTTAGTAGTAAAGAGTCAGAGTGACTGAATGTGATGAGAAGTGTAGTTTTATTTTTGGCCTCATCTGTGACTTCCTGACCTCAGTGGCACCCAGAGAGAGACAGCTTTTTGGCAGGTGTCTGTTTGTGTCACATGTCCTCAGCTGTAATCCTCAGTCTGAGAACTTGTGGAATCACACCTTCAAGAACAGGAAAAACAGCATGGCCGGATCCTCAGCCTGTTATTAAAAGTGTTCTGGATCAAATGCTCGTCTGATTAAACCTGCATGGGTGGATGACCAACAGCTGGCTGACAGGAAAGTAGAATAATAAAGTGTCCATGATACAAAGATGCAGTACCATTAATGTGTTATTTGTGTCATTTGTTATTGAGCTTTAATTATTTATTTAGTGTCTGAGCAGGAAGGAGCAAATGGCCATATTTGGGCAACATGTCTGAGTGACAGGAATGTTAACAAATTGCTGACTCATCAGGAAGGGAGTCAAGCTCCTACTCCCCCTCATTTTGTAACCAAATTACTTATTGGTGAAATAAGTAATTTGTTCAGGGAGTAAATAAAAAACAGTGGTAATTCATTCACCCGATGTCCCATTTATATACTAATCTGACATATTCATGTATATCTACAGGAGAATACTAACAAAAGAAGTACATTATGTAACAAAACGAAGATCGACATTTTTGTTAAATGTACACTTTCTTTGAATTCTACCCTAGCATGCTTCTTAAATTCTTCAGAAGATTGAAAACTAAAATAGAAACCTGACTGCCATATCTACCAGGAAACTGTTTACCTCAGTCTGTCAGCTGTAAAAGTCCCACCAACACTCCAGCTGCAAGTTCAAACCTCAGAGCAGAGAAACACACTCATGAATAATACACACGGACATCATATCTGTTTCGTTCACTCAACAAGCAAAACCATCTTCCAAGTCAACTAAAGATTAAAGGGAAACCAGCCGTGTTCTAGACACTAAACACCCTGGGTCTGGTATTCTCTCTCACGCCTCTGTTGGTTGGAGTTTAGCAGTAGATTAAACAGTGGCTTATTTAAGTGTGGGGCAGATTTGTACGGTTAGATCTTTTGTTTTAGGAGTTTGAAATGTCACTGATTTATAAGTGAAAGAAATACATGATGAATAAGGAAATGCTTTTTAAATTTGACCTTTTCGGATGATGCTCTGTTCATCTATTTTGTTCCCCTTTCGTATCCTTGATTCCTCGGATGATTGACTCAACTTTCAAATGAGCCAAAGCATCAGCAGATCAGATCAGATTATCCATCATATTATGAATGTGTGACTGCTCACAGATCGATCTGATGAGAGGACAATGGTGTCCCCTAAACCCTTTAGAAATCTATAGTCAGATCAACAGAATTAATATAAAAAATGTACAAACAGTATATTAGAAACTGATGGAAAAATATATTTTAAAATACCTTGGATTACCTCATGTTCTGCTTTCTGACTTTAAACCCAAAATAAATTGGGTTATCTGAACAATATGCTCATCCATCCATTGTCTTTACCCACTTAATCAAACTCAGGTTGATGGGGTGATGGATTGTATCCCTGTCACTGGACATGTCAGCAGTCCAGTCCATCACACAGACACAAACAAATGCAGGGTCACACTTAACTCATTCGCTGCCAAAGACGTCTATAGACGTCTTTTCAAATCCGACCGTTCGCTGCCAAAGACGTCTATAGACGTCTTTTATGTTTTTCAATTGCGAGTGACTTGGGGGACGATCGGCGAAATTTTTTCCGTAAATATCGGCTTCTAGACAGAGTATGGACTAACAAATTTACCCTCTAGGTAGCTGTGCCACTTTTGATGGGAGATTAGCATAGATTGTAAGCAAATAAAAACAAACGCAATGGTTCGCTATGAGAGAAATGGCGCCGGTGAGACGCACGTCGAAGAAGAACGGAATAAGGTAGAAACAAAATCTTTTTTCCTGATGAAAGAAGAGAGTCTGCTCTTTCTTTTGGTGTGTTCGGTGTTTACATAGTCAAAGCACAAACTATTCTGTGGCTCTTGAAAAATCAGTCAAAATTCTCAAAAAACTCTGGCAGTGAGCGACTCTCTGTTCTGAAAATGGCTGGCAGTCAATGAGTTAAAAATACCAATTTACCAAATATGTGTGTTTTTTAATGGTGGGAAGAACTGTGAGTATGGTGAGAGAACCCCCACATACAGAACATTCCCACTCCACACAAAAAGGCCCCAGCTGGGACTGGAACCAGTGGTGAGGTACCACTACAGTGCAGGTGTGCAGTGAATGACAAATGAACAGGTACATGTTGGGCCCATCAGTCATGTCTGTTGTACTTTCCAAGTGTGACATAATGATAATCTGCTGTATCCCTGTTTGTATGCATTCTTACTTTAATCTGCCCGTAATCTCTTTTTTACAGTCCGATTGTAATGACGTCGCCTCTCCTGGCAGGCAAAGTGTCGGCGTGTTTTTGACCCTTTTCTTTGTGAGTTTGATCTTTCAGTACCACTTTTTCCCATTTGAACAGATCCAGGACCTTTGTGATCGCTGATTTTGCTGTGGGTTGGCTTCTGTTTCTTACATTGACCTTTATTCTGTGTTGCACAAAGGACTCGTTTAAGAGGAGATGATGTTGAAAGTAGACACTTGAGATACTGCTGGGCTCACACATTTCAGACGAGGGGATTTGAAATAAGTGCAGTGCCATGAGTGAGAGTGATGAATAATCCGTGGTTTGCAGTAAAAACAGAGAAACAATCTTTCATTTATCAGTTAAAAAGGTTGAAGCCAAAAGTTATTTGTCCGATCTCAGTTCCTCTCAAACCTTCAGCAGTGTTTTTTAAAAATACAATATCACTGTTATTTTTACATTGCTTCCCTCAGCACAGCTGGCTGAAAACCCACAGTACTGCACAATAGTCCTGAGCTATCCCTCATTTCTTTATATATTTAGCCTCCCTGTAACCAGAGTTTTTGAGCAAGAGCCCAAAGTCCAAAAAGTTAAAAGCCACATCCAGATTATGCAAATTGGATCCAAATCAAAGCTTTGAGGGTTTAAAATTCTGTTCGATCAGATTTCTAAACATTCTACACGAGTCAAATCCAGTAGTGCTGAGGAGCAATATATACTGCTACTGGCTCAGTGAAAGTGCAATGACAACATGGAGGCCGGTTCAGAAACAAACAGCTCACAGGCAGTTTGGGAGCAGGTTTCTGTGCAAGCCAAGCAGCAATCTATCTTCAGCATCATTAAAACAGTAAGCCATGCAGATGATTAGAGGATGTCTGAACACATAACTCATGTCGGACCTCTTGCTCTGGCACAAACTGCCCGTCCTGAAGTTGTGACTGTAAAACTATATCAGCTTTGCTTTCAGTCAAAATCTTTAACATTGTCATGTCAATGTGATGAGTAAGCACGGTATGTTAAAGTGCTTTATAAAATCAGTTATAATCAGTTATATGACCCGATTTTGATTGTATCATAATCTATTTACACAACATTTGTGTGATTCTGGTCAAAGTTGTACAACTAAGTTGCAGAATTTCTTCTAAAAAGCCAGTAAATATATAAAAAAGGAGAAAGATTTGATCATCTGTTAAACATAGACTGTTTAGCATGATCCAAACAAATGAAGAATAGCTGAAGATGTGTCCCAGAATGTCAGATCTGTATTGTTCTTTCTCAAAAAATCAAAACGGAGGCCTACTGTGCCATCATGCCATTGTTGGAAAGTGTTCCACTGCAGCAGCTCCACATGGATGGCAAAACAGTGTCAGTCACTCAACCTGGGGTTGTTTCTGTCCCTGAGGGACCAGCAGGGCCTCTCTGTAAAGAAGCTGCAGCACAGATGTGTCAGCGCAACACAAAAACTCCTGAGCTGTTCAGCTGGCCCAAACAGCCTGATGTGCCAGCTATTCCAACATCTGGCACGCAGGTTTGACTCTGGGCAGCATTCAGAGGTCTGTGGGGGATTACGTTCTCTGGTCACTTCCAAAATAGTTGGAAATGATACGCAGCTATTTACTTTGTAAACATTACTAAGTTCAGTAAACACAGTGTGCAGCAGTCATACATCAGGTATCGTGGTCAACAGTGGTGTGGTCACTTATTATTGCACATAGTAGAACCACTCTGTCAGACTCTGCCCTGTTTGTATAAAGGTCGCATGGCTTCAAATGCAGATAAGTTTGTCAGTATCAGAGCCTGTTTCATTTGAATGTCCCTTACAAGATGTATGACACAACCCACGCAGCACCAGGAAACATCAGCATTCCCAAAGTTACCACCGGACTCAAGAGGATCTGCTTCCTCAAGCTTTGCATGACAGAGCTGGCTTAATTTCATCTGGCACAAAAACACAGATAACTTCATACACACACATGCATTTTCTTCTGTTTGCAGATAGTTCCTTAAACAGTGAAATAAAAAGAAATCCTCCTTTCAGACACCTCTGCACGGTGCAAAAAAGTCAGGACAATTTAGCAAATTAAAGGTATTTAGTCAAATGTTGTAGTTTCTGTTGATTGTAAAGAGGCTACTTCTATTCAGCCTGCAGCTCTTTGTCTGTTTTTCATACGATTCAAAACAGGACTTCATTTTCTTCCTGTGAGGAAGTACATCCCAGCGATTAGACTTGGAATAGAGATGAGGATCAACCGTGCACACAAACAAAAGGTGCACAGAGCTCCCACACGAGATGTTGGACTCGATTAAGTACATTACATTGATTGTAGCTGAGTGTGGTTTATGGTTCATGGCTGCTCGCAGGCAGTAAGTCATCACTTAGATTAATTACATGCACACAAAAAAGCACGTATCACTTTTGTCGCTCAGTCAAGTCTTCCCTCTTAAAGAGTTGACTCAAACACAATGATACCATTACACATCCCCTCCCCCAATATCTCCCAGGGTCCTGTGCTCAGACAGGAAGTGGTTGCTCACGTCTTAACCCCTTCAGCGTTGGAGAGAGAAAGAGACTGTAGTCAAGCTGGACTTTTTGCCTTTACAGAGGAGATCCTAAAAGGGAGGCAGGCAGTAGGGAGCTTGTTATTATAAGCCCTGGAGATGGCTGATAAGTGTGTGTGTGTGTGTGTGTGTGTGTGTGTGTGTGTAAAGGAGTCATCAGGGAGATGGATAGCAGCAGGCGATGACTGACACAGAGCATCCCTAAGCCCTGCACCCTTGTTGACCTCTCAGTGACTTCTCCTGCCTATCTGTTTTTCGTAAGTGGTTTAATGCCGGCAGCGCGGTGGTCCGAACGCAGTGAACAGCCCTATTACCAGCACACCGAGGTGGACCTGGACTCAGTGGCGATGCCAGCTAGAGAGAAAGATATTCAATGAGACACTGAATGCAGAAGGGATCAGAGAGGAGAGTGAGGCAGGAAGCTGGAGAGAGCTCAGTATTTTTCCACTTCCTCCACTCTGTCCTCAGCCTGTATGTCAGTCTGTCTGTGTTATTCAGATGACCATTAGCAAAATTACCTGATGAGCCACAAGGGTGTCATGAATTATCGCCCTGAGATGGCGACATCTCCCAGCCTCTTGCCTGGCATCTCTTAGGAGGTGGACCTGTTGTAACTGTTGCTGTGATAAACCTCTGTGGAGGCTTCATCATCTTTTCAAACATAAAGGTACTTAGAAGCTCATGTTTGTCTGAGAGGGTCATTCTTTTGCAAATTAGGCGTGTTATGGTCCTGTGTTTGATTCTGGCTCAAACCTTTGCTTGGCCTCACATCCCTTCTTGCTGAATCAGTCCTCCAACTGTCTGCCTTATGTCTGATGCTTCAAACTCCAGATGAGTGTCAGTTTGCCGGAGTCTGGGCCGGCACTTTATCACCGAGTCACCGCCATTATCTGAGACCAAGTGTGTGCCAAGGAACAGCGCAGACGTGGGCCTGGTTGGGGTCATGCATTCTTTGCTATCGGCTGTGGCTCTCAGTAACGCCTGTGCTCACATTGCCTGCCCAGCAGCTGTGCATGTGTGTCTGTAACTTGTCACCACCACCAGTGCCCTCCCATATTTTGTTCCCTTGTCAGTGCCAAGTCAACCAGCCTGGGGTAACGGGGGAACACACACAGGAGCCATAACAAAGCCACGGTGTTGGCCTAAGAGCTGGAACATGCAGATCTCATATTGAACACCCTTTTTTATCCACATTCCCCCTGTCTGTGCAGGGGAAGAGAGAACTAAGAACAGTAGCGCATAAAAGAAGCTGTGAATGTGTCTGCTCTGATGGGTGTATTTAAGGGATAAGTTTGCTAGACAAGTCAAAACACAGGAGAAAATCGAAGTAACTATCATTGTTTAAAGCCACCCGGCCTACTTTTCCTACTTCTTCCCTTTCCTCCTTCCTCCATCCTGTCTGCTCCAGCCATTACTCTGACTTCCTTTGCCCCCAAATCTCTCTCCGTGCCATCATACCACGCCAAAGCGCTGCTGGTGTGTTTTGCTGTAGAACGAGCAACTGGCCACTCTGTCCTCAGTCAGTTATTTTTATCCTACTTTGTTACTGAGGCAGCAGAAAAAGCAAAAGTGGCTATTCATCATCCATCATCCAGCTTTATGTTCCTGGAGTTTGGGACTCCTCACAGTGGCTGCGTCTCCGTGTCGGCGTGTTTTTCCACACACTTTACCAGCATGTTGTCACATGCTGTGCGCGATCCTTGTAGGTGGCCCTCTGTGACCTACTTACATGTGTACTCTCAAACGTGAAACTTTTTGTTGAAACGGAGAGCGCTGATTCGGTGTGGTAACTGCTCTTTTGTGTGTAGTGCTGTCACGTGTTTAGCCATGTGTCTGAATGCTCCGGCCGCACTGCTCCGTTTGACAGGCTACTTTAAAGGATTATTTTGTAACTTCATATTTTTGTTTTCACTGTCAAAGTGTTTTTGTGGTTTTAACTGAATTGAAGGTTCGATAAAGAATTTCAATCCTTGCAAAAACTAATTCACTGTTCTTCCGTCTGATTACTTCTAAAGATAAATCGTCTTTGTTATCCCAGGAACCTGACCCACTTACATGTATGGAGCTTATGATTTTCAGGTGAAAGGGTCTGGTATCTGCTGGGTCCATGCATGATGCTGCCCTCCCTGTGAGAGAGGTAATACTAGGATGGCCGCTCACACATCCGGGCGTCACACAGCCCGCTCTCATACTGTCACATCTCATTCTGCTCTGTTCTGCAGGAGGCCTCCACACGAGCGCCCTGTCTGTCTGCTGCTCCCTTTCAGAGTGCCGCTGTGTGAATCATATTTGCAAGCTTGTCAGGAACAGTGTAATTAAATTTAAAGGCCACATGGATACAATTGGGCAGCATGCCAGATTGCTGTATCAGTTTGTTTCTCAGGTGATGGTGGAGATTTATACTCAGTGGGAGTTGTTGTGGAACTGAAATGCAGCTGAAAGCTACACTCTCCAGTAACAAATCACCTGTGGCGCTGCACACTGAGAGACCAAGATGATGCCTTGCACCCATTTGGACATAATTCTTCCTTTTTTTTAAACAACATATCATTTGCACTGAATCTCACTTTAGAGATTCAGAGCTGTTGCCAAAACCCTTTACTGAAGACACACTATTTGAGACATGTGCCACCTGATGAGTTGACAGGGCATAAAAAATATAGATAGCCAAATGTATGATCTCTTTCCAAATGCATGGTTACACCTATTTACTGCATAAAAACCTATTTGAACTTCCTTTAACCCTCTCTGTTTCCCAGTGTCAGTGTCAGGCTTTAATGAAAAATGATACATGAAATTTGAATCTGGAGAAATGCCAAATATAATCTTTAAATAAAAGGAAACTACTCGTAAAAACTAAATTAAGCAGGAGGCTGTCTTTACAATAAATTACACATATTGTATTTGTTCTGGGCTTATTGTTATAAATACTGATATTTCTATGTAAACAAAAGGATCATATCAAGGTAAATATATGAAAAATGTAGGCATAAAAACATCACATCATGGCAGACAACCATCTGTGGACAAAAAGTGTTATCAACCCGCCGGCACTGATCCAAATGTTGTTTTTCTGGAGTAGTGCAAGGAGTCGAGGGTAAAGCTGACCTTTCCTCCTTCATTTCTGGACCTGTTTGAGTGATCCTGCTTTGTTGAAAAACCCGCAGAGCATGCCAAAATCTTGTATGGGGCGTTTATTCCCGATCACATCTGCAGACAGCAGCAAACCCCCCTGAAGCCTGTAAGTCAGTGTGGAAGATTGTTTTGGAAATCCTCCCTTGTGATTCCCTGCTCTCTTTGTGTCTCTTCTCAGAAGCCTGTCTTCCGGCCCTTTTTCAGCATCTCCCTCGCCTCTCCCCCCCGCAGCCCGCTCCCTTTCAGTTTGCTCAGCTCAGCTGCTCCTTCCCCTCCATACGCTCCTTAACCTCCTACCTTCCTTCCTCTTGGCGTTCCCTTCCCCCTCCCAGATTTAAGTGTCTGTTAAACTGTCAAGTAACATTACTTGCATTTAAATTGTCTCCTAATAATATTAAGAAGCAAAACGCAGACTCGGGAGGGGGGGGGGCTTCATCTGACTATCGTTGCGTACGTCTGTCTAATTCCTGTGTCCTTTCTGTTTTTGTCTTTGTTTGCCTTCTTTACTGCACGCAGACGCATGCCGTGCAAATCCTTCTTTCCGTCTTGATGTCAGGCCCGTGTGTCTGTCATGAGAACATTTCTGATAGTTGGAGCAGGTCTGTCCGTCCCATCCAGTATCTCACACACACAGGCTGTCCTGGTCGGATTTAAATCCCTTTACCTCACTCTTAACACACACACACACTTCAGCTCAGACTTATTAACTCTCATTTCTATAATTCCTTAATCCGTGTGTGTCAGAAGTGTGTGACGTGGGGTTTTCAGTGGAAAAACTGACTGCTCTGTTAATCTGACATGCAGCCTGTGTATGGGAGGCTTCGTGCACGTTGGGGTGATGAGATAGGGGGCAGCCGGGCAGGTGCAGAGACAGCTGGTGTGGGCAACTCCAACCGAGGGGGAGGACTGGAGCCACAGTGAGATTCCCGGAGAACGGCATAAGTACAGGGCTGAAAAAGAGGGGGAAATGAGTGTTTGTACGGGTGTGCGGGCAAGTGTTTTTCCTGTTTTGTGCCACTTTGATGAAGAACACCGAGCCCGTGTGACACACTGAGGCAGAGTGAAAGATTAGAAAGAGAAGTATTATGGATGAAAGAAACAAAGAAGCCCCCAATCAACTCTGTTCTCTTTCTGTTTTAATAACCTTTCTTTACTCAGCTCCCAGAATCCGGCGCTGATATTTCTGCTGGAACTGAAAGAATGAGCATGTGTTTTTATTTACCCCAGCTATTTCGGTTTATGAGGATTACAAGCCGGCTTTTAATTGACTGAAAAGACAAAGCTCTCTTGCTTTGAATATTCAATGGATATTTCTACAGCCTACCTTTACTTGACAGTCAATAATTAGCCTTTTCTGTAGAAATTAGTCAACATTAGAGAAAATAAATCAGCATAGAATCTCCTGAAATTTGAATGGTGGATTTAAGGTATTGATGCTCACCTATATAAACTTCAGTGGGAGTTTTGTGTTTGTACCAGTAAATTTGATGGATAAACTGATATTCAAGGGAAATCTCCCAACTTCCAAGATGTACATTTTTCATTTTCCAAAACATTCCACAAACAGCTAGCCTGACACATTGGAAAGATAATAGAACAGTAAGTCAGCATCTCTCCAAGTAGCATTTCTGCATATATCCAAGTATTTTGTTTAAACAGGTCTTTTCTTTTGTCTTTCTGCCATCGCATATGGATGTCCACGTGGTTCAGGATTCCATGTCCTGAAAAGCTGTCTGCGTGCTTGTTTCTTTGTCCCTCCTCTCTCTTCTGTGATGTACATGAGGGGTGGGTGTGCAGCGCCCTCTAGTGTCAGAGGTCGGGCATGACCAGCACCAGCACCGTGCCACAGACGCAGAAATCCCATAAATCACAAACCACAGAACCTGAGGCCAAATGATAGAAAGACTGGTGGTGTTTTATTGCGACGTGTCCGTGAGACGGTCCGGTTCAGCTGCTGTTTGCGTTGGCGCTCATTCTGCTGTCCGTTTGTCTCCTGTTTCATGTGCTGCAGGAGGAGGCCATTCCAGAGCTGGAGATAGACGTGGACGAGCTGCTGGATATGCCCAGTGATGTTGAGCGGGCAGCCAGAGTCAAGGTTAGACACACACACACACACACGTGGTGCTGCTTTGGCACAACACGTGTTTAGAGACACGCCTGCAAGCCAGAAATGCAAACCATTTTACTCATGTCTCTCTCTTCAACAGGACTTGCTGGTTGACTGCTTTAAACCTACTGAGGTAAAGTCACCTCTCACTCTTTCTCAGTCGTCCTCTGCCCTCACTCTTTAAGTTCACAGCTAATGTGTTTGGATTCTCCGTCTCCTCACAGGACTTTATCTCAGAGCTGCTCGACAAGATCCGAGGGATGCAGAAGCTCTCTACGCCTCAAAAGAAATGATGACGTCCCTCCTCATCCTTCTCCTTCCTCATCAGCCCTCGCCTCTGGTCTTCATGCCACACCACACTCTTTACTCTAATGTCAGCTTTCCTGCATTGAAGATCATCTAATGTTACAATTGAATCTTTCCCTCTGTTTTCCTCCATCACTGTGGGAGTTAAGCCCCAGACATCACATTTCCTCCTCTTTTTTGTTGAAATTTGTCATGTTTGAACCTCCCTCATTCAAAGACAACTATCAACAAAGAGGAAATGTCTAAGAGACTTGGTCTTCTTCATCTAGGCCTCTCTTTTTCTGCTACAGCATCTTTTGGAGCCATTTGTTGGCTCCTCTCTTCCTCATCGGAGGCCCTCTCCCCCCAGCCTCCTATGCACCACCCTCCATCTGTCTGAGGAGGGACAGGAGAGGAGCGGAGTCCTATAATTACTGGAAGCTGGGTGGCTGAGAGTGGGAAGAGGAACAAGAGAAAGAGCTGGCTACAGCCAAGAAAAAGAAGTGAAAGGGTGACGATGAGGGAGGAGGGTTGGAGAGAGGAAGCAGGGCTTAATCAGTGCTTAGGCCCCCACCAATGAGGCTCCTTATGCTATTTTATGTGGTTTAAACCTGTCAACAACCCAGCCGCCTATCATGATTTTTAAAATTTATTTGCTTTACCCTGGTTTGGTTTGAGGGCATGAGGATCATCACCTCACTTCTTTTTTCTTTTTCTTTTTTTTTTTAGCCGTTTTGGAGGGTGGGTTCTGTCTGTGTTAACTACTATTGTTAATGATCCTCCTTCACCAGAGGCTGCAGTGATTCATTTAAAGACTGTCCTGTTTTTGGTGTTTCTGTTGAAAAGTCTGCACTGTGTCATTTTGGGGAAAAAGATCTGAACCTCTGACCACAAAGAAAAATGTATATTTAGTACAGCAGCGAGGAAAATATGACGCCTGGAAATTGTGTTTGAACCTTTAAAAACAAGTCACTGGTTGGCCGTCATGGCCGAAAGACTGGACCAGTTTTAGGACAAAAAACAAAGAGAAACTGGAAAAAAGAGGAAAAAATTATTTGATGCTAGACCAGAGATAGTTTCGTTTAGGCTGAATGTGAATTTTTGTAGAATTAAAGGTTTTCTTTCCTCAAATGTGTAGTACAGTCACAAAAGGCTCCTCTGAAGCCACTGCTGTCCAGCCTGCACATACACATGTATGTCCGTGTTGCTAAACGCTATTAGTGTATGTTGCTACATAATGTACAGCAACATCTGAGTATGGAGTGTTTTTGGGCCTGTATATTCTGCTGTTTTATGCGACAGAAGGTTTTTAGTTTTAGGTTTTGTAGTATAGGACTGGACCTGTTTTGGGTTTTTCCTGTCACACATATACACATCGACTGTCCCAAAGGGGAACCCAGATCTAAGCTGCCTTTAATATTCACTAAATCCCAACCACTCATGGCTTCTTCACCACTTCTTTGAATCTTCAGAAATTCTTGACCACCGCAACATGCTTTCTGGAAACATTCGATGAGAACGGTCACTGTGGAGCTCCCTCCCTCACCAGTCCAGTCAGCCCACTCTCACCCCCCAACACGTCTTAATGGGAGGGGGGCGGAGGAAACGTGCTGGCAAACAGCTGCCTCTGACACAGATGTGCAGCGAGAAAGGCCCACAGTTGTCACAAGGTTCCTGTTTCTCCACGGCTGTTGCCACTCATCTCAAAGAAACGCCAGCTGCATCTGATCCTGGGCCAATCAGATCAGACACCAAAGCCCATTGGTCACCGGCAGAAGCAGGGACACTCGCTGTGATTCCTGTGACTGATCGCTAACACCTGCAGCGACAGCAGACCTTCCCTGTCTGCCCCCCTCGCTGCGCACGCACACACACACACACACACACACACACATATTAACCCTGCTGCTCTGTCATTTCTCCCTGGCATTCCCTCCTTCCTTCTTCCATTGATTTCATCATTGTCATCACCACCCCCTTTCTCCCATTTTCCTTTTCGTTTTTAAAACAGATGTTGCCTTAGGTATTATTTATGTTACACAAACCAAATATACAGGAGACATTCTTTTTTTAAAAAAAGGAACACATACTGTTGTGTTACTGAGCAAAACTACAGTGTGTGGAGAATTGTGGCTCTTCTGTCGCTCCTTGTTTTGAGATGGTTTTTCTTCCTTTTTAGCAGTGAGTGTTTAATACTTAGGCCTTGATACAGTGATTCTGTTTAGATAAACAATGATATTTACATTGACCATTTGAATACTGGTCTGTTTTTATTGTGACCATGATGAAACTTCTTGATACCAGGCCTTGGATTAACATTTAGTTCAACAAAATTCCATTCAGAGGTCATTTGGTGCGATTGTTTTTGCTTCCTCGGTTTCCAGACTGAGCTCTCTGTGGGCTGTTTTAATTGGTCCGATTGTTTAAGGCAAGCTCAATCAATAGCTGAATATGAGTGGATTTTCCTTTCTAAATCCAGGTTTGGTTTATAACTTCTTAGACTGTTATTGGCAAGTCTGTTTTGATTTTTTTTTTTTTTTACTGTTGAGGAAAATTGCAAAAAATATATATGTAATGATTATTACTATTGAGGTTAAATACAAGAGCTAAACCCTGCGGATTGGAGGGGAGGCAGTGGTACTTTGTTTTTTGACAATGATTAGAAAAACCAACAAACAAATGTAGCAATATCAACAACAGGTCTTGTTTTTTCCCAATTTTGTTACACTTTTATGCAACTTTAATAAAAACAAGTTAAAAGAACAGTTTTGTCTCTTTTTGTTGTTCGTCAAATATTTGCATCAAAACATCTTTGTGTATGAAATAGTAGGTTATATGAAACAAAACATTTGTTGTCAGTTCAATTTACATGACTGCAATTTCCTTATCTAAATCATTTTCTTGTAGATGGTTTTCAAACAGACTGGCAGTGTTGCATTCAGCACCCATGCATGCCATGTCAGCGTTGAGCATGTGAGAGCCCACGAACCGGTAAAACAAGAATGCTGCCCTTTGTTTGCTCTTTTGAAAAAGTCCTTTTGTCCAAGCTAAGAATTTCTACCATTTAAAAGCTCCTTAGGCTTTACTTTAGTACCACCTTGTGGCTGACCACAGTATATAAGCTACATTTTGCATCCCAGAACTGCTACTTTTTGAATAAATGTCGACCAAAACTTCTCGAGGGAATTTTTAAAAAAATGTCATTCCTTTCCTAATGTAAAAAAAACTGTTTTAAAAATTAGAGCGTACTTTTATATTGTTTTTCCATGTTCTGTCCACAATTTTGAGAAAAATTAATCCTCTAATCTTTAGACTGATTCTTTACTGAAATACACGGGAAACAATAAATGCCTTATCTGTTTTTCTGTGAGCAGGACAACTCAATATCACTACAGGGAATAATACATCTGATCATAAACTCACACATGTTTTAGTCAAAATGTGTATATATGATTATATATACACATTTTGATTATATTATATTATATTATATTATATTATATTATATTATATTATAT
>JABUIW010000074.1:523779-545895 GCA_013363375.1 Menidia beryllina
ATTATATTATATTATATTATATTATATTATATTATATTATATTATATTATATTATATTATATTATATTATATTGTGATTCGTTTGCCAAACCCCCTTTTACATTTTGATTGGTCAGGAGATTGCGGGATGGTTGCTCCTATTGGATAGGTTGACAGAGGACCTGGTCGGTGATTGGCTGAGCGTCCGGATCACAAAGTCCTGTGAAGTGTCGAACTGAAAAAGACCGAGGGCTGTCGAAGAGGAAGTACTTTTTGAAATGGATACATTTTAGTAAATAAAGCCAGAACTTTTGCAGTTCAGCGATAGGACACGGTGAGCACGTTTTTCTTTTCGCTGTTCCACCGGTCCCACCGCGGGTTATTTACAAACAGCATCCTCTGCCGACATGGTCAGAGAGCGTTATTTCTTAATCCGTTTGCAGCGGCTCAGGAGTAACATCAGTCCGAAAGATGCTCCACTGCTTATCTCATCCGTTTGACGATGGTCAAACTTGGATTTTAAGGTTTTGTGTCCATCACCACCTCCGCTTAGAGAAAATATCTGTCAGAAATCATATCATTCACTCCATAAATGTGATGAGCAGACAGTATTGCTCCGCTGGGTCGCCTCAGTCGTTAGCTAGTGTTGCACTTGACTTCACTGTGGACTGTTTGCCGCCTATCCGTACAGAAAACGCCGCGGTGAACTTTTGCTTAACCCCATATGATTGGTACGTGAATTGTAGGCTCAGTTTAATTGACTCTAGCCGACTTTAATTCGTGTTTTAGTCTTCAAACCTCTGTTTCTTGCGCCGTTTATCGTTGATGACATCAAGCAAGCTAACAAAAGTCAAGCTAGGCACATTTGCAGTGTATTTCCGGTGAGCACACAAAGTAAACCCCGCTTTAATCAATGATTTCAAACTGTAGGAAGTTGATGCCATTTATTTGGTTTGTGATACGACATTTGCAATGCTGCTCAAATGATATAGGTGTATTGTTTTGCATTTAATGAGATTATTCCGGAGCATATCCGGTGTTTCAGCTCTGTTTTTGTAGCTCTTTAGAGCGTGTGGAAGTTAGTAAGTGCCTGTCTGCTAATCCACTGGATTTCTGCTTAGTCTTCAGAGGAAGCCATGCTGTCCTGTTTACCACAGGCTCTATGGTCTGTGTTCTTTTTCTAAACACGGTCAAACATATAAAGACATGCCGCCAAATGATCAACGCTGATTTAACATTTATCGGTTATTATTAAGTACTTTTGACTTATTAAACTCTTAAATAAGGTGGCAGTTGTCCTCCTGTGTCCAGCCATGCCCGCCCAACCCCCTGTGAGGGAGCTGGAGGAGGAGATGGAGGCGGAAGGAGAGTCACAGCTCCCTGAGGCCAATGGAGAAGTGGAGGAGTCAAAAGGAAATGAAAGACGAGGAGGAGAGGAAACAATGGAGGAAAGTATGGAAGAGAGGGACAGCGACTTGGAAGAGAGTGAAGAGGAGGAAGAAGAGGAAGAAGAAGAGAGCTCAGGTGAAAAGAAAACTGCTTTACAAAAATTATTGCTGAGTCTATGTAATAATTGACAAATATGCAATGTAAAACCTTTTCTAACGCCTCTGTGTCCTCATGTAAGAAATGGATGACGAGGACTGCGAGAGGAGGCGAGGAGAATGTCTGGATGAGATGATGGATCTGGAGAAACAATTTCAGGAGCTGAAAGAGAAGTAATGAAAGCCCGGGAATGAGAGAGCGTTCCCCGTCTGTTGTATTCCCGGTGGGTGCGGGTGGAGGGAGGGCTGACGGTGTGGCTGTGGGCTTGCAGGCTGTTCCGGGAGCGTCTGAATCAGGTGAAGGTGAAGCTGGACGAGGTGCTGACGGGAAAGGCCGGAGAATTCCGAGAGCCGCTCGCCGCGCTGCAAACCAGCATGCAGATACGAACACAAGTGGCTGGTAAACAGTAGTCAGGCTTTCCAGATCAGACGCCCGCAGTCACGTGAGAGGAGTTCCAGGAGTTTACGTCGAGTAAAGATGCATAGATCCATTCATTCCTGATGTTAATCTTACACGAGGGGATCTGCCCTCAGCAGCCAAACCAGGAGAAAACTGACATGTTTTCACGCTATCTGTCAGGACGGCGCTGCTGCCGGCCTCTAACTCCCCCTCTGTCTCTCTGCAGGCGTGTACAGAGAGCTGTGTCTGCAGGTGATCAAACACAAGCATGAATGTGAAGTGCAAGGAGCCAAGCAGCACCTGGAGGTGAAACGCGTTCATTTGTGACTCCCTGAGCCGCGCTCAGAGGCTGGAGGGTCCAGTTTTAGGGTTTAGTGGTCGTCAGGGGAATATGGCAAACAGCCGAATGAAGGCCTCTCTTTGCGACTGTATTCTCTTTATATCTGTGAAGATTCTCAGTCATCCAGGTCATGGTCACGCTTGGAAAGTTTAGTTAGCAAGCTGGACGTGAAGTTTTTTTGTCTTTCAGAACTGATGAAGCCTCTTGGAAGAGAGGCTAAATGTCCAGTTGCCTAACTGGACTTTCCAAGCTATATTCAGTTTATTCCTTTTTCATCTGTTTTAAAGTTCTTCTTAGAACAATGAAAGTATTTCTCCACGTTTACCCTTAAACTGAATAAGCCAGAGACATTTTAAAATGCTCACAGACATTTAAAACCTACTCTGTGTGTTGCAGAGCGAGCGGACACTACTGTTCGACACAATGAAGACGGAGCTTCTGGAAAAAATAAGACGGTTGGAGGAGGATCGACAGAATATAGACCTCACTTCAGGTGAGCTAATTTCACTGAGCAGGAACTGGACTCTGTGGGTTGGATTGAATTCCTTTTCCTGAAGTCGGCCGGCATTCCATCTCCTGAAACAGACTGCAGCCATGTCTGATGTGCGTTTAAAAAGCTTCAAAGGTTTGCTTTTAACCAGATTTTATTTTTTTCCCAGAGTGGAGCGATGAGATGAGAGGCAAGAAGTGTAAAAGGAAGAACCTGCTGGGGCGATCGGACAGAAAGAAAAAAGTAGCTCTGGTTTCAGGTAAGATGTGATGTGTGGAGCGACATGCGTCTTGTAGTCTGCTGATAGCAAACCGGTGACTGACTAGCGCCGCCTCTGTGTCACAGGGCCCTTCATCGTCTACATGCTGAGAGACATCGACATCCTCGAAGACTGGACCACCATCAAGAAGGTCACAATCCGGATTAGATCCTTCTGATATTTGTTGGATTGTTTTTAGCGGCCTGCCGAAAGAGGGCATCTTCTAAACTCTCTCATTGTGTCTTCCAGGCTAAAGCAGCACTGTCGCCACTGAAAAAGAAAGTAGACAGTGAGTTAGCTTCCACCAACCAGAGGCTTCATAAGCACGGCCCGCTGGGAGGGATCCTCCCTAACCCGCCTCCTCTGTGTGTTTCAGAGCGGTGATGATGGGAGGATGGCAGCTACGACACCAAACCTCACGCTCACATTCCCAGCCCCCTCTGCTGACCGTTCGGCCTCTTTCTCTGACTAAAACGCAGCAGACAGACTGCTGTGGAGTTTTTTCTCTCTCAGTCCCCCCCACCCCCCCCTCCCACTGCTCATTTGTTATCTATGGCTATTTAAAAAAAACGTTCTAAATGATATGAAAACCATGTATTTATAGAAAGATTTTTAAAAACCGCTGATTAAAGCTTGAACCTTTTATGACAGACTTTTTGTCTTCTGTTTATTTATTGTCTTGTGTATTTGTTACAGGACTCAAAAGCCTTTGTCTACAGACAGCTTAGTAAAATGTCCTCATCTGTGATATGTTATTTAAACTTGAATTAAGCCCAAATCTGTGCATTTAGTAATGAAAATAAACCATTAGAATCTGACAAAACTGGTGTCATTTCTTTCTTTTTTTAAATTCAAGCTTAAAGTGACTGAAAACGCGTTAAAGTTCCAGTTTCAAATTATAATAAAGATATGTATTTTATCAGTATCAAATCCTACTTCTTGTTTCTTAGAAAAACATTTATTTTAAATCCTGGTTTTAGAAGAATATAATTTAGGTATTAATTTAGCATATTTAATCATTCTTCCATTCTTATTACTCAGCTATACACAGTGGGCGTTTTATAATGTTTACCTCATAACTGTAACACAGTGGCTGTTTGTAATAAACTGCAGTTGTGATGAAGGACCGTCACCCAGTAAATCACCTATTAAACTAATCCAGCTAAGAGGCTCATTAGAGGCCTTTAAAATGTTCTTTTTTGGGGGTCCTATGTTTTTTTGCCTCTCCTTTTTCTGTGCATGCAGGTGAACCAGTTCCAAGCGATGGTTTTACATAAACAGTCAGCATTAAACTTACTCGTCATTCCTTTTATTTCTACATTACGTCATCTGACCTCCTAGAACCTAGAGGGCAAACTCCTCTCACTACCACACAATGGTCAGATTTCTCTCCTTTGTTTATGTTCCCATCCATGTGAGGTGCCCCCTCAGGCTACTATCACTCAGAGAACATTCTTGGCAGAAAGAGCCCTGAAAAATGGTGAGGGGAAGTTTCACTGGTGAAAATCCCCCAGACCTCTAGTCAGAGCTTCTGTCCTGCTACTGGCTCACTGTCTGTAGCTGAGTGTGTTTTAAAAGGAAAGGGAGGAGACTGTTTGCCCGGCCGCTTTCATCAAATTGTGAAAATTTAAGCCTAGGTATTCCCAATGTCCTGATACTAAATGAGTAAATGAGCGCTGATAGTTCTTGATTTAAAGGAAGAAGGAAGCAGTCATGACAGAAAGCTCCAGGTGCCTATATCCTCTAATAACACAAATCTTACCAATCAGAAGTGAGTGTGAGCTGCTCACTGCTTTTATGCCAAAACATGAGTGGTTTAACAGCAGCAAACTGGACATGGTGATGGGTTAAAACAGTTTATTTGAAGTCAGAGGTGGGGGGAAGAAGAGATGGGGGACATTCCTAGCTATTCACGTGTTTCACAAAAAGCCAAGAGGAGCTAAACCAGGAGAGAATAATCACAACACGCTCCTGTCCCTGGACCTGCTTCTACTCTGTTCTAGTATAAACTGAAAGCATCATGTTGCTTCCCCTCAGATTGCTGAACCACTAGTCTACGTTGTGCCAAAACAACACTCCATCTCTTCAGCTCCTTCCTTTTCTTTTTGCTCTCACCTTCCCCTCCCTCCTTCCACTATCTCTCCCTCAAACTCTCTCACTTCCTTCTCTGCCTCTGCCTGACCAGAGACGCATCCCTTTCCTTTGGTTCCACTGCTTTTCTCCCTCATCTTTACACGCGTACGTTTTCTTTGAATGGGATGCTGCCCCACAGTTCAGCACATCAGCATCCCTTCCTGCTCCTCGTGTGCTCACAGGTGTTTGCTGAGTTTCCGGGCCTGCCTCTCCCTAGCTTCAAAGGCTGCTTTGGTATCAAGGAGTTCGTCCAGTTGCCGGCGGATTCGAGCCATGTCCAGCTGGGCGGCCTCGCACTGTTCCCTGAGCGAGGCGGACTCCTCCCTCAGCTGGAGGGCGGCCACGGAGAGCTGCTCGCTCCGCTCACGGCACTGCAGCTGCATCCTCTTGGCGTCACTCAGGAGGGACTCCACGCTGACCGCCACCGAGTCACACTGGTCACTAGATATGTCCTGGACAGAGGGGATGGAGGTCAGAGGGGAAAAGTGAGGCTTTGAAACGCTCAAGCAATCAAATGGAGGATGCCATAAGCGAGATGAGGCAAATGTAAATGTCTACATTTAAATCTTTTGGATTATGTGTTCAAACATCAAGTCTGAGTGCTCTGCCTGGGATTCAGCTTTGAATCATGTTGTCGTCTGTCATCATTTTGCAGAGATGTCCTGCCAAAATGTCAGATAAAGTGCATCAATAGCAGGCTGTGATAAGTTCAGCCCAGATCAACAGGTTTAAAACAGAACATTTGATCTGTGGTGAGTGAAGTAGCTTAAAGAGGCTTATCATGGCTTATCTCAGTGCAGTGTCCACCGCAGTATCCTCTTCCTCTGGTGTATTTTCCAAATTTGCCCGTACATCTCTCTATAGCTACAGAGTTATGTATACTTTCCTTCTCAGCAGCGGTTAGAAATAAAAGGAAAAGGTGTTAACGTCTCACCATTGACTCCAGAGTCAAACTGATCTTAAGTCTTGTGGTTCTCTTCTGAGAGTCGGTTTTCAGATGGAGCTCACTGTCCTCCAGTGCTCCCTGTCTGTCTCTTTCAGCCCTCCACAGATATCCTGTTTTTCTAAAAATAAAAGTGAGCAGTAACTCCAGGTCTTGATTCTGCTGTTAGGTGGAGAGGGAGGATGTGGCTGTCGCCTGTCAGCTCACTGGACCTGTAAAGGGTTCCGCTTTTAAAAAGACAGTTAATTCTTTTAGTTCTCTCTGTTCTGGTCCGCGTCGCTCTTTCTGATCAAACCTCTTCTTTCTAGCTCTGTTCTGTGAGCATTATGTTCTACCTCTGGCTCTAATGAGGTCAGGTAATCCAAAGAGATAAGACAGGAAGGGAAGGGTAGAAGAAGACGGAAGGGAAGGTGTAAGCTCTCCAGATCTATTTTGATCTCACAAGTTCCTGCTAGAGAACTTATTCACAATATCCTTGAGCAGGCAATCCTTGCAGTCAGTTTTAAAGGAATCATTTTATCACGTAAAGTCATTTGTTTCCTATTGAACAAAGAAAAAAATCCCAGATAGTGGTTTCTGATGAAAAAAAATACAAATGTACAAAATAACCAAGCAGAACATATCTTTATTAGAATGAAGAATTTTGGCAAGAAAGAAAAACAAAGTGATACTCTGTCAATGTAGAAATCATCATACCACATAAATATTTTCAAATGCATGTGTAACACATTACAATGTACAGTAGTCTCAGCACAAATGAGTTGTACGTTGTTTTGGCCAGCAGAGGGAAACATTGCTCAACTTTTCCATTTCTCCTGCTGCTCCATTTTAAGCTGAGCAGCAGGATTTTTTAGTTGCATGAAGAAGACATGCGAGGGCAGCCACATCTGGGCCCAATCCGAGCTATAAGCACATTTGGCTCAGGAAAAAGTGTTAAAACGGGTCCAAACATCGTGAACTGAGCCCCACTCTGTCACTTTGACAAACAGAGGAATATGAAGATTCAGACATATTACAAAAAGAAGAAACAAACGTAATTTAAGAAACACCACGTAGACCTCCAAAAAAAAAAAAAAAACATAGTTAACACAAAAATGCCTGAATATGCACTCCCAGTTGATGGCTCTGTAGACAAAAAAATTATTTTAAATGTTTAGTGGTTCTAGGGAATTGCTAAATTGCTTCTATGGTCCTGAAATCTGGAAAATAAGGCACAGGATGGTGATGTGTTTCAAGACAAGGTGGCCGGGTGATTAAGGCAATGGCCAGCTAATCCATTGTGCTCTGCATTTGTGGGTTTGAATCCCATCCTTGTTGGTCAATTACACATCTATTCATTAGCAGTGCTTTGGTCTGCACTTTGGCTCAAATGTGCTGCAGGACAGTGCGATACTTGTATGGAGTGTGTGCCCTGTTTCCCATCACACATTTTTTTTGTACTGAACCCTGTGTTTTTGGAACTTCCATCTTCATTGAGGCCTCGCAGGACGATTGAAAAAAGGCTCCGTCTCTGCCGCTGTCACCCCTGGATCACCGAAAAGTCCTCCAGCAGGCCCCCCGAACCCTCCGGCAATCACCTTTGACCCGGAACTCTGGCGCCTCTGAACGACCACCAAAGCCCCGATGATGAGCCAGAAGAAGAAGTTGACCCACACCGCCGTCTGAGAAGGAAAACGGCAGGACGCAAAAGATGAGCAGGAGGTAGAAAGGATGCACACACGTAACTTGACATGATGTTAACTGTGACATCAGACAATCTTTTTTTGACAAGATTAATCTTTTTATGAACCACTGGAACATGAATAAAGTGGATCTGTCAGCATAGTCTTTTCTTCTCTGTAAGCGGTTTCTATTTCTGATGCCAACTTGCTGAACATGAAGTCATTTTGCATGAATTTATGTTGCTGGCACCTATTGACAAATGTCAGGCCTGTCAAGCTGCCCGCTGTGCTGGGTGTTGAAATACTGACCTCTGCTTTGTGCAGGCTGCTGTAGAACCTCTCGCCATGAAGAGGGTTGACCCACTTTCTCATCTGGGCCTCTTCACATCTTGAGAGGCATAAATATTAGATTACTACATTTTTATTCTCATGTCCAAAATTTGCATGATTGGGGAAACGTTACAGCTGTTTGCTCTACTCTAGATTGAAAGAGAAAATACTCAGAAAGTGATCCATTTAAATAAGACAAAAAAGCTTTATCCCAGATATAGTTCAGATTTTCATTAGAGAAGACCCAACAGGGATTGGTAAATCAATTTTCTCTTATATTTAAGGAAAAAAACAGCTGGTCTGAAACATCTACATAAGCAAAAGTAACAAAGATGGACGGATGAATAGCGCTACTGACTTGCCGGTTTTTTTTCACTTGTAAAACACACACACACAGACGAGGTGGCCGAGTGGTTAAGGCGATGGACTGCTAATCCATTGTGCTCTGCACGCGTGGGTTCGAATCCCATCCTCGTCGGAACACCATCTTTAACATTCTCAAAGTATTCCAAGTGATTGTGTTAATCTACAAATTATATCATGAGTTCAGCATTGTTTGACTGCCAGCATCAAGTTAAACATGTTTTTTTTTAAAAGACAATAAAATATATTTGATAAATATTTGATGTATTGGCTTTGTACTATACATTATTCAGTTTAGGGTTATTCAGTGTTTTTAAGTTAACGCTGCATTAAAACATTTTTTCATCCTTGCTAATAGTGTTTGATGGTTAAGAGGGGAACTGGGGCTGCGTGAATGGTGGTCTGAAACGTCTGCATACACCACCAAGAGGCGTAACAAAGATGGACGGATAAAAAGACTACTGAGAGGCCGATTTTTTTTCTCTTGTGAAGCCCCCCACACACAGACGAGGTGGCCGAGTGGTTAAGGCGATGGACTGCTAATCCATTGTGCTCTGCACGCGTGGGTTCGAATCCCATCCTCGTCGGAAAACAACTTTTAAAAGTCTCAAAGTATTCCAAGCAATTGTGTTAATCTACAAAATACTCTATGAGTTAAAAATCAGGGTAATTTGTTTTTTAAAGTTAAAAATGCTTTAAAACATGTTTTCATCCTTGCTAATAGTGTTTGACGGTTAAGAGGGCAACTGCGTGAATAGTGCCAATGACAGTGAAGCATGGAGCTAAAGGTCAACGCCATCATTCAACTTTGCTTTTCATTTAGATGTTGAGCCTTTCAATGTGAGGCAATTTAGGGTGTTTAATTCAATTACTCATTAAACACTGGGACTGCTGCAGTTTTCTCAAGCGGTTGTGTTAAAATAGGGTCACGTGACCAGCAAAAATTAATTTCATAATTGTACTTTCACAAATCAAAGGACAGATTGAGCCTCTATGGACGTTACAGCTGCAGGGACCAGAGTTTTAAAGGAGGGAGTCACATGAGCATGGAACACAAAGTTCAAAGTTTTGTGTGTCTGGGTGTGTGTCTCTGTGTGATTGGCTGAACTCGGTGTCTGGGCCACCTGGTAATATTGTGGACGGTGTGCAGTACTGAGTCGCAGAGCGAGTCCCGCCCGATCTTCAGCATGCAGCCTGTGATGAGCAGGAAGAACAAGAAGACGCCACACACCACCATGATCAGGTTCATCCACATGCGCTCCCTGTCGGGTGCACAAACAAAAGAAAACTGTGCTGAGAGGAAAAGAGACGGATACACAACTCCCACTCCCCAACATGCATATAACAAACATATAACACATCAGCATCTCACTATTTCACTATTTGATGAAAGAGCAAAAAAAAAGGGTTGAAATGTAAGATTATTTAAAAGAAACACCTAGAGGAATATATTGAATCAAATATAGTCAAATATAGTCAATCTGTGAAAATGTTTGACTGGAAAGAATACTGTTGAGAAGCAGTTTTCCTCTAATGGTCAAACTTTCCTTGTAGCTAATGTCACAGTTTATCTAATCTTTACCTCTCTGTCGTGCTTAAAGATGCTTTCTTTGGTCAGCTAAATTATTCAGAAACCTGGAGATGTTCCCAGTTTTTATAACTACTGTTGCAACACCTTGAGTCATGTGCTGTCCAGTTTACTGAGAAGGTGTGAGGAGGGCAGGGAATGTGCTGTGAGCAGCAGCTCCTCACCTTCTCATGTCTCCCTCGATGCACAGCGTGTAAACCCAGTACAGAGACAGGGAGAAGCACACCACCGCCACCATGATGGATATGGCTGAGACAAAATAGCACAGGGAGGCCGAGCTGGACGACTGGACTCCGATGAGGTCTGCCGTCGCATTGTAGCTGACCAGGCCATACAGCATGCACAGACCTCCAAAGTTCCCCTAAAACAGGAGCGAGAAAAACACATGGCACCACTTTACTGATAAAGTTATCCATATGACTTTGAATTGGTCACTACAGGTCAGATTAAATGGAAAACCAAAACCCGGAAACAGCCCGTGGAGCGCAAACTGCGGAGTTGGACTCCTTTAAGGAGAAAACGGGCACGAGGAGTGTCCAGGTCACAAGATGCGCTCGTTAGTCGCGGGCTCGCGCGTTTTTCGCATCGCTTCAACAAAAAGCGTAAAAGTTCCTCCTGAATGTGTCTCCGTTCAGAAGCGTCCACGGCACAACACACACTGCAGCGAGCCGTGGAGCCTCCACACAGTAACAGAGATAAACGCAGATGCTGGTCAGAGACTGAAAAGGCTCTCAGGCCGAACAGGAAAGCTAAAGAAAGCGAAAGCGTCTTTTTCTTAAGTTCAGGTTCATTCCTGACGCGTTCTCACCCAGGAAAATGGCCCACTGCACGGATTCAGTTAGGTCGTTCAGGGTGTTAGATAAAAACACACGTCAGATGGCTGGTGGTCGCAAACCTGTCATGGGACTTCACTGTTGTCACCAAAGTACAGAAATAACACACACGCTGCGTTTGGGTTCAGTCCTTCAACTTTTAAGAAGTCGCTGGAAAAGTGGAGGCACCCGGAAGAGAGAGCCCAGACATGAGCCCGGGCCCGCAGTCTGCTCTCTAAAGTCACCTGAACGATGGTGATGGAGGCGGCGGCGACGATCCCGCACACGAAACAGCTGGCGTACAGCCCCAGCTCCAGCAGCAGCAGCCCCGTCAGCGCCATCCTCCAGCCGCCGGGATCCTGAGAGCACTGGAGCAGGCAGAAGTCAAGCCAGCCCAGCCCGACAGAGCACTTCCGCTGTGTGTGTCACAGTAAAGCAGCCACCTGCGGCTCCTCTCCTCTGGTTAGAACAGTTCAACTCGACATGAGGCTCAGCTGGTTCAACAGTTATTACAAAAACAAAAAATACACTCACACACTAATATACCCTCCGTCCGTCCATCCATCCATCCATCCATCCATCCATCCATCCATCCATCCATCCATCCATCCATCCATCCATCCATCCATCCATCCATCCATCCATCCATCCATCCATCCATCCATCCATTTTTAAATAATCATTGGTCTGTGTCAATGAAACCAAACAATATAAGTTTTCACTGGAGCTACTTATAAGGGAGTGAAAAACTATTCAAAGCTGAAAGGATATTTACTTACTATTATGTTTAAAAAAAACAGAATATTCTGACCTATCAAGATCTGAGGTGATTTAAGGATCTGAGATAATGTAAACCTTTGAAAAAATCACACTGATTAAATAAAAGATGGTTTCCATTACAAGGGAATAAGAATAAGAATAATTTAAAAAAATCCGGCTGAGCAACTGGAACAATGCACAAAGGTCAAGCAGGCCGATGACTTAAGATCTAGTTCAGATATTCACAAATATTTGGGTGTGAGATCAAGTCAGAGCATCCAACTCATGAGCACAACGTGCACAATTTAGTGAAAGAATTCAGGTTCACAATGAACCTGCGCGCTCTGGGAGGATTGTCTCCAATAGAGGTAATAACGTTAAAGTAGGTGAGCGCAGACCTGGAACTGGTTGCAAGAATTCTCCTTATATGGAAAAGATTTGACCCAAAAGACAAGACCTGATTACAGCCAAGAAGCCATGAACCACCATGACAGATGAGAGATTCTGAGTCTTTCTTCAATGCATTCGAGAACTTCATAAGTTTAGTTTGTTTGGCATGAAGTGTATATCAAATTACAGATAATGTGTCAAAAGTGTCTGATTCATCAGCAGTAAAGTGGAGCCTCGAATTGTAACTACTACTTTATCTTCCTTTAACAAAACTGTAATCAAAAGGTTTCAGCCAGACCAGATGTGTTCATCCAGCTGGTAACTCACCTGTCTGCTCCACGCCCGTAACTTGAAGGTAAGAATGTTGTGTTTCTGGTGATATTCAGGCTATTCTTCTTTGTCTTTCCCTAAAACCTTCAGTGACAGTCCTGCCGTCCTGAGTCCCTCCTGTGCAAAGTCTCATTTATCGACTGCATCTTTTGAGCGGCTCTCCAAATATCCTCGTCCCCTTATAAACGCGGACAGAATCGCCTATTCGTCACACACCGGTGCGGATCAGCGTGGATGCTGTCTGTGAAGGGCCTGCACATCAATTTTCTCTGGATCAGCAGCTGCAACAGAAAGATAAATGAAAAGATGTGGGAAAGAGAAAAAAAAAATCAGTGACTGAGAGTGGACTCAGCCTCATGTCCATGTCTTTAACTGTCGCCTTTCAGCAGCTTCTCCTGTCCGTTTGTCATCACTGGTAGGAATGAATATACCGTGTGTTGCACTAATTAGTTTGATCATGTGATCAGAACTTTAAAAAAAAAGAAATAAACTGAGCTGTTTGAGGATTTAGCAGCATGTCATTTTGGGATTAGATCTGGCCTCTGGTGTGTAGGTGTTTGTGTGTCTGGAAGTGTAACCTTTTTTCTCCTCCAGAATGCAGGAATCAGACCTCCTGACCTTTGTCATGTGACCTTGTCATTTCCTATCATTCTGAAACAGTTATAAGGTCTTTACAATCCCCTTTTGTGTAAGGAATTTCCTATTTCCCTCTCAGATCAAGATCGAAATAGTTCAAATTTCATCAGCTCAAATCAAATAAGTTTTTATTGTCTGTTGGATTGAAAAGCTTCTGCTCCACATTTCGTGTCCTTCTCTCCGGAGCATTCTTAGCCTTAATGAAATCTGTTAATGTGATTTTCAAAGCCAGGCTGAGAACAGCGTATCAGGCTGTAAGTTAAAACTGTGCCAGCTTCCTGCAGATGTTTTATGCCATAGCTGCAGAGGTTTTGTATTCAAGTGTAGATGTGCTCTGTTGTCTGCAGAAGTAGGGTAACATATAAACCAAACGCCTTCCGTCAACTGTGAGATGTTATGTGTCAGGACAGAATTTCATGAAATCAGGCAATCTAAGTTGAACGTTGCTATATTGAAAAGAACTATGACCAACATGACATCATCAGTTTGCTTGTAAACGTTTTAAGGAGGAGCCTCATCTCTCTGAAAAGAAAATGGTTGGACAATTTGGGAATCTGAACAAATGACAGTACTTTGGGGACAATGCTCATAAAATGAATGCCTTACAGGAACAGCCAAAGGGATTGACAGTTAACGCGACGTGACAGAATTCACTGCTGTCACAGCAAAAGTGTTCAGCGATTTGTAAAAAAAAATGAAAGCATGCACGAGGAGCAGTGTGCGTGTCTCTGTGTGTGCGTGTCTCTGTGTGTGCGTGTCTCTGTGTGTGCGTGGCGCTGTGTGTGCGTGTCTCTGTGTGTGCGTGGCGCTGTGTCAGGTGGATGGACTTAGTCACGAGCAGAGCCTCTTACAAAGCCATCATGTCGGTATTAGTGTTGGTGAGAATGCATCTGTGTGAGTAACGGCAGCCGCATTGTAAGATTAAAGGCTTAAAGTATGATGGCATTAGGGTTGCCTACCAGGAACAGAGCACCAGAAAATATGAGTGTGTAAGCACATATCCAGATGTCATGACACAAACCTTGTATTACTTTAATTAGATGATCATTTTAAACATCAAAGTCCTGAATGAGGCACAGATGTACAATAAAGAATGCAATATTTATAATATAAAAGAGACCGATGAGAGATTACAGTACAAATCTGGGAAACATGCACTTAAATTCACATCACAAATATTTATGGAAGAGAAATCCAACTTTGTTTGAGATAAAAGATTAATGATATACAGCAGATTAAGTGATGTTCCCTCATCGCCTGCAGGAAACAAATGCTGATATTTAGTAAATGTGCAAGTGGTCTACTGAGATCACATTAGAAGAATTAAGAAAACAAAATGAAAGTTTTAACAGTAATAATATGTCAAGGAAACAACAAAACAGAAATTCAGCGTAGTGCTCCTCTTAAAAGAATTCTCTTTCTTAAAATCTGACTCCACATAAAAACGCTGCATAAAATTGCTATACAGTAAAAAAAATCATGAAAAAAATTAAAGTGACTGACCCCTCAAGGCTCTGAAAAAAAGCTCCAAAACAATCTTCAAACTGACCAAAAGCACAGTGCCGCAGCGCAAGCAAATGATTTCCTGAAGCATTTTCCAGGATTGTCTCTCAAATGGACAAAAACTCCAACCTCAGCTGAAGCTACACGCCTCTTTTTGCAAGAAGAAAATAAAGTAGACACATCCAGATGGTTACAGAATAGCCCAAAAATTTACCTTAATTCAAAGCAAACATTCATATAAAATGTTTAAAGAACAGCACCTCTGTGGGAGAGCAGCACTGAAATGTCTGAGTGTATCTTTATGCTGGTTTTGGTGCACGATTACACAGCAGCTTAAGTGCTTTTGTTTATCAGACTTCAGACTTATTTTTTTTTATGAATTACAATACACAAGACGAGTCACTGGGAAGTACGCATGTTTTCATGTTAAGAAGTGGCGTGGCCATGCTGGCAGGTTTGGACACACATGTGAAATCACAGCTAGCTCATGGTAACAGCGCCCCGCATCTCCCAAAAAATCTGTGACACAATAATTATACAGTCTGTTCCAGCTCTCTGCGTGCAGAAACTCTTTTTTTTCATTTTTTGTCAGGGCAGTGTTATCAGACCTCTTTAGAAGCACTCTGCTTTCACAGGTCAACTGACTGCTGAGGAATGTTTGGAGAAGGAATTCCTGCCCTGTCCATTTTAATTCAGCTGTATGGGCATGTCCCTCGATAAGTGCAGTCACAGGACTTGTATTTGAGTGTGTCGGGCTCCTGTTTGAATATGTGCTGCTTTAAGCATGTAGGCATCTTTGTCCGCTGGGTAGAATGTGCTTATTGTGCTAAATGATCTTTTTCTTTTTTTCACTTTGGACCGAACTGTAAATGAGCAGGGTGGTTTTGGTTCTCACAGTCGGACATGATGCAGTTTGTGAAGTGCTCTCTAATGCTTATCCCTTCTTTGAGTTTAAATGTGTTAGCATGCATTTGTGTACAAACCGAAAACGGTTCTACTCATCAGCCCACCGGGCAACCAGGCATTCTGAATGCATCTGGCAGAGGGCTGTCAAGCTTGCAGATGATTTTATATATTCCTTTCTTCCAGCAGGGGTCACTGTCTCTCCCAGTCCAAATGGCGGAGTAAAACTCTCTCAGAGCCACCTCCGACACCTCAATAAACCGCTCTGGAACCTGCGGACAGAAACAGACGGAAGATCCAATATAAACATGTTTGTAGAATCTTTACCTAAAAATGGGAAGCAATCCATAGCTCTTAAAATATCACATTTATGTATTTTGAGGACTCTCATGTAGCTGTTTTATTTAGCTTTATGTCTTTTAAACACACAGTCTGTTTTTTATGACAGTTTTGATGACTCCTCTTATGAAAGACTAAAGTATAGCAGTCACAGAGCAGCTTTGTAGGATGGAAAACCCGGAAAAATAACCTTATGATCAGATTAGGCTTTGGATCATTTGACCATGTCATTGAGTCGTCTTTCCTGTGTCTGAACACCCTTTAACTCTGGCAGCATGCATTGCAGACTTGAAACATGAACTTAGTATCACCAAACCTGATTTCAGCTGATGGAATGAGTGAAAGTTTCTGTTAATGACCGTCATATTCCAGGTCTTCTACCGAAGATCATTCTCCTGTTATTTAACCATCCCTCCACTTTCTATACCTGCTTATAATAATTGAAAGGCATCTGTTCTCGTAAATGTTTTTAAGCTCTCTCTTTTAACCACAGATTAATTTGCAATAGCCTACTGGGTTTTTGTAGGTTGTTGTAAAATGTAATTCAATTTTTATTTACGGTATAAGTGACTCAGATTGGAAAAAAAAAGTCAGCTAACACACAAGATATTGTGTGTTGCCATCACAACACTGTGGGTAAGAGTTTTTTAGCATGCATTTTAAAAAGATGGAAGCTCTTAAAAAATGTGTTTTGTGTTAAAATTATGATTTCCATCATGCATTTTGACAGGGTCATAAAAACAACTGCAGCTGCTGAAATCACGCTGTTAACAGTAATTTATTCAAAGCATGGAGGACGTTTCTTTTATTAGTGGGCTGTGTGTGTGGAAGGGAGAGGCTGAATTACCTCCCTTTTTTTAGGTTGTCGTGGAAACCACTATGGGCTCAGCCATGAAAAGTTTTATAGCCTTCACAGGAAGCAGATCAAAGTGGGACCATAATTACTATTTAGTGCACTCGCATAATAGCTTTCAGTCATTTTGATGGGATATCTTAAGAAATATAGACATTATGTGTCTTTGATGCGTGTTCTGCTCAGCTTTATCTTGTCACAAAATAACCAGAACTTGTGACAGTTTAGTAGTTAGACTTAACGGTTGACTGGCCTGTGTGTAATAGAGCTTGTTCTTCTTTATTTTAAGGTGTAACGGTCTTTTTCCAGCCCTTCACAGAACAACTCCACTCTATAAAAATCCCTCAGTTTGCGGCTTCTTAATTGTAAGAAAACATGTTTGTGCTTATATCATGCTCACGGCGGTATTTGATCATGTTTTTAGGCAATAAGATTTAAAGGTCTTTCACACTACTGAAAACACTGCGGTTTAAATGTGCACACCGATAAAATGAGCTGTACCTGTGGTGCTCAGCAAACACACTGCTTACTGACAAACTCTCCTCACCTGGTAGATGTTACTTTTGTTGTAGTGCATGTTCAGTATGCGGTAAAGCTCAGTGTCACGGCCCACACGAAGCTGACTCTCTCTGGCCAGACGAGGGGCGCCATCCCTGGGTTACGGAATAACAATAACCGATAGCAAAGATACTGCTGCAGACACAGTTTTACGAACAAGTCTGTTTATATTGTATATGGTGTTACCAATTAGATTGATGTATCAACACAAAAGAAGAGGAAAAAAACATTGCTTTAAAAATAATAAAGCAGAGAAAGACAAGATGTGCCATCCAGTATCTTTGAATGATTGTGTGTGCAGGAAACAGCTGCACATCCTCTGATCTGTTGAACTAAGTATGAACGACTGACAGCTATATGAAACCAAGAAAAACAATCAGTCTTTGTGGTAAGTTTTTTAAAAAGTCAGAAATTACGAGAGAAACTCACCGGTTGAGCGCCTCACGGACAGCTTGGCGTGCAAAGCGCTCCATCTGGATGTAGAAGAACTCCCTGAAGTTACTGAACCACTTAATCATCTGGGAGGTCACACAGCGGTTAAACTGCATGGAAGGAGGGAAGGTAAAAAGGTGAAGGCAGCTGTGCGATCCCCTGGGAAACTTTTACACGTCAGAAAATGCATCTACATGGCCGGTTAGCTCAGTTGGTTAGAGCGTGGTGCTAATAACGCCAAGGTCGCGGGTTCGATCCCCGTACGGGCCATTTCTCAATTTTCATGCACCTCCTTGACAATACATCACTCTGTTTCAGATGCTCGTCGTTTGCTCATACACACAACTAACATATTGATAAATGGATGTATGGCAGGTAGAAAGTCGGAAATCACGACGGGCAGCAAGATTGACATGGCCGGTTAGCTCAGTTGGTTAGAGCGTGGTGCTAATAACGCCAAGGTCGCGGGTTCGATCCCCGTACGGGCCATGCGAGCTTTTGATTCTATATGAAAATCAACACAGAACAAGATAACTTTCACACCCCAGGCTCTCTCGGTTAAAGAAAATTGAACAGGAGATTTCTGGCATACCCAATTGCTCCCTGTTTATTATTTACTCATAGATTTATCTAATATTATATATTTCTTACAATACTTAACAAACAGCTCAAGACATAAGAGTGAAAGCAATGTAAGGATCTTCCATAATAGCATACTTCAAATGAAGTTATTTTAAAGTAGCTATGTTTCTTGTCAAACAGAAGCACTTCTAAAACTATTTGCTTTGTGACTGTGGAGTATTGAACACATGAAGCAACACCCGATCCCTCCTCCTGGTGTAGTGGCTGGTGTTGTGTTTATTGCCGTGCTGGGAACTAAATCCTGCTATTGCCTTAGGTTTAAACCAGAGACTGTTTAATGTAGCCTTCCATGGTCAATAAATCATCAACAGAGACACAAAAAAGCAGCTGGCTTCAGACTTCTGCTGCAGATGCTACTGTGCAGAGAACCTCCTGCTAAAAGCTGATGCTGATGTCTGCCTGCTGCCTCAATTTGGGCATTGATCTAAAGAAAAATTCCTGATCCCGGAGGCTGGTGTCTTTAACAAATCCATTCCTACTTCACAGCAGAAGAAACTGTTGCTCCTTCTTTCTGAAATATGAAAATACATTTTGGACTTTATGATTGATGAAGCACACACCTTGACATCAGGGAAGTAGGTCTTGAGTGTGTTGGAACTGGGGTAGCGGGTGTAGAAGAACATGAGCTTTGCTTTCTTGAGATGGCAGGGAGACAAGCCCTCCTGAGTGTACACGAGGAGCAGGTTAAGGAGACACACGTGTCCTTTTAAACACACACCGACATATATCTGTATCATTCCCTCCAGTATGCTCACAAAAGGATATCCCTCCTGCAGTCAGGTAGAGCTCTCCGTCCATCCCTCCCCCTCCTCTCATGCCACCGTCTCCCCTCACCCCTCTCTCCCTGTCTCTGCCTCCGTGCGCATGGCGCACAAGTGATGGGTCCAAGTGACCGAGCAAGGGTAGCGGGGGAAAGGATGGGTGGGATGAGAACTCCAGGAAGGGGTCAGAGCTCAAATAGTCCTTTCGCGATGGGGGGAGGTGGGGAAGCTGAGGGTGGTGAAGTGAGCGGGAGAAGAGCTGCTGCATGGAGTAGTGGAGCAATGGGAGTGGGAGAGGTGGGGGAGGAGGAGGAGGGGGAGGCACAGGGAAGGAAGACGAGGAGGAAGAAGATGATGATGAGGATGGGTGAAAAGAGGAGGAGGAGGGGTCCTTGGGTTGTGAAGCCGGGGGCAAAAGGGGAGGTTGAGGGAGAGGAGGAGGACGAGGTAAAGATGGGTGATGTAGGGGGAGATTTGGGTGAGAGGGATTGAGGTGAGCAGAGAGAGGCGGTCCCAGGAGTGGGTACGCCTTTCGACTGTCAGGGGACCTGTGAACAGCCAATGAGGTTGCCAGGTCTGATGGCTCAGAGCGATGCGGGAGCCCCGGAGGAAGGCCGGTCACTTCGCTCAACTTCTGGAGCTCCTCCCTGTCTCCACCCTGCCCTCTTGTTTTCTCCACCTTCTCTCGTCCTGTTTCTTCTTGTCTTCCTCTTGTTAACAGCCCCATCCACAGCCCCCTGTCCTTCCCTCCATCCTGTGCTGAATCATTTGGGTGAAAAGAGATGGCAGCGGGGGGAGAAGAGGGCGGGTGGTCGGTCATCTCGGTGTAGAGACGGAGAACTCGGTCAATGACTCGTGCCACAGCACTGCCCAACTCCAGCTTCAGCGCTTGAGCAAACTTCTGCCCTCCCTCCTCACTCTCATCTTCTATCCCTCCGTCCCAGTCCCCTCTAACCAGCCCCCCACAGTCCAACCACAACCCAGATCCCTCCATCATCCCATCCAACTGCAAAGCTCCTCCTCTGTCTGTCCTTCCACCTCTGACTTTCTGAAGTGCCTCTCCCCGTTTGAGGAAGTTGTCAGAGGGAGACTCCGGAAGATGGGAGAAAGATTCTTTTTCCATCTCTCCCCCGTCAATGTCCTCTTCATCAAGCATGTCTCCTGCTATGTCCTCTTCCTCTGCTATCCCCTCATCTGCTCCTCCATCGCCTCCACCACCATTCCTCTGCTTTCTTTTACTGTCCTCTTCAGCCATGTGCTTTTCTCCAAAGGCCTTCCACACTTTTTCCTGTAAGGCCTGAAGTCTCTCTCTTGCCTCTTCCAGCTGTTCTTTCAGCTCCTCCCTCTCTCTTCTCCTACCCTCCCTTCCCCCCTCACGCCTCTGGCCTCCCACCTCTGCCTCCGCATCTCTCTGTCGGCTATCCAGCTTCATCCTCTTAACTTTTAGAAAGTCTTGGCTCCACTCAGCCATCATGGCAGCTTCGTTGTGCCTCTTCTTAACCTCCATCAAGCTGTCTTCTCCTTCCATCAGTGGCTCCTCTCCTTCCATTTCTTGCTCGATTTCTCTAACTGTCACTCTGTCTTCTTCGTCTAAACTCCTGTCATCCAGGAGTCTTTGTGTACTTAGGTTTGGGGTGAGGATCCTTCCGATCTTCCTCGGCCCTCCACCTGGCTGGAGGAGATGGTGGATGAGGGGGAAGCCAGGGGGTCTGAAAGAAGGGGCCGAGCGACCAAGACTGGCCTGAGGGTGAACTCCAGGAGGGTCTGCAGAAGTGAGAGAGAGGGCAAAAGCGTGTATCTGAGGGGACGAATCATCAAAAAGATCTGTGGGTGAATCCATGGCTGCAGGGAAATAGAGGGAAAAGATATGATTGTAACAGTCTTTGCAACAGAGTAACAATAGACTAACTGTCTTTTGAAAGTTCCTCAAATATTCCCACCATACCGATGTGTCTAAATACACAATACTAGTGGCTGATGGAGAAGAGGTACAGAAGTAGCAAACGTTTTTTTAAATGCATCTAAAAGTTTAGATAGAAATGGTATTTAATTACAACAGACCTCATCATGCTCATCATGTTCTGACGGGAGCATATTTCACTCACCTGGACAGCAAAACAGGTCACTGGTTGTTCACTCCTGCTTTAAGTGCAAAACAAGAGAGCTGCAAAACACAAGTGTGCAGGGTTTAGTTAGAAGTATAAAAAATATTACCCCAAATACTCTTCCTCGATGGGTTGATTTACGTTGACTGCTTTCTAACACACCACAGGAGAACAGAGTACACAGCAGCCAACTAAAACCTGATGGACAACATGGACTGTGGCGGTACAGGTCAGCAGCCTCGGGCCAGACTATGCGCTGCTGTTGCACTAGGTTAACATCTGGCTCATGATCTTTGCCACGGGTCACCCTATTACCTTAATTTTGATTTCCTGTTTTCCTTAACATGAGCCATCTAAGATGCTTCAAACATCATAAACTTAAAGAAAAAATGTCAGAGGATAGGAACAATTTGACAGGAGACAGCAATGACATAAGTCTGGGCGGGATTAAAGACCAACTTTGTTTGATGCACTTTAACTTATTGGAAAGTTTGGGTACTTTAAATTCTGCCTGTCCGTTGTATGGCCCCTCCTCTATGCCGATGAAAGCTCATAAAACAGAGACGTTTTAATGCCAGGCTTATGAATAACACTGCAGCCTACTATAAAAAGTACACATCCCCATAAATGTTTTTTTGGAACCTCATCTCCCTACTGATCCCCTTTTTCCTTCCTCCCTATTCCCCTCTCATCCTCTCTTCCTCCCCTCTCTCTGTTATCAGTTCAGGCAGCTTGTTAAGCGCTGTTTGATCAGGGTGTTTACAGTCAAACACACACATGCACGCAAACATACACAATTTTACACAAAAGAGGCTTGAGAGGAGGCTAACAATGGTCAATGGTCCTTGTAGAGGGAAACAGAGTGAGGATGGTGTGTATGTCTGTTTGTGTGTGTGAACAGGACTCCTAACACCCTTAATCCACTTCAGATGGATGCACTCACTACACAGAAAGATGAACAGACACTAAATAGACAGTCATACAGCAGACAGACAGACAGACAGACAGACAGACAGACAGACAGACAGACAGACAGACAGACAGACAGACAGACAGACAGACA
>JABUIW010000074.1:546343-595477 GCA_013363375.1 Menidia beryllina
ATCTATCTATCTATCTATCTATCTATCTATCTATCTATCTATCTATCTATCTATCTATCTATCTATCTATCTATCTATCTATCTATCTATGTGTGAAAGCGATGCTTTTCGCTAAATAATTTATAACCTCCAGTGCTTGAAGCTTAACGAACCCTCCGCGTGGCAACATCTGCCGGCTCTGCCACGCGAGAGGAATCCGCTTTGGCCACTCTGACGCACGACCTGCCAGTTTGTGTGCGCGCGTGCCCGCTGTGCGTCCTGTGACTAATTGGCAGCGGTTGGGACTAATGTCGCATTATGAAAGAGCAGATAAACAACGCCAGAGGAGCGGAGCGGGCACGGAGCTTCGAGGCTTTCTCGAACCTGCCGGGGACACCCCATGCCCTGAGTTTAAAGTTGACTGGTGAACTCACCGTTAGTCCTCCGGCCGTGGCAGTCCCCGGAGGCAGGCGTTCCCCACCGGTGTCCGTCCTGCTGCGTGTCCGGTCCGGCTGGACTGTCACCAGGACGCAGCTCGCCGGCCTCGGACGTTGGCGCTGGCAGAATTTTCGGCAGCGTGGTTCCGCTCTGTGGCCGTGCCCGGGCTCTCTCTACCCTACCTTTGTCCTGCTCCGCAACTCTAACAGTTTTGCTCTCACTTATCAAACGCCTCCTCTCTCTGTTCTGGCTGTGCGGGTTTTTCCTCCCTCCTCAATCCATCTATCTCTGGCTGCCATCAACCTCACGCGCTGCTCCCGGTGTGGAGAGGCGCGCGGTGGGCGGGCGGACTCGAGTGCTGTCCACTTGATGGTCCGTTCCCTCCCATGTTGGCATGACCCCCAGTGTGTGTAAACACACACATTGTGGTCTGTAGAACAGTCAGTAAATAATGCAGCCACTCATTTTCAATTAATGTCTAAAGCATTTGCTCCTTTTTAGAACTCATGAGGACTTTACTATTGAAGCCTCTTATTTGCCTCAAATAACAAAAGATGAGTGGATCTGAGGCATATTTCAGTTTCTTTAGGGCTGAAATACATGCACGGATGCAGAGTCACAGGGTTTTTGCATCATTGGGATATCACTGACTGTTAGAGGTTTATACGCGTTTTTGCCTCTGGAAACCAGCTAGTCACTCATTAACAGTTTTATCTCCCCACAGGAATCTTCTTTGAGCTTCAGCACTGAATCTGGGGACAGTCACAAACACAGGACCACTGTGTCTTTACGCAGTTTGAAAGAGACTGCCTGGGGTTTTTCCCTGGGAGATGTTAATCATGAAAGGTCACAATCAATAAATCCGGAGTGAACCACACAGTGTGGGGAAATGATTTTTATTTTTTATTTATAGTAAATTCATACATTTGATTGCTCAAATGAACAAATGTCAGTGTCAGCTGTTCAGAATATGAAAACCATCAAAATTAAAAAGACCTTGTGACGCTGGTGAAAAATGTACAATCTTTGTGTTTCTCTATATTCTGGGTTTGGCAAAAGTACATTCTTTTCACGAATGAAACTTTTTTTCTTACCAGAAGAGGAAACCGTCAGCCATGATGCTTTTTCCACTTCTCTGTTGTTTCTTACAACTCAAACTATTTTCGCTTGGATGGTTATAATTCTCTTTCTTCAATTTCCAGCATATATTTGACATGAGACTGAGATTTAGATGGAACACATTTGTACTTCAATCTCACATCATTCAAAGGACTGTGTCGATGTTCCTAGTGGTTCGTATTCAACTGAACATTCCCTCTCATGAGGAAACAGCTGCCTCTCCATCAAAGGATAGCAGAAGCTTTTGAAAGTCATATTTAGCTTTTGCGGGTCCTTTTGACGTACTTTTGGGTTAGGTTAAAAGATATGACCCAACAACCAATATGAGGGTTTCAGTTACCTTTTTCCCACTTGATCCTAAAACATACATCTATAATCACTAAATTCAATCACATCATTGTGTTTAGTCACGTGTTCAACAGTTTTATTTTTCTCGACAACAGACTGAATGGACATTCTTCAAGCTTGATGATTGCATCATTTTTGTATGGAAAAAGTGTAGGATGTATAAAAAAAGAACACAGAGCGATTGGACAGAGAAAGACAGGAATGGGAGGCAAAAAAATAAAAAAAGAACAAACCCAAAACAGTTTCTCTTATGCACCTGATTCCAGGAAAAGTAGATGCATGAATGTCCTGGACACACTCTGCCTACAGAAAGTGAACAGAAACTAAAAAAAAGTGTTATCTCACACGAGAACAAGGCCAGTCTGCATTCCTAGCTCTACCCTGTTGCCTCTGTCTCTTATCTATTTCACTGAGGATAATTTGTTTTTTCACCAATCTAGTGCATCACCTGAGTAACACTACCCTTCCCAACCCACCCCCTCCCTCCCTGTCTCATCGCATTTCGGTCTCTCTCTACCTCTGATTAAAAATGGTTATGCACCAAGTGAAAGGTCGCAGTTGTTATGGAAACAAGGCTGGTAACAAAAGCTGGACACATGGGTACAGAGAGAGTCTGTACCCAAAGTAGGGAGAGATGGAGAGAAAAAGAGATGTGTCTGAATAAATATGCAGAGAGGAGGAGAGGGCAGAAAAAAGGGACAGAGGGCAGGTCTGAATAAATAAAAACATATGTGGAGGGAGGAGGAAAAGAGACAGCAGGGTCCCGAAATGATGGCTCCATCTGCAATAATAAATAACAAAAGATAATACCGGGTTTTATTCTTTTAGGAAGGGGTTAAGGAACAAAAGTGCGCGTGTATGCAGACAGTAGGAGAATGTAACTGCTCAGGCTGAGAATACTAAAAAGCACAAATTATAGACAGAAAAGCCTGCCAAAAAAGACTAAAACTGTGTCTCTGTGCATGTGAGTGTCTGAACATCATCTCTCTGAGGGCTCATATTATGTTAACCACTTAGACTAACATCAAACACTCGCTATCATACTCACACACATACACACTTCAGTCAAAGCATGAAGGTGCCAGCCATAAAAATAGGAAGTCCCACAGCGAGAGATATAAAGAGAAAGGGAGTGACAGGGAAAGAGGGGGAAAGAGGTTATCAATTCAAAGGGAGGCAGAGAGAGAGAAGGGGGGTAATGGGGAGAGAGGAGAGTAGGATATGTGAGGCAGAGAGCAAGAGAGACACAGGAGGGGGTGGAACAGATAGATATGAAAAGGTCAATAAATGGCATAAAGTGTATGTTTATTGATTTACTTACAGTCAGAGAGCAATGGGGTGAAAGCGGGAATTAGGAGGAGGGGAGGGAAAGAGAGGACACAGACCCGAGCAGTGGGAGGTACGGCGGTCTGGAGTGGAAGGGATGGAAAGTTATAAATTAAAGCTGCAATCATCAATATTTTTGTGTTAATTGTCATTTAAGTATGACTTTCCGTTGTTTAAGAAACAAATCTTTGAGTCAAATTCCACCATCGCTCAGATGAGTGCTGTTATAACCACAAATTCATGAAAGATATTATCTCACGTTGCGCCGCTGAGAGAAAGTTCTTGAGCTGGAAAAAATGAGCATCATTCATGAGGCTTTTTTATCCAAAACAGTTCTGCTTTAGTCTCTTCTGTCCACAAAACATATTTAGCTGTGAGAAGTTTAACATCCTTTTGAACAACCCGCTTTCAGCTTAGTTTTTCTCCCACACAGCTTCTGAATCTCATTGCCAATGCTGGATGTAATGAGGTGATGCTCATTTTCAAACTTTACCAAACCACAGAATGAAGTGACTAACTGCTTTTACAACTGCCACGACAAACTCTGCACCCCTCAACAAACACTCAGGCCCTGAAAGACAGATGACAAATGTGAAGTCTGTTTGAATCTGATAGGCAGAAAAACAGGCTGGAACAGAAAATATAGGATGAGTGTGTTTACGTGTGTGTGTGTGTGTGTGTGTGTGTGTGTGAGGGATGGGGTGAGTGTGAGGGACAGAAGTGTGCTCAAATAGCTGAGGGCAAGGTGACAGAGAGAAATGAAGGGACACAGAGGGATAACAAGCGCATTGAGGGTGGATAGTGTGTACGTGTGAGATAGAGAAAGAGGAAAAATGGAAGGCAAGGATGGGAGAAACGAGACAGGAAGTTGAGGAGAGAACAGAAATAAAACTAAAACAGCAAAAGCTGGAGAAAGTGTGTGGACAGATGAAGGTGTCACAGTGTGTTGTTAGGCTTAACAATGACCCAGTGGGCATGTAGGTCATAACGGTTTGTGTCTCCAAGCCACGACTGTACGCTCGTGTGCATCCATTAGTGTGCTTTTGCGGCCACGTAAATAGAAACTCTGGGGAGACACACGAGAAGCACGTCTACTGGAGTGTGTTTGAGAGTGTGTTTGGTCAGAGGTTGGAGAAGCAGTTTTTCTAGCCGCTGCGGACTCAAACACTCTCATGTGCACCCACACATGCTGTGCATTCAGTTTTGCCGTGCGCACTCACACACCAACAGCTGCCCTTCATGTCATACATGCACACTTAATGCACTATGTGTGGCACTAAATTATGCACAAATACGCACACACATCTCTTTCTTTTGATCTCTCATGATAACACACACACACACACATGCAGGGGAAAGCTATTATGCTCTCAGGCTGGAGTGTTTTGATGGTATAATTGCAGTGACCAGTGAGGAGAAAGAGACAGAGAGAGGGGTGGAAAGAGGGATGAGGATGGAGGGATAGAAAAGGAGGAGAGTGCTGACACTCTCAGCATGCTAATGTTATGAGGCTGTACCCCCCTTCTGGTTTCAAACCTCCCCCCATGCATCTCTTTGTCTCTTCCTCTCCATCTCACATCCTCTGCATTTCACAGGTGGAGCACCACAATGAGGGGGAGATGGACTGAGAGCTCGAGAGGTGGAGAGATGAGAGGAAAAGAGGGATATGTAACAGGATGGAGCAATGTTATCTCTTGCTTTCTCTGCGATCCCTCCATCCACTTCAAGCTCCCCACAATGGTCAAAACAAAGCATGGAGAGTGACAGAGAGATGAAAACAGAGGAAGAGGGAGGGTCTGTTTTTTCCATCCCTTTAACAATGGAGGGATCATCTCTGCTTATCCTCTAATCTCATCCCTTCATTTTTCCTCCCTGCCATCCTCTCTGTTATCTCTCACTCCCTGCTACCCCTCATTTACTCATCTGGAGAGGGAAAAAGGGAGCCTTTTCCTTTCACCAACCCCAATTTTTTTACACTCCTCCATCTGTTTCCAGTTTTCCCTCTATCCTTTTTTGCCTCTCCAGAGAAAGGACTCTGCATTTGGCAGCACTCACTTTTCTCTTTTCTGCCAACTAACCACTGTCCATCTAAAATGACACTACTGGAAAAAAGATTATTCTCTCTCTGTAGGTGAATACCCAATGTACCACAAAGAACATTATAGATATTATCTAAAAGAAATGTGAATGTGAATATTAGAAATGGGATACATTTATGAACAATGTTTTACAAGAACTGAGTACTTTGAGCATCGATTGACCTTTGCTTTGTAAACTGTGGATAACATGAGAAATACAGAACCTTTACTAAGAGTTATGTCGTCCTCCCATCATTAGTTAATGCTATAGTATTATTAAAAAAACTATTCAGCTTTGCATTACAATATAGTTATGTTTTGGTACTAACATCAAGACAAGGGATGAGGTGTTTCTCCAGTTTGGATGTGAATCGCCATCCAAGAAGCAACAGCACCTCTCACAGTTATTATCTAGCTACTGCAAAACTCTCAAGACCAACTGATCTCTGATCAGAGGCTAATACTAATAGACAAAAAAGACAGAGGTTTGTACTTGTACTTCCCTTAAAGCATGTTATTAGTTATTATTAGTTTTTCACCAAGGGGTGTGCTTCTCCCTGTGATCAAATACTTCCTAAAGACCGACACAACTTCTCTTAGATGCTTTTTTTAACCCGGTAACTGATCTGCAGCCAGTAAACATCACTCCAAATGCCACTAGATGTTAGATTTTTCTTTCACCTGGCATTTCATTTAAAACAAACCTTTACTGTATATTCTATTATAAATTAGGCACGCTGTCTCTTTTGCCGTATTTAGGCACATTTAAATAATTCACGCATCTAAATGAAGCTACAACTGAAATTCTAGGACATACACTTTAGTGTAGCAAACCACCTGGATTTATGTTCTAGTGGTGAGAACATGACTCATAGCACTTTTATCTAAAGTGCTAACAAACATGGTCCATTGCAGCAATCATACTGTGTTATCTAAACATAGAAAAGGAAATAGATCTCATATATTCAAATCAAAATCATATTTATCAACAAAACATTGTGCAAATGGCAAATCGCTGATAAACATACACATTATTTTATTCAAAATGAGAACTTTATATAAAATCAAGATAAAGAGAATGTCCATTAAGTCAGCGGTTACTTTCAGTTTCCATGTTTTCAGGTAATTAATTTGGTAAATTACACATTCTCGCTTAACAAAGGCAGCTGAAGAACCAGTGTGCAGTGCGGTGTGTACCTCAGGAGTGTTTTTGTGCCACGTACAGTTGTGTGGTTTCACCTAAACAGCCTTCTACTCAGGTATTCTGATACATGGTAGATTAGTCTGATGTACGTGTATCAGAGTTTGCTGTGTGTTTCTATCTATGGGATTATTTGTCAACCTTTTTGAGAGTATGAGATGAGCCTGTGCCACAACCCTGAGCTTCTTTGTCTCTGGCTGATATTAACGTGTGAACACTGTACCAGCACACCACATGGTTGGGTGAGTGTGCCTATGGGCCCTGTGCTTGTGAGTGTGTCGGTGTGTGAGAGTGACCAGGTGAGGAATGCCTGTCCACCAGCATCTCAGCATGCTTCAGATACTGAGCTGTCCGTCTCATCACAGACTCTCTCCGAACTGGATCTGGCTCTCCTGAAACACATTAAAAAAAAAAGTTTGTCTAACCCATGGCAGTCTGTATGTTCAGTGTTCTACATTCTGCACTGAGACAAATCAGATCTGTGTGCCCTGTTAAGACTATATTCAGTTTGCGAAAGCCTACATGGCAGCAGTGGCATTTGAACCCACACCCCCAAAGAGACTGGAGTCATGATCCAGAGCCTTGGACTGCTCGGCCATGCTACCTCACATCTGTCGATGAATCACTGTCTGACAGAATTACCAAAAGAGGGAGGAACACTTTTGCCCTTCTAAGTATAGATTTGAAAGGAGGGGGAAATGCTGTAACCACAGAACACCCAATGGAGAGTTATGACATGTTTGCAGAGCTGCACTTGGCAAATTCCTGTGTTTGTTTGGTTTATTTTGCTTCTGGCGGCCTTTATTGTGCAGATCAGAACAGGATAAACTGAAAAGTTCACAAATCAATGCTTTGACTGTATCCAGCGATCTTTATAATTTTCTGACAGCCACCAATCTGTAAAAAACATGACAAACTTAATAAAAACACCAATCTAGCATGATCCAGAGCAGCAGCAATGAGGGGGACGACCTGCACACACAGCTCAAAGAAAATCTTTAATAATCTTTTCTTAATTCCAAAACTCCACCAAAGTAGCAAAACTCAAAAGTTTGAGTTTCCCTCATGAATATTTTGGTATATTTTACATATAATAGGAGAACTTATTAACCTCCCTTTACTTAACCATCCCTCTTTCTATACACCTGGATCCCTCTTCCTTACCCTGCACTCCAGTGATTAGTATATCCACTGCCGTCCTGTATCCACGAATAGCAGAGTCAAATTCCCCCCCCCTTCTCCATCTCCATGGCAGCTTTCAGCTCTTTCGCTGCTTGGTTCAAATAACCCATATCCCCTCCATCCACAGAGGTTGGTGGCAATGAGAACAATTCTGAATGGTCAGTGCAGGAGTTTGATCTATCTGTAACAGAAAAGGAGACAGCAAGAAGTTTAGAAAGATTTGCATACACAGGTTTGGAACCTTTAGAAGATCAGATTATATTTTTGTTTTGATGTAACCTGGTTTGTAGCAGGGATCAAAGACAGCCAAGTCATTGTCAGAGAGTGGAGGAGGACCCTCATCCTTTGGGGATGGAACTGGTTCCTCTGCCACAGAGTCAAACAGAGAATCGAATTCTTCCTGATTTTCTTTACATTGGATGTGTTGCTCTGGGTTAAGGTCAGGAGATGGAGCTGGAAGAAAACATGCATAAAAAGGGAACATTTTAATCAAAATTACAGAATAAAACTGAAAATAATAACAATCTGCTTATTCCGGCACTCCCACCTCGATCACCCAGCTCTGTGTCACTAAGCTCCTCTTGGTCCTCTTGTCTTGGAGATCCAATCTCGCTGTAAGCCTCGGCTGCCACCTCTGCTTCCCCCACCTCGAGGCTTAGGTTGGTGCCCAGATCTTGGGGCAAAGGGGGAGCCTCTCTCCCCTCCTCTTCTTCTGCAGGCTCACAGTCTGAGGCCCTTCGTTTGGGGAGGGGAATGAGAGGGGGAGGCAGAGGCCCGGCTGAGGACAGAGGGGAGGGATCCAGAGGCCTTGTGACTTCCCCTCCCTGAGAGAAAGAAAGGAAAAAATGGTTTCATAGAACAAGGGGTGAGGATACAAAAAGTCTGAATAAAATATGAGTTTGTGTGGTAGAAACACAACAAAGAGAAAGATCAAAAGAACCGACAAATGACTAAGGAAACCTCAGATTTTTCTGTGTGGCTAGTTCACGTTATGTCTGTGCATATCCTCACTCTGAAGAACTCCTTAAGCTGTGGACTGTTGTAAAGAGCAGGTATTCTGGTCGTAAATAGAAGCATTGCTTCTGCTGCTTTCCTCCTCTCCTCGATGACAGCCTCATCAAACCTTCCTAAAAGAGATTTTGATATCAGTATAATATCCAACGAAACTGACAGTACAGCTGTTGCCGTTTAAAATTATTAAAAGACAAGTATCCTCTCAAATAACAAAGCACCTCTACTCAAGCTCGGCAGGATTAGTAGAATGAAATAAATGTTGTTCTCTGCCACTCTAGATAATGACATCTAGCTGCATTGCAGATGTGTAATGCTAACCGCTGAAAGATTAAGCCATAGGCAGACGGGGAAATGTCACAAGACCTCTGATAACGGACTAGGTGGAGCATACTGCATGAAAAAGCTGCAAATCTCTGTCTATATTCATACTGAGGCTGAATTGGCCACACTGACTAACTTTGACGCCACTGTGTCTCCAAACAATACCATTCTTTTCTTAACATGCTCTCATACACTAAGTGTTTAATGGAAAGCACTCTGAATCTGCTTGCTCTAGAACTCTCCATTAGACTCAGTTTGTCACAACTCTCAGCTCATCTCCCACTTTTTGCACAACATACCGAAAACCTGCGCACGCGGAAAAGATGGGAACTCCTCTTGCTTTCTGAACAGGTTCCTGTGTGTGTAGGCCAGCTCTCCATGAAGCTTCTTCAGCTCTGAAAACCTCCTCCACACGACCACCTCCTTCAAATCTTCTGGATGACGTTTAGACACAAACTACAAAAAAATGTCATGAAAGATTAAAGTAGTTTTTTAAAAATTATTTCGTGTCTTATATCCTGTTTAGAGATAAATCATATGTCAATGGACGGCGGGAAGATATTTGGCATGGTTTTAAAGGCGTGTGTGTGTGGTCATGGGGGTACTGATACTCATGAAAACAATCACAAGTTCTCACTGGAGCTTTCACTGGGCACCGCTGATTCAAATAAAAGACCCATTGTGTATTTCTTGCTGTGGCTTCATACACTTTTTCACTTCCGTAGTGTATAAACGAATAACGCACTAGTTTCACGTTTAATAAAAAAGAAAACAGTGCCATAACAAATACAATTGTGGTATATTTAAATACAAGGTATATATTTGAAAATAAATAGTCATAGTTTTTCACATAGCCGTAATAAACACAGCATAACTCATATTTTCATTCAATAACCTACAGCTAGAGAGGGATAAAGAGCCCAAACCAACCCTTGCTGTCACTTTATACTCTGTGTGTCCCTTCTCATGTGTGCGTGGGTCCGAAACGCTAAAAAAACGATAATATTCTTCTTTGGGTTTTCGAGACATCTCTGCGATCGGGGACGACAGAAAAAAACAAAGCGACACGAAGTAGAAGTGGCAAAAAGCCGTGGTCTGTTGCTCTGTTGATATTCCTCAACCCCTCCTCTTTTTAGATATACTCATTTCCTGGTTGCTGACGTATAGGAGTGCGTCATTACGTAAGGTTGAAGCAACGCAAAGTCATTCGGTTGATTTGTCAGTTTAATATTTCCTGATGTGGAGCTTAGAATATTGGTGACTTTTTGGCCTCCCTCTTGTAAAAGTACGTTTTATCTAACGAAATTAAAACACAATCAAAATTGAATAGCACAAAATAGTAGAAACACACATCCATATCTCGTTAACAAACTGCTGTTTCATGTTAGAGAGAATATTCATCATATTTCATCACATGATGAAACATAAATTGGCAAAATTTTGGTATGATGTCTAACACTGGATTTAAATCCCAAGTGTTCCCTTTGCTGTTAGTAAAGTCAGTATAAGCTTTTTTTTTATAACTGCAATTGTTTTAAAAAACAAAAGTGTGTAAACTTGTTTTTATTATCCTTGAAATTATCTCAGAATTGATGCTATATTAAGAATAAATATATGATTTAAAAAAGATGTAGTGAAAGCTAAGATCCTCTAAGGGGTGCTGTAACGTCAGGTATCTTAATGTAGGAAATGTAATAAGATTTAAAAAATATTCCAAGTTTTCATTCATGTAATTTGTTTTTTCCTTTATTGCATAATACTTTTTCTTGTGTGGCCACAGAAAATGTGTGTTTGGCCTCTTCAAAATAAGCAAGCTTTGTATCAAAGCAAACACATCTTCACTGTACTCTACATAAGACAATAGAACAAAAAGAGCAACGGCAGACATAACTGGAATGCTGAGGAAGTTCCAGCTGCGCATATTGTATTTTGGTTAACAAAGTTTTATCTTCTTCCCAGCATGTCCCTAAGCTAAATCCAGAGACCTGAACAGTATCAATTTGGTTTGAACTTATCTCTCACTAGCTCATAAGTAAAGGGTAATCATAAAAAGACTCCAAAGGTCCTTAAAATCAGTTTTATACACTATGTAATCAAAGCTTTTTTCAAGCTTGTAGGTATGAGTCTATCTCAAACAGACTGTGGTTCAAAGGTCAGTAGTCATCAACCCTGGGGCTGCTGTCATGTTTGGTTACTGTTAAATTGAAGGGAAAAAGTGTAGCAGACCCAAATGAGGTGAATATTTCATTTAGACTTGTCATTGAGTCTGGTTTACTGGTTAAACTAAAACATGTTCCAAGACATACTACAGGTTGCTGTGCTCAGGCTACAATATTCAGATCCACTTAACAAGGTCTGGAACATCAGCATCATATAACGATTAGAAAAGGTCATGTTGTAAAAAGCAAAGGATTGTTTCAATCGATAGACCCATGTGTTATAGCTCCATCATGCTTCTGCCTCACCACTCTGCTCTTTTTTATGTTTCATGGTACAGTGCTTTATCACTGAACTGCACTGTTTTACATTCTGCTCACACAGAAAAACCATTCTTACATAATGTCCAACCATTGTTTGATGCTGGCAGTAGGAGGTGGGAGTAGTTGGGGAAAGAGGGGCTCGCAGAAGGGAATAAACCTAAGTGAGTGAGAAGGAGAGAAACACTGAGGGTAAGAAGAGTGATGTGAGCTACAGTAAAAAACAAATGCATACAATTAAACCCTCTGTGTGAGAAGTTGGTATTCTGCAGTGTGTCCTACATCTAAAAGCACTCGTGATCGGGGTTTTGTTTTCTTGTTCAGTATTAGCTCTAACAAGTAGTTGGAGGTGGAAGCCTTCTCTGTTGTGCACACTCAGCTTTCTGTGAGAGATTATTGGGCCACACATTCTCACTGAGAAAGACAAAAGTAGAGAACGAAGTGTGTGTAGAAGTGAATATCCTGCAAACAAGTACAGTCAGGAAAAACGTATGGCAATCCAATAGAAGCATGGCAAATTGTGTGTAGATTTAATGATCCCTACTACAGCTTGATAAGCATCTAAGATAAAATAATGCTATCAGTGGTGCCTAAAGCAAAGAACTACACAATATAACTCAAAGTCCAAGTGATATCAACAATTTAATGAGCATTTCATGCTCAGTGAAATATCTAATCTTTAGCTTTCTCTGTAAATTATTCTCAAACCATCAATCAACATGATGATCTTTTGATTTCCAAACTATTTCTAGTTTTCTAACTATTCAGTGTATTTAAACATAATACAGTCGTATTTTTTTGTTGACTTGACATTTGATTGGAAAATATGCCCAAACTTGTTGGAAAGCTGAGCAAATCAATAAATGAACACCTGAGCATTATGCTGTTTTTAGACGAGATCAAAGCCCCTCGTCCCCGAGGTTCCATTGTTCATTCTGTGAGTGCACATTGTGGGAGCCTGAAACAATGACATGAAAGCATGAGTGCTCTGTAGAACTGGTCTGAACTGGTACAGGTCTGCTTCCCTCTGCTTTGCTGATCTCCTTTTTTTTTTCATCAAGCAAACGCCATCTTACAAAGTAAACTCTCTCACGGAGGATCAGACGAGGATTTGCTGTGTGTGTGTGAATTGATGTCTGAATGCAAGCCACTCAGAACTTTTGAAGTGTGTGTGAGGCACAGCTTATGCTTTGTGGTACTTTAATATTCTGCAGACTTTGCTTGAAATAAATGTTTGTCCATTGCCTCTCAATTTTTTACCATAACTTGTGGTTGGTTATAAGCAATCATACAGCAATAAATATAATAGGTTTTGTATTAAAACATATACATGTAGCTTTAACCATTTATGAATAACAGATTGGCATGGCAGTACATGAGCATTAAACATAACTACAGAGAATGAAAAACTTTAACATCTTACAATTCGAACATCTTTATTGTGACAGATATATATATTTCCAATAGTATATCTCAGTGTTGTTTCACTTGTTGGGACAACTTGAGTAAATCATATCTTTATGATACTATGTTCATGAACTACAAAAGTTGTGTAATGTACCAAAATGTAAGTTTGTAATCTCCCGCTTAAAAATAAAACTGGAAAAACTTTGCAATTTTGCCCTCCTTTCCTTTGTGAAAGTAGGTATGCGGCTTGCAGACTATTACAGTGAGATTTCCTCTCCTCCCAAAGGCTGAATGAAACTAGAGTCGGCCTCTTTGAAACTGTAAGTCAGAGAAACTGTTACTCAGTTACTTCATGAACTTCTCAGTGTGTGCCATTGAATGCCTTGCAGTTCCAAAAGAATTGATTAAGTTCTAAGAGATGCAAAATGCTACTGTTCAGTTTGTCCTGTACGAACTGGATGTACCAGAAATGAAGGCCCCACGGGTAGAGACAACACGAGGCACATATAGAGTTGCTACTGCTCAGGATTGTGCTTCCACTAATACTTGCAGCTGTGCACCGTACAGACATTTTTTCATATCACCCTCAACTCATAAACATGTTTACATACCCCATCTTCTTCCTGACTCACTGTTTGCCCTTTCCCCTCATTTCTTCGACTCCTCCCTTCTGCCTTACAGTTGGTTCATGATGTGGCCACTCCTCCCTTCCTATTAATCTTTCCCTGTTTTTCCCAAACATCTGGCTGTTTACTTGTGTAGGAAAATGAGTAAAATAGAGAGAGGGTGTTGGATGGCTGAGAAACAGAGTCGGCATCGTATTTCCCTCTGGGGTTTCACCCACAGATTAACAGCACACTGTGTTCACAGGAGTCAGCTCCCAGCAGCCATATGACAACATGAGTGCACACGTGATCAACAGGCTGAGATAACAGGAGAACCAGATGGTGCCTTGGGGTTTGCATACAGTAAAGACAAGCACTTTCATAGTTGTGTGTGTTCACACAAAAGAAAACAAACAAAAACAGATAAAGCTGAAAAATGCACACTACACCCCTACTTTCTCCATAGAAATGCAGAAATTGTCATACTCAGGTGCCAAAATGTACATTTCTGAAACAGAGGTATCACATTGAGACAGTGCCTCAATCCTGGCAAAATAATTGTGTTCATGATAGATAATGTCCCTTTTTGAAAAATAGGCACATGCTGAATATGGGCCTGCCTCAACTTCGATTTATCCAAGACCAATTACAGAAAGACTTACATCCAGTATAAACAGAAGTCATTGTGAAAATAGCAAGTCTAACCTAAAAACGGAACAACAGATAAATCTACTTTTTTTTCAACATTATTGTGAGAAAAAAAGTGCATGGATCATTACTTTTATTTAAAAGATTTGATACTTACAAAATTGTTTAGCTTATCACCCAGACTGATATATATATATGTGTGCTCTAGAGTATTTATATTTAATTTACAGGAAAACATAACACAGAACAAGCACAACACTTGCCTTAATACAGTCTCAGGAGAGTGGAGGAGCCTGTTCCTGCAGTTATCTGCAAGAACAAGCTCCTCCATTACTAAAATGTTAACATGACATTGTATGAGGCAGATAAACAGTCACAAAGACAAAAGGCAGATGAGAGATTGAAAATACATTGTAAAAGTAGGAAAGTCACAGGGGAAAACAGGATACTATAAATTAATAATGAAAACCATTAATCACTGCCTCTCGCCTTCTTTTATTAAATCATTTGTGAGCCAGCAAATGTACCCAGTAATTGTTATGTAAATTAATAACTGATGCTGATAACACTGAATAAGGAAAACCTTGACGCATTTCAATATTTCACACAGATCTTACCGTAAATCAAAGCATTTTGCATAATAGTGTACAACAGATCGTATATTTGAAACTACAATTGTGTTTCTGTTGACTTATAAGAGACCTGTGGTTACTGTAATTCCAAGAGGGTCAGCAACAGCTGGGAAATGTCCGGCAGCACAAACAGTGATAGAGAATTATTGTTTTCACATTGGATTGCCAACATTGTTCGATTTCCAGCAAATCCCTTCTCCACAATATGGCCTCAGAAAATGTACGCAAGAAAAATAAACAGCAGAAACATTTAGAGCAGAAAGTTGTACTGAAAGAACAGCTCAGTGTCAGGAACATCTACTAATACTTTTAAAAACATTGAAACCTTCCATGCTCAGTTATCACTGAAGTGTAAGCATGATCACCTATAGCTCCTTGATGAATGCTAATGACCCTACAATAAAAGAAGAAAACGTGGGGCGCACAGGGTACAGATAGCGACTGATGTGCTCAGAGGTAAATTAGATCAGTTCTGAACAAAGAGCTATTTCATTCAGTTAAATGTTTACTGGTGTTTTGATGAGTTACCTTATCATTAAATCTATCATCTTCACTAGTGAACTAGATACAATTATATTAAAATAAGTTTGTAGTAGCCTATTTCACAGATTTCTGCACAGTCTAAACGTCATCTGAATTTGTTGCAAGTCAGACGCTATAAACGGTTTGTTCTGTACAGTTTGTTCCCGAACAGTAGCTCTAATGCCAGGGCTTCGGATGGAGAAAAGAAAAACTCTGGACCTGACCTATTAACACAAGTTCATGCTAAATTCCAGGTTAATTACAGATACCTTCGAATAATCCTAAGCAATATAATACTTTTCTGTGCTTTTTTGGAAGAAATATATAAAAAAGAGAAAGGGAAGTATGATTGGTCCTGCTCTTCGTAGGCGGGGATAGGTTAGCTACAAATACACAGCGCGGCGCCTTTCCGGGAGATTAGAACAGACCAAGAACACAAACTCACACACATACAATAAAACCGGACGGATTATTCATTGCTTTTAACAGGTAAGGTATATTTTCCTGAATAGAAGTGTCCTTTAAATAGCAAACATGAGTTGAGCTAAATTAGGTAATATTACAGAGTCACGCGGAGATGGGGAAGCTTGTGAGCAGCACGCGCCGCTGACGTAGAGACGGTCTTGATTTCATCATCTTGAAATAAGACAAATTACACGGCGTTGTGTCATAAATTAAAATTATTACTCGAGTCTACTCAGTCTTTTTATGTTGTTTGCTCTGAAAAAACTCGAACAAGTCCTCTAGTTTTTGTAGGTTTTTTTGCGTTAGATGAAAATTAAGATGAGCAAGCAGGAAAAAGCCGGTTTAAAATAACTTCCGGTAGACCTAACAGTAAAGGATAATTTTCTTGGAAAAAATGCGTACTAAACTCGTTATTAGGCGAGGTATAATTAAAGATAAGCCGTTGCTCATATGATCTGAAGTATAAAATTCCGCATACGTGTACATTTTTGGTTTTTCATCAAATAACTGTTTTCTTATTGTGAAAGGTGCGGAATATTTCCGCTGATTTTGTAAAGCCGGTAAATCCTCCTCATACCAGCTGATGAAATTCACAATTCCTTATTTTTTCTGCACGTTAGATTTGTTTCCATCACTTAACTGTAGTTCTGGAGTATTAACCGAGTACTAATGGCAATAACGGACGGTAGTTCATAAAACAATGATTTATCATTTGAATTCGGCCGTTAAAAGTTGAACTAGCTGTTGGTTTCTATCAACGACATCCCCTCATGTACCGGCGCGGCTGTATGTAACACTGGTGGACTAAGCCTTGCCAGAGTCCCAGTTTTGACCCAGTTTTGAGAACTTTTAAAATATACTGGTTTATGTTGCCTTCCCTGACCTTTGGAGGAGAATAGAACTACAGTTAGTATTTCCCTCTTTCGTTAAGGCAAAAAGGAGAACTGAAAAATGACCAAGGACACAGAGATCGACATGGAGGAAGTAAAGCTCAATGAGCTGGACCCCGAAAAGCAGCCCATGACAGGTGACGGCCAGGCAGCAGGTGGCGAGAAGAATGGCAGCGTCAAGCTGAAGGTCCCTGAGGATGAGGTCACATTCACTGGCCTCTCCAAAGAGGAGCTGATGAAGGTTGCTGGCACTCCAGGGTAAGACCCATTAATGGCCATCTTGCTAACATGGTGTCTGCATGTGTGTGAATTGTAATCACTTCATTCTAAGCTTACAAGTCTTACCCGTTTGGTTTTTACAGATGGGTGCGAACCCGCTGGGTGCTTCTCGTCCTGTTTTGGTTGGGCTGGGTCGGCATGCTTGCTGGAGCCATTGTGATTATTGTTAAAGCCCCCCGCTGCAAGCCCCTCCCTGAGATGTACTGGTGGAATGAAGGACCTCTATACCAGATTACTGACCTTGAGGCCTTTTCTGATGGAATGGAAGGTAAAGTGCAGTTGACTGTAAATGCTGCACACATGTCTTTTGCAGAGTCTGATTGTATGTTTAGATAAAAAATTTTTTTTTTTTTTTTTTAATGTTTAGGGAAAAAAAATGGGGGGTCACATACTACAATTTTAAGCAGTCATGTGCTGGTGCATGGCCTGAATCAGCTGCTTTGACACTATACTGCTGACTAGGCCAACACAGAGTGACTAAAGGCCAAAAGGACATAGTTACAAGTCATTACATTCATATCTCATTCTGGTTTAAGGTTGAGTTTCCGAACCTTGTACTGTTGAGTCTTAAAAAGGTCAAAGTTTATTAGATTTTTTAAATTTAATATTCAGTTTTGTGGGTTTTTTTGTGTAGGGATGAGATAGAAGGACAGAATGTTCTGTCCTAAATCCAATTACTAAGGGGAACTTGGGGGGTCCAGCAGGCTTTTGGGAGAAGTCCAAAAAGGACACATGACTTGGCACTGGGCTCACATTAAGGGCCTCTCGTGCTACGACCTCCAATGGCCAGCAGAGGGTGTGGGTGGGATGCTTCACTTGCTTTGGCCTTAAGTTTATTCAAAAAGCAGAATTTAACCTGTAACTTAGTTCTATACTGCTGTGACCTAGACCATGTCCCTTTAGCTGTCAGCCCTCTATCATTAAACCCTCAGACCCAGCTACATTTCACACATGGGGTCTATGTTGTCCTCGCACAATGTGGAATTCACACGCTCATATTATTTCCTTCCTCTGTCTCCCTCTCTCTGGGCCCTATTGTTTTTCCATACAAGGTGTTGAGGGAAAATTGGATGACCTGTCTAAGCTGAAGGTCAAAGGCCTGGTTCTTGGTCCTCTTCACACTGTGCAGGATGACCAACCAAGCACTCTCGAGCTGCAAGAGATTGACCCAAGTTATGGATCAAAGGAAACTCTTCAAGCTTTGATTGAAAAAGCAAACAAGAAGGGTAAGTTATTTCACATGAGTTCGGCTTCCCTTCATAGGCTCCGGTGAACAAACCTTTCTGTATACTTTAGGTATTTCTGTGGTGCTTGACCTGACTCCAAACTATCGGCGAACTGCTCCCTGGTTCACTGCCAACCCTGACGAAAGCCCTGACGAAACAGTGGAGAAACTCAAGGTAGAACACAGTCTATTTCACACTGATGTGACGATGCTTAGTTTTGAAACGACTGCAGGAATCTTGTGTTGTAGTCATTTCTCTTAATTCATCAATAAAGTCATAATGCTGAAGTGCCTTTGCTGTCTTCCAGGCTGCAGCGGAGTACTGGCTGAATTTGGGTGTCGGTGGCATAAAAGTATCAAACTTCTCTCAGGCCGCTTTGTCTGCTGAGTGGCCAAAACTAAGAGCAGCTGTCCAGGGCAACCGCTCTGAGGCAACCAAAGCAAGGCAAGTGTGGTTACTATTTTCTAACTTCCTGCAGATTTACAAACAGTCAGTGAAGAAATAAAAATTTTTATACATTAAAAAAAAAGTTTTGAATGGGTTAGTGTGGGTTTATGTAGAAGCAGTGACACCCTGTGGGTGGTTTTATGTACAACAGTCTGATTTTTGGCATTTGGTTACTCAGTTGGTTCTGAAATTTCACCAATCTCAAACTAGTTGGTGGCGTATTACAGTCTGCTAAGTGATGGATTTGACCCTGTTTTTTCTCTCAGGGCTCTGATGGGTGTGGTTGAAGACATTTCGGCCCCAGCAGTGGCTCAGCTGGTCAATTCTTCTGGTGTTGATCTTGCTCTGTTGGACTTGCTCAGCAGAAAAACTGATGGTAGGCTGAAGCTGCTGGTTAATCTTTTTCTTAAACGTTTTTCAACCCCATCTCTGTTCCAACTGTATGTTGATTTTGGCTGATTAAAATAAAAATAAAAACTTTTTTATTCACTGCTTGTGCAGGCAAGGAGCGCCTTAGGGACATGAACATCCTCCATTTGGAGCAGAGGAGTATCGGCTGGGGTCTTGGTGCCAGCAATGGGGTTCATTTGTCTAAAAAGGCTCCTGGTCTGACTCTTCTCTACCAGCTTCTATTGTTCACCATGCCTGGAACCCCAGTGTTTACCTACGGAGATGAAATCGGTCTTCAGGCTAATGTAAGTTTATTTTTTTATTTATTTTTTTTTCTGTTGTCTTTTAGCAGAACCACAAAACACGTATAAATTTATATTTCAACAGCTGAAAATTCCTCAAATAACTTCTCTGTTTCTTCTCCTTCCAGGATTCCACATCACCAAAGATGGTTTGGGATGTAGAGAAAGAGTCGTCTGCAGAGACTGCTGAGGTGAGTCTGTTCACACAAACCTGCGACATTGACTAGAGGCTCTTTGGCAACAAGCCTTTGATTCACTGTCATTCATAAAACTGCTTGTAACGCATTTGCAGGCAAATCTTAAGGAGTATGCTGCTGTGAGAAAGTGGTTCATATCCCTCAGTGACCTGCGAGGCAAAGAGCGCTCCCTCCTTTACGGCGACTACTACCCTCTTTACTCCTCTCCCTCATCCCTCTCTTTCCTGCGCTTATGGGACCAGAGTGAAAGGTATATAACTGCTGTCAACTGGGGGGACCAAGCGGAGACGCTAAAGCTCTCCCTGCCATCTACAGGTATGTTTCACAGAACACTCGAGCTCATTTTGAGATGTGCAGTATTGCACACTTTGTGTCTGGATTCTTTTCCTGTAACACAAACCTTGTTCCTGCAGAGGGAGAGTTGCCAGAAACTGCAAAGGTCAAGTTATCAACAGACGAAAACCTGGTGGATGAGTCCTCAGTCAGCCTGGACAACTTCACCCTGGGACCTGGAAAGGCTGTCCTCCTGCAGTTTCCCTTTACAGGCTAAAGGTGGCGCCAAATCCTAAGCTTCCTGCAGATGAGAATTGTTTTCTAGGAGATGCTCAATTAAATTCTAACCATCAGGAATAAGGCCACGTTTAAAAGATGAATTAATGTAATAATACAACATTAACTGGGTCAGAACATTGAACAACTGCCATCACAATATTGGTTGCTGTCTTTTTTTTTCTTTTTTGTTCAATCTTTCTAACTTTTTTCCAGCACAAGAGCTGCTGTCACCTCAGTTTTGTTCCTTTTGGATCTTTTACTGTTGACATCACAAGTTCAGATGTGTGAAAGACATTCCATTTCTGTTCGTTGGGCTATCATAGTCCTATAACTTTTTATTGCTTTTTAAAGTGTTTTAGTGGCTGTGTCTTTGGATTTGTTTTTGTTTTAATTTTTACTTTGTTCAGCGACATTCAAATGTGAAAAGAAAAAAACTTGAACCGTTTGATCCAACCTTAAAAGAAAAGGCGAGCTCACAGAAAATAAACCAGTCTGAACTGACTCTTGTGTTCTTGTGGTCTTTAGACAATGTAATTGAAGTTGGCTCTGTTTGAGAAGCAGATACAATCTGAGATGTAAACTGCTGTTAAATTGTACAGGTGTATGAAAGTGTGTCACAGATGTTAAGAACTGTGTTTCTATTATCATCCCCTTAAGATTCGGAGGCTTCATCAGTACATTATCTCAACAAGTTTGTCTAAGTGCTTCCAATGCACCCACATGCCTCTGTATAAAAATGCTTAGAACTTGCAAATACATAGAATACATTTCAAAATGCCTCGTAGATTACCAGCACTTTCCACAACATTCTCAATTTTCCCCTTCTGATGAGCTTTCTGATTTCTATAAAAAAAAAAAAAAGACATACAAGAGATATTAGTGCTTTTTTCCCCCCTCTTCTTTCTTTATATAATCAAAGAATCCAAGTTTGGTTTCTCTATTATGTTGGCTGAAAAACCAGATTGATTTTTTTTTTCTCCAAGGCACTAAACTGATTTACAGAATCAATGAACCCCTTTTTTTCTTTTGCAAAAGTGACTTCTTGTACTTGGTATTAATGTGAATAACTAGAAAGCTGCTCAAGAAGATTAAAGCGGAGCCCAAGAGTGTTAGACCCCCTGCATCTTTGCGCTGTCTCTCTTTTCATTGGCTAGTCATTTCTTTTTCTAAGTGCATGTGAAAAGAGGCACATCAGTAAGTTGTTTCCCCCCCAAGAAACTATACTGAAATGAAAACATTTGGAAATTAAACAGTTAGCTATTGTTGTAAGATTTTTTTAGAGGTACTTTTTTAAACGCTGGATTCTGATATAACTCCTTCTTTAAGCCCACTGCATCTCAACTTGAGTCAAGCCATCTGTGGATAGGTAAATGAGGGTGAACCACTACAGTATATGCCTGGACATTAAAAGAAAAAACTGAATTAATTAGTTAGAAAAGGATTTGCTAAAACACTTCTCACTGATTCATAAACCAGTATGAGAGAATAAACAATTTAGCTGTTAATACTTGTGTATGGAAATATTTGTATAAATCTGCATTTTTGCAGATCTTTCTGTTCAGTAACTGCAAATGAATTCAGGGACCAGGTACTTTAAATATCAAGCCCTAACAATGAGTATTTACTGGGTAGAATTTAATGAGGTGAAAGTGTAAAACGTATTTTTTTAAAAATCATTTATAGTTGTTTTTATTTCTTTGCATCTACAACTATTCAATATTATTGGTTTGTTTTTAAAGACTTTGTAAATGACTAAGTAAAAGTTAGATTGATGCTTTTGGCAGAACTGAAAGTCTAACTTTTAGTAATGATATATTGTTAAGTGAAACAATTTCCTAACATGAGTTCAAACCGACTACCTCAAAGGTGTGATAGTTCAACGGTTGTACAAAGTTGCACTCTGTTATTGCTTATGACAGCAGTTTGCTTTTTATTATAGTCAAAGAGGACATTTCCATCTTATTTTAGAGTATTTTACCTTATATTGTTAAGAATGGCTGGATATAATTAAATAACAGCTTCTAATATGAACAACATTTGACTGCATGGCAGCACACAAGATACATTAAAAAAAAAAACTAATTTTTTGTCATTATAGGAATGAGTTTGAATGTTTCAAGCCTGCCTTTTGATAATTATGATACTGGGTAACTGTTTTTTGTATTTATTGTTCATCATTAGTTTAATTTTATTATTTTGATTTGCTTTCAATTCTTAATTTCTATTCACTTTGGTACTGTATGTTGTGTTTAAGTGGGTATCATAGCGTTCATTTTGTAAACTTATTTTTGTGAGATGGACAAAAATGTTGGTCCAGAAGCAAAACACAGAAGAATACACTAAAAGTTATGTTCTTACATGCAATAAAATTCCAAAAGAAAAAACTGTACTGTTGTCATCAAAAACCTTATGTCTTAGATTAAAATGTCAAATAGTTCATCCAACAGGTGAGACTTAACTCAGCCGAGTTTCAGGGTCTGATACAATACAGGGCCGCCGTGCTACTGTGGTATCACAGGGGAGGTTTAAAGTTAACAATACCGGGAATCAGAGCCTGTGTCGGCACCACTGAGTGCACCCCACGCCGCTGCGAAACCAAACCACCGCCATGCTCACTCATGACTGACTCTCAGTCTGAGTGTGACACATAAACTCGCACCTTTTTACATCACAGTGACACAAAGCTGCGTGACCTTTTATCAGCTTTCATGGAACATGGTAGAAACAGAGGTAAAAGTATAAAACAGTTCATGCATAGTGGGAATCTTTTGAAAATCTGAAAAGATGCTCTTCTCTAAACAGAAAGTATCTCAATTTGATATGCTGATAAAAAATATGAGATATCAGGTCCAGCTGAAAGGATGACTCATGTTGTAGTTAATTAATAATATTCACTAAAATACATTTCTATTCCTCTGTGCCTACCAACAATAATCCTCATGGAAAAATAATCCACATCTTACATGGACTCATACAGATTTCACATTGGAAACAGCATGAATTTTCTGCAAAAGAACAAGAAAACATTTAAAGACATTGGAAAGTCTGCTTCTGATATTCTTGCCCCTTTTTCAACAATGACCAATGAGTCTGTCTCACCAGGGTTCAATGAAGCTACAGTAACACAAATTAGCTGGTTGTCGTACATTTTTCCTACAAGATTTTAAAATAATAAAATAATGACGTTAATTTGTTCTTTGACTGTTGAGCCTGGTGTTGGAGCCCATCCCAGTGGACAACGAGATAGAGATGGTGTACACCCAGATCCCAGTCCATCACTGGGCAATAATGACGTTTTTTTGTGAACATAGGATATGAAGCTTCACAATTCTGTTTTAATTTTTCAGGGGCTAAAATAGACACATCAAACAGAAAAGAGAGATGGTACTGAGAGAGAGGAGCTAAACCATACAGATCATAAATGAACGGCACTGCTCAGTGCATTACCTGCTCATTTTGACCATACAGATATGCGTAGCATTTGAAGAGAGGAAAAGGATAGAAATAGTCACTGGAGCTTGATCTTTCTGTTGGAATTTGAAAACAGTACGGTGAGGTTTGAACTCTGTCTGTCAGCCTCAGTAAAAGGAGTGTAAAATAGCATGGTGTTTGATGCTGTGTTAAGACTATCTGAAAATTGTCGCTGCTTTTCTGTTTCTCAGTAAGTAGATAAACACTCACTTAAAACTAAATAACCAGAGACAGTGAGTGTTTGGGATTCTACATATTAAGAAGGCTAACTAACTAGTTTGCACTGGTAATTAATAAGTTGAACTCAAGCAAAGGTCATTAAACTTCTATCATATCTTCTTTCTTAAATCTCCCTCTTTTCCTTCCTAATGTGATTTTATCTGAGCGTACCTCTCAGGAACACAGTGCAAAAGCTACATGAAACAGAAGCAGAAACATGAATGTGCATCTGAATGAAGATGTTCAAAAGGCTTTCAGTTGTAGCTTAGCAAAACGACAACTAACAACCGGCCTGTTGCTGTTTAAAATGTACAAAATGGGGAAATATCAACTTGGAAAATTGGCTTTTTAAATGCTGAGAAACAGATTTGTTTGACTGACAAATGCAGCCTGTGTGTAGGTAAACGTGTCCTCATCCTTTATATAGTCACCTCTCTATCAGTAAACCCTGACCTTGGTTTAGACGCTCATAGTGGGCCACGTTAAAGGTTTCTGTGTTTCTACCAAAGTCTTCTTTCTTAGCAAAGCATGCAGTATTTGAAGGGATGAAAAATGGGGACATGAACTCCCACAAGGTGATTTTTTTTAATATAAATTTGCCTAAAAAACAAAGAAAAATTAACATAATGGACAACTAATGTTAGGCTCCAGCCCAACACTGAACCTGTGTTAAATGGTGAGGGACGGATTTGTTTGGATAGATGGATTTACCATTTGAAATTAAGAGAATCAGTTAATGTGAATATGACTTCTGCATGTATGCGGCTAATGGGAAATTTTTTTTAATTTAAACCTAAAGTGTGCCCAAAATATGATTTATTTAGAAGCAGTTTGAAAACTAACTAATTGTTTCACGACTTTGAGACAACAAGGTTTCTTTTGTCTGGAAAACATATTCTTGGCTAAGGAACGGTTAGTCGTCACCTAGTGTCTGTGGTGTTTGTTGAGCTGTTCTAAGCCCACAGATTCTACAGTCAGTGCTCAAGAGCATTGACGTAAACAGAATGCACGTGCGTGATTTCCTATAATTTCACAGATCCGGTAGCAAATACAGAAATAATGAAAATGAATTTGGTATCAGTCCATGCACCACTCATTTGATTTGCTCTACCCAAGTCACTTTTTTAACTCAAGAAACCAAAGCTGACTTTTCTCATCATGTGTTATTGCACGTATTTACCTAAAGAGAATGAAAGGCAGATATCTTGAGAAAACGAGCTGAGCAAACTTATCTTGTGAAAACTGGCTACGAGACAACAGAATAATCAGCACACAATCTCAGGACAGAAGCGTCGAAATCAATAAGTGCAGGTAAAGCTGCCCTCACAGCAGGACGTTTTGTTTAATGTCTGAGTGTGTATCCATTTGGATTGGTTGTTAAAAAGAGCTTTGGTTTGAAAAAAAGAAAAGCTTTGCAGACTTTTAAGCCCAACGGTATCTGACTAATGTTGGCCATGCATTAAGTGAGGATATAAGGATGATAAGCACAAGAAAAAAACTCATGTGATAGACCAGGTGTGTTGTGTTTTTCTTTTGTTGGGGTGATTTCTACTCTAGTTACTTGAACCAGGAATTTGTTGAGTCTTTGTTAAGAAAAGACCAAATCGTATTTCTATTCAGAAAAATAAAGGCGGGGTCCATACTTCAGCTTTCAGGATATCAGACATTGTCGATGTACGCCTGAAATCCAGGTCGTGAGTCAGTGCGTCCGAGTTTCAAAGCAGTTCTACGTACACTTGATACAAATCATTTGGATGCCTGAGAGTTTATTAGTATGTGGCCTTTTAAAAACAAACAGTCCAAAAAAGATCATGAGATAAATGAGGGATGAGAAGAGAGAAAAAGCACCAACTCATACTGAAAGTGTGTGTATAGCTGTCCGTGTGTGTGCGCGCGCGAGTGTGTGTGTGTGTGTGTGTGTGTGTGTGTGTGTGTGTGTGTGTGTGAGAGAGAGAGAGAGAGAGAGAGAGAGAGAGAGAGAGAGGTTTGTCACACTGGGGTGTTTTTCTCTTGTTTCCAGCATGACTGTGACAGGGCTGGTAACATACTCACAGACACACACAGGCATGCACATACACAGCCAGTAGCGTTATGACAGGCTGAAACACTGAAAGATCAAATCAAACAACGAGAGGCCATCCGTCTTTGGTGAAACGACATCTCTCTCACCTTCACCGTCACACTCTCCTCCCCTTTCCTCACACACATGTCTACCTAGCCGACCATACACATTTCCCTGCTGCTTCTCCTTGTGATGACAACTTCACAGGTAAAACTGCATTTCTTCATGTCTTTAGCAACACAAACAGGGCTGGAGTTTTCCCTCGAATGCTTCAGGGTAACTTAGACAGAACACCACCGAAGCACACCTCTCTTCTCAGGCTCTTAACTCGGGCATCATTCACTGCTGCTGCACTTTCTGTCAAGGGGAGCGCTTGCTCTTCTGTTCTTTTTGTTTGCTGTGACTAATTAATTTAGTATTTAAAGTGACCATTATTTAAACAAATGAAATTTAATTTGTTGATCTAATTACTGAAATTCAGTCTTTCATACAGACATGTAGTACATTGAGGTCCCCAAGATGTACATTTTGCACAAATGATGTAGTTCAAGATAATATTGTCAAGTAATTCCAGCTATTTTACCAACTGATGATAAATATTATATTGCATATCTTTACTGAAATGTGTTTATAATGAATGCATCGTATTCATTTTAAAGTATCCACTGAAATTCTTATTAATCTGATGGGTAGTTCCCAGTATTCCGGTGCGATGCGTCTCACACGAAAACAGTAAAATTCAGTCCTTCTTCTCCCTATTACTTGTAGCATTTCACTGATGTTAGCCACAACATGTTGGTGTGTACACCAGGCCTGCTCTAAAACAGGGGCTTAAAACCACAGGCTTGACTTAGTCGATTGTGAGCACTGTAAAGATGTCAAGATGTTATGATAAACCACGGCTTTCATCAAGCCCCGACCCAGCTACAGAAGATTCTTCTAGCATGCATCTGACAACAGCAGGCCCACGTCACTCAGTACTGGATGTGACCACACAAGCCATTGACTGGATAGTTGGCATGGATCTTGTTATAAAGCTTGTTGTACTCTTCGTAGTTGGTCATACCTTATGGCCTTTTTGGATTCTGTAGTTTTGTGTCTATTCTGTTGTTTTTCCAAGATGATTCCCAAGTGTAGACAAGGTGGACACAAGCGTAGGTGATGGCTTTGTGTTGTTACTATTTTTCACTTCCTTCACTTTTGTGACCTTCTTTGACATCTGGAGACACAATGGGGGCAACAACTGCTTTTGTGTTTTTTTTTTGAGGTAGGAAGTAAAACTTCGATGTCTGCAAGAAACAGGCCTGATTCACAACCATCTGTGCCAAACATTTTCACCGCTCAGCTCTAAAAAAACGAAGCCTGTGCAGTCGGAGTTCACACATGCTGTGAACAATGTTCAGCTTGAAATGAATTCAGTAACGCTGGTCGAGCTCTGGCTGGTCGAGGAGATGAAAGGAGGAATAACACCAAAGAGAACTGTACCAAACTGCAGAACATCAAAGTTCAACTAGTTCAGACTCTAAATAATCTACACTAGATGTTTGGATGTTTGAAAGAAACTAAATTCTTTACAAACTTGCCGCATGTATATTTGTTCTTACTATTTTATATGCCGTCAAGATGATTTTTAGCCCTGTGGATAGGTCCGTATCAGTATTAAAAATCCTGAAAGTGAAGTGTTCATGCGTTACGTAAACATCGAGCAAATCTTGTTGAAGAAAGTGTTTTGCTTTGGCCTCTGTTCACTAAGACTTCTTACAGCATGTCATATCAGTCAAGTTTGTTTTAATGTTCAATCATTTCCTGCTAATTAAATACTGCACAGTAGGTTTTCTCTGGATTTTACTTCCTTTTTTCCTACTTCACCTTTACCAAGACTCTCAGGATCTGCTCCAGAAACGCCTCCCACAGCATGTTGCACTGTGACATGGATTCAGAGTCAGAAGGGCATGTATTTTCAGTTTGATTACTGGAAAACCCAATTTTGCTTCAGACAGACCACTGAAACTTTTCCACTGGGTTTCCAACGTGTGTTCCGACAAACGCTATCTAATGTGTCGTTTTACGATTTTTCGGCAGTGGTTTTTGCTTTGGAACTAACTTTTCTGTGAAGCTGTGGCAGGTGAGGCATATGGAAGGCATTGGTGTAGTGTCTCCCTTGTCAACCATGGAAACCTGTAGTTCCTCTGCATTTACTGTGGTGGCCTCCTTCAAAGCCTAGCTCTCGTGATTGTGAGCGGAAGACGGATTTGCGATATGTTGTTTCAACTGACTTTAAACCGCTAATTATAATCTTTTCTCTCGTTTTTTGCTCATCAGCAGCACATTTCTGAAACCAAATGTCCTGGATTAAATCTGATGTACGGTACATTTTTCTAGGAAAAATATACATATAACTAATCATCACTTCATATTAGCTAAATTTATAACAGCTAAATGATTTAATACTTTATCCAGTTCTGTTCGGGTACTTTATGATACAGTTTACGTCTCAAACACCGAAGTTACTGTCAGTTTTTAACTAATTCTACAATTCTATAAATTCTTGAGCGGTGTTAGAAATACGGTAGAAGTGAAGATAAACTCTGTAGCCCATTATTGAACGCATTAGAAGCATTGGTGACATGTTTTCGGCGACCAAGCTGCTGCTCATAAACAGCTCCTTGGATTGTGTTTTGAGGACAATCTTTTTTTCATCATTCATCAAATTAAAACGACCAAAGTTGTGATTTGAAATGAAAACAGAAGGGAGTCATTTCTAATTACTTTTCATGAAAAAAGAAGAAAATAAACTTTTGTCCACTGCCAGCAAAATGATAGATTGTAAGTAGTTTTGGTTTTAAACAGTTTTAACTTGCAATATAAGTCTAAGTCCATCTCTCTTAGCGTAGCCCTGTCCTCAATAAGGTCACCGTCCTGGGACGTTATGTATATGAAGTCATTTAAAATTGAACACTGTTCACAGTGTGTCATATGTACGAAAATAGGAAATGTAAAATGTTTTATATAGTCAGCATGTTAAAAAGATGTAGCATTATGTTCGAAATAAAAAGAGCATCCTTCTTAATTTATGCAACAAAGTTAGAATGAATTCAACATCTGACTGGTTATATAAACTCTAAATTATAGGTTTCATCAGGTGGAAGTAAAACTTTTTCTCGTACTTGTTTGGTCAGAATAGGATGAACGTAATTGTGTTCATTTCTGTTTTACAGATCAGGCTGAAATTTCAAATAATTACATTGGATAGAGGCGTTAAAGAATGGAAAACCTAATTTATTAGGTCTTAGTTAAGTAGCATAAACTGTGTGCTGATTTGCTAAACCTTTGTTTGACCTTTATGACCTCCATTGAAATAGAAAAAATTGCCAGCGTCCATATTTTCTGGTTTCGTCTTTTACAAGAATGACTCTTATATTTTGACTTGACATTACTGCAAAGTTGTCAATTTTCTGTTTTGATTTGAAGGATATTTATGTGGTTGTTGTAATTCCAAAATGCTTCTCAGGAAATATTTTATCGCTCACAAAAGCTTGTTGAGCTTTCCAGCTCTTGAAAAAAGTTCTGCCTGAGTTGAGCTGCTATTCACGCTGTCCGGTAGCTTTGCTCTGTCAGTCCTGTAGCTTGAACACTGTCATCGAAATCTTTTAGAGAATGGAATTTTATTGGAATGTATTATGAAATATTCAAACCTGTCATGGTGTGTCTTGTGTTTGAATGATATGATCTATTGCTGTGTTGCGGCTGAAATCTTTTGTCCCACTTTCTGCAGTTAAACCAAAGCTGCTAAGGCCTTTTCCCATCCATCTTAAGTTAAAAATATCAAAGTTTAATTCAAAACTATAATCACATTATAATGTGATAGTAGAGCGTTTTCACAAGTCTTGATAGTATGTGCACGTTAAGTTTCTGCTTCCTTTAAAAGCCCAGAGTTTGGCACATTCTATGATTTTAACTACCTGCATGCATTTGTAAGTGCTTTCAAAGACTGTTTTCATCTGAGATGAATTCTGTGCTTAGCCCTTGCAAAAAAGGAGGACCGATTTGCTAAATTTTCTTTCATAACTATTTCATGTATGATGCGGATTGAGGCAACAGTTTTGTTTGCGTGTAGTTAGTGGATTTAGAGCACTGTCATGCTTTGTAGGTGACCTTCGTATGGTTCTTTTAACTTCCATTATGGAGAATGACTTTATCCTACAAACTTGTTGTCAAGTCTTACTTAAAAAGTTTGACTTAAGTGCAAAAGTACATCTTGCATCTTTTTGATATACAGAGTTTGTTGTTATTGGATGTTTTTTGTTGTTCTGTTAGCAGTTGCCTCTTTTCTCGGTATCGGAGCAGAGACAACGAGACCTGCAGAAAAAAGTTTGAGAGAAAAAGTCCGGAGACATTTTTCTCATTCCCCCTCCTCTGCTCCCACAAGTTTTTTACGAAGAATTTGAGAGAAATCTAGAAAAGCGTTTCCCCCGTACACACCTCTGCACTCACCTCCACTCGCTCACATCCTTTCATTCACACATTCTTTATTTGGTTGAGACCTCTGGATTTTACTGATCAGACAAACATGAATGCACGCAAAATATATTCTTTCAGCAGATGCTTGTGGGACGTGTCACAATGTGCAGACTCTAACCGTAAAAACCCCCACAAGAAGACTTCCAACTGCAGACCGTCCTGACATGCAAAACTAAGCCTGCAAAAGAAAAGTGAAGTTCTCTTCCCATGTAGTCACGTCAGGTATATATTCATCTGAACAGGTCTCCACAAGGAAATTATTCAATTTGTACCCCAAAGCCATTAGGACACCATGTATTACAGTGCAGTTTATCTATCATTTATAACTACAGAAATTCTTCTGAACAGATTGACGCGTTTGCTGTCAAAATGACCCTCGCTTTAATCTCTTATTTTGCTTTGCTGTAGCGGTGCTTACAGACAATTGATGTATCTCATTATTATATGATTATTAATATTTTGATCTATTGTTGTGCTTTAACTTCTTATTGAAAGGCAGGAATTGTAAAATAATTTCTTTTTTGTATGTTTCAGCATTGCAAAAGCCGACTTTTTTGTGCGCACACGAGAACAAATGCACTACTCTCTCGTAATTATATGATAAATATGAATATGCCGTTGATGCACTTTGGCCTATGTCTCCGGTAGTATAATAACATGAAGCTTTTAAGTTCTAAAATACATGGCAAAACATTTTCTCTAAGAAATTTTAAATTATAAACAAAACAGAAGTCGTAATGACATTAAGTCATTGTGGGTATATTTGCCCAAACCCATCATGGTTAAAGTAATATTTACTATGAGGCAGGTTTAAATAGGTTTTTTTTAATAGTGAGTTTTTTTCGTAGACACTGGTTGTCTGAATCACTTTATCTGTAATGTATGATAATGCTGAGGTTTTCCAGTCATGTAGTCGCACTGTACAAGTGACCTCAGGATTACAATGAGAACCTACACATGCAAACTGACTCTTATAGTCAGACACAGGATCATGCCTCATTTAGGCAGATAAAAACAAAAGGGAAAGTGATATATTGGATTTGACATGAACTTTTAATTCCATGAATATCAAACACTCCTCTCTGGAATGAAATTAAAGATTTTAAAACAGTTTAGAAGTCATCCACAAGACTTATTTTTTATCAAACATATTTGACAAGAGTCGTTCAGAGGCTCAAGATTTCAAGAAAATGGTTTTTACCGATCAGTTGTGACCGATTTGCAGAGTTAACTTTTTGTTCAGATCAGTGTGGTCACTGTCCAGCATTTTTACATGATTTCTTTTGAATCAGGCGTGCAGAACAGGGAAACCTTTTTTTTTTAAATCTGCAGGTCCGTCCTGCCAGAAGAGTAGATATATGAAAGGCAGCTGACATAAAGGGTTTTTGCTCTGCATTATATATCCTGTAAATAGATTTGTCCAAATACAGATTAGGGAGTAAATTGTTTGTCAAGTGTAGTTTCAACAAGGAAAAAAACATACTTCAAATCTGGTTGTTACAGTTGTAAACAGATTTTGAGAGCAGCTCTGATCAGATACATTGTCGCACACAATTTCGTGACCATGATGATTAAACTATTCATTGCTAACTGTTATTTGCAGGCAACAAAAAAGACACTTTAATTACATGAATGCATTTTTGCTAATATTTGACATTTTACAATGGGCAATGTACATTATGTACATTTGAAACTTAATATAAATATGATTGATCAAATATATTTTATTCATACTAGACATGCGAATGATGAATAATTGAGTCTTATCATAAACTTTTTTCATGTAAAACAAATTTAGAATTGTTTATAGTTCACATGAAGTGAATTTTGATGATGCCAGGTTTAAAGAGGTCTGATGTATCATGTGTCTGAATGTGTCGTAAATATCTAAAACTGCATCGCCCTTCTTATAAACAAAACTCTGAGATATGATAAGAGTTGTAAGAAGTTTTTAGATAAGATTTTTATCCGTGCTCAATACGTTAAGCCCACAATTAAAATGTAAATCAGGGGATCTTTTGAATGCAGGCATGTGAAAATTCTCCAAAAACTTTACTTACGGTCATATTTTAGCCGTTTAATTTCTGGTTTATTGCATTCTTTTTTTCTTTTGTTTTTCGGTTTTGAGCTTTTTCTGGAGCGGTGTGGTGGTTAGCACCATGGCCTCACAGCCCGAGGGTTCTGAGTTCAAGTCCCTGGGGGAACCAGGGTCCTTTCTGTGTTGATGTTCTCCCTGTGTCTGCTTGGGTTCCATATTACCCTTAGGATTGAGTGTGCATGGTTGTTCATCTTGGTGTGTCTGTGTGATGGACTGGCGGACTGTTCAGGGTGTACCCTGCCTATTGACTACTGGGATAAGGTGCAGTTCCCCAGCGACCTAATTAGGGAATAAGCTGTGACAAAAATGGATGGATGGATCTTTTTACGGTGCCTTAAACTTCTAAGCCTTGTTACTGCTTGGAGGTCAAAGCACTATTTCATCAATCACTCCGTGGCAAATCTGAATAAATGTGTATGTGCGCTTGTTAACTTTATGTGTAACTAAAGTTATTGATGCTGTTCACATACTTATGGACTTTCTTGTTTGTGTGTACCCATGTATGTAGGCAAAATACTTGATTTATTTAAGTAGGAAAGCAGTGCAGGTGCTCAGCATGTGTGTGTGGCGGTGTTTCTGAGTGGATGGGCTATGGTGGGTGGGGCTGCACAGTATTTAGAGGGTTCCCTGAACCTCATCGTTTGTCGCCTTTTTCCTTCCTGTTTCATTCTCTCTAACTTCCTGTCAGCTGACTCAGCCGGAGAATCTTGATCTGGTAAACATCTACATCTGCATCGTCTGCACACACACACAGACACACACACGTGCACACACACATATACAGGCAAACTAAATATGTGATTCAGTCAGACAAAGGTGTTTGCGTGCACATCCACAGTATGTACAAAGGAGAGCGAATATTGTCACGTTACATGCAGTGAGGTCAATCAAAGTCAATCAAACAACTTGTTCTCAAACCAGAGAAAAGGCTTTCTGAGACTTAAAGATTTGAGTGTTTCTGTTTTAGAAAATACACGTGTCATCAAAAGAACTTAGGGGAAAAAGCAGAAAAATTAAGCTTTTACAAAGGGATAAAGGTCCATTAAAAAAGAGACCCAAAAGTAGGCAGAATACTGCGGGGGGAAAACAGAGATTACAAAAAGAAAAAAAAGAAAGAGGACAACAAACTTGGGCGTTTGGTGAGAAGGCGAGAGGCAGCGCAAAATAAGGACAGGCAAAGAGACGGAAAGAGATACATAGAGACGGAGGAGGGGGGGCAGAGAGATAAAGATAGCTGAAAGGAGGGAGATCCGTCAGCGTTTGTTTCCTCAGGATGTGGTTACCACGACGACGCAAAGGCAGAGAGGCAACATCACTATCCGCTGGTCCTCTTTGACACCTGCAAGCCTGTGTGAGTGTGAAAGTTAAAGTCTGTGTGTGTGTGTGTGTGTGTGTGTGTGTGTGTGTGTGTGTGTGTGTAAGGCTTCAATGAGTAAGTGTGCTTTGGTTGGTTTTGTGTGTCCATTTTGCTTTAGGTACTGCGTGACAGACAGTGTGAGAGCGAGAGAGGGACACAAACACACACACAAATAGGAAGGGCCGTGTCGAGATATACTCGAGCAGAAGGAGAGCTGAAGAGTCAGAGAGAATGAAGACAACTAAATGAGCAGAAATAACCAGCAAACATGAACAACAGAAGGAGAACACATGTGAGAAGGAGTTTAAGCGCCAATGACTGGTAAAAAGAAAAACCTCAAAACGAATACAGTATATTTGTCTCTTCATCTCATCTTACTTCACGCTTTCTCTTTCTGACTCATGCATTGTCCTAATTAGAGCAGAGTGTGGTTTCAAGAGAGACAGAAGAATAACCAGGGTAGGTTTAAAGATTTAGTGAATATGTGCATTAATTTCTAAAAATGAATTGATTTTATTAAGGAAATTAGCGTCAAAAAGAGAAAAGACATCTGAAGAAGTGAAATTAGAAAGATGTGTTTATAGAGGAAATAACCTTTGCTTTAATCTCTTTCTGCGGCATTGATTCCCCTGTTTGTTTAGTAATTAGTCTGCACTGGACATTATTATACATTGTAGTTTCTTACTGTGTAAATCTATGCTCATTTACTGAGGCATACAATGCGGGATTATCTGAATATGGTGCCCAAAGATTTGAAAATTCTTTACAGTATATGATGAATCTTGGACAGAAGGGAACCAACACAGTCTCTAACCACTATACATTATAACTATGTTCGACCACAAACAATCACTCCCACAATTAGAGCTCCAAAAAGGTAATTTTTTTACTACCAGGGAAGCAAAGCTGTTGTACATTCACAGTGCATCTGTCTTTAAAAATTGGTTCGGGAAACTGTATGTATGAACAGAAATGTTCAAATCAGGGCCTTTAGATGTTGTCACATGTCTGTTTTAACCTTGAAAAAAAATCTAATATACATATCTGTTTGTCTTATATCAACATGTATCAAAATGTGTGTACAGAAATTGAACAAAAAGCGTTTAGAAGGAGTTGTGGGAAATAGAGGTTATATCACTGGCCATATTTATACGTATCATGAGTAATTGGGATCAGACAGAAAATACATTACGTGTAATTAGACATAGGATTCATTATGTAAAAGTTTCTGTCACAATGCTTAAAAGCTTCATTGAAAGACATATCATCTCAAACATATTAAACAAGTTCTTGTGAGGCTGGGCTAAAACAGAAACTTTGGTCACCGGAAAGCTATGCAAGGGTGTGTCACAGGGACTCATGCTTGGACCTGCTGGATGTCAGTCATCTCAGTCATTTCACAGTGATTCAACTCTAAAGAGAGTTTACAGACTGTCCTGCAAATATCGCTTGCTCTATGTAAACTTGAAATGGCCTCTGTGGCAACTGCAACAAACATTCAACACCGATAAAGATGTAAGATCAGTTAACATGACACAATTTAAAAAACAATTTTAAAAAGTGTCGCCAAGTCATCTTCAGACTACTTGCTTCAGATCCAAGTTGAGTTTGTCAGACTTGCCTATTATACTGGGTTATGTGCTGTCATATATATTAAACTTTATTGCAAACGTAATCACATTTTACTTTACTGCAGTATGAGGCACTGATGACCTATTTGATAGCTGAAGTGATGTTGTTAAATCTGCACCTTAAACATTTTTCTTGTGTCTCTTTTTCTTGCAGGCAGTATAGAAAATCAAAACACACCATCATGGAGGACCGCTCTTCCACAGAATCCTTCCCTAATGGCCAGCACCATCGCCATGGCCCATACTTTACCCTCACCATGCCCAATTTTCAAAGCTCTGAAGTGGGATACCAAGCCTCTCAGCCTGCCCAGCACCCTCTGGAGCACTGTGGAAGAGGAAGGGAAGAATCTGCTGCTTCATACTTGACATCAAACACCCCTTCTGGGTCAAGGAGGGGGAGCAGTGGGGGTGACAGAGTCTTCCTAAGTACCAATACGGTCAGTCTAGATGGGGATGCTAGCTTAGGATGCCATCTTGATGGAGAAAACAGGTCAGGGGGTCATTTTGATGACTCTTGGTATGGCAAAAAAGAATCCTGGGAGGATGGGGGCCATTGCAAAAGCCCTGCAGAGGATTTTCAGGGAAAAGGCGATTGCTACAATGACACAAATGATGTTTTTTATGCCATTAACTGTGTCACTGAGGAAGGAGACAGAGCAAAGATCAGAGAAAGCTACAACAATTACACCCATGTCAACTGTGGGACTAAAAGTGACATAGTTTATAACAAGGAGGCAAACATGAATCACTTTTCAAAACAAACCGTGTCCTACAACAAAAGCAGAACAGGGAATTATAGTGACAAGAGTGTTCATTATTCTAGAGTAAATTCGGGCATAAGTGATCACTTTTTAGGTGGAGAGGAAGATTATGGGTCCAGCTGTGGCTCAGGTGAGGAGCAGCATCAGACGGCAGAAGCTGAGGGATCCTGGCTCAGTGTGTCCCCAACAAGTCAGCCAGATGGGAGGTGGAGAGGAGCAGCGGACACCCACCCGTCGGCCTCAGCTGGTCAACCACAGAGATCCCCAGTTGGCATCAGCAATAGGACATACACTCAGAAACTGGACTCTTTCTCAGATGCTTTCTTCTCTCAGCGAAAGAGGAGATTTCCCATTATTCCCAGTGAGGATTCCTCTACACAAATATGGGAAGGTGGGGTAGGGAGAGGAGAAAACCCCGGACTCATCAAGTCAAGGCAAAGCTGCACTTTTGACTCAGACTCTTACCAGCCTCCCTCCTCCTCCTCTTCTTCCCCTGCTTACCTCTCTCTTCCATCTTTACCCTCCCCTCCCACTTCGTCTAATCTTGTTTCCTCAGTTCTTAGCCCTCCTCCCACACCTTTACCTCCTCCCTCTCTCTCACCATCCAAAATGGACTCTCCCGGTATGCATGGGGGCATTGGACACTCATATTCTCAGACAGGAGACGCGCTTGTTGGACTTCAATTTTTCCCTTCCCGCATTCAGTCTTTGCCTTCTGTCCACTCCTCTGGAATGATATGGAAGTTTCCTCCGTTGTCACACTGCTTCCCACAGCTGCCAGGTGATGCCGGCAGCACAGAATGCAGTCTCAGGTCCTCCAGTGGTAATGACTACGGCACTCTCACAGGTACTATGCTGCATGGGCCTTTCTGTGAATGAAAGCACAGTAGAGGACTAAACCCGAGTGTTGACACATTCTAAAAGAAAAAAATATGTGTAAAACAACTATTTTCCTTTTAAAACAACCACAGGTTTATACCCATATGTAAATTTACGGGACATGTGGGTTTACGTTGGTGTGTTGTTGAAGTTTCCCCATTTCCCCCATGCAAATGACAGTTTCACTTTTCACATTTTCATAAGCACAACCACTGACATCTAGAGTGGAGTTTTATATTAGTGTTAATCTACTCTACATGATTTTAGTTGGTTCTACCAAAACCCAGTCATGTTTTCACAAGCTGATGTTGTTGGTTTTTGAGTGTGCTTCTGACATTTTGATTTCACATTCAACCAAAAACATTTGTTTGTTCCAATCCTTTTTAATCAATTTAATTTTTAACTTGTGACCATTTTCCAGCCGCGTGTGAGATTCCTCAATCACCTGAATTATCCCTCCCCTCCTCTTCATCCCATCACCCATCCACCCTTCACGCATCAAGGACCCTCTGCCCTTCCACTAGTCCATCCTTCAATTCTTCTGTTCATCTTCTCTCTCACCATAATTCTGGCAAGCATTATGCCTACAAACTGACCCAGACAGTAAAGACTGAACCAGCCACTGTGCACCATGCACACCTACAGGTATAGTGTGGAACTTTTTTCAAGCTGTTAACAATCGTCCCACCAACCCACCTCTCAAATTATTTTACAGAAATAAATGTACATGCCTTTGAGACTGTGTATCCAGAGCTGTCCAATTTATATAAAATTCTGCATTAATGCAGTTGTTATCGTGAAAGACCAAATTTTAGAAGTAAGATTGCAAAAATGAGCTGCTTACCTAGTTAGTTTTATATTAGATTAATTATATAATTATGCAGTCTAAAAGGCTGAAGAGAGTGACGATGGTTAGATCAGTTATAAACTGAAAATGTAAATTTAGTTCCATTTTCTTTTTGTCGAATTGCACAGACATAAAATAGGATTTTCTGACGATCATATTCCAAGGCAGCAGGCAGTCACCACAGCTGTTGAAGCTATACAGACACAGTGGGTGGATGCCTGAATGGCTGCTTGTCAAGAAATTACGTTTGCTTCAACTGTAAGACGGCTTCTAAAACCACAATCTTAATCTGGGTTTTATTTTTAGACTTGTTTAACTGAAAAAGAGAATAAATGAGACAGACTTTGAGTAGGTGAGAGGCAATGGAAGGATGTTGCTCCTGTATGTATCGGAGGATTATTTCTGTTCATATGGCATAGAAATTATTTATATTCATCCCATCATTCCTCATTTAAATTATTGTGCAGATTGTTTCAAAATTGTTTCCTGTGACCAACCAATTAATTAAGCTCATAGGTCTTCTTTGCTCAACGTTCATCTTATTCACTATTTTCTTTGTCGTCAAACCACTAAAAAGGTCTCAAATCCGTTGTTCTTGCAGCAACATGCCACTCCAGTGTATTCTGGAACACCATTTCCCAGTATCCTCCACTCTAAAAGATCCCAAAAGAGAGGCTGCTACACTCCTCGGCCTCTCCTCAATCCACTCCGCAAGGGGACAGGGCTGTACTCCTCCCTTTCAACCCTCCATCACTGCAAGGAGGAACCAGCATGGTTAGAGGAGGATGAGGAGTGTGACGGGGTCCCGTAAGTAAAATACTTACCTCCAGAAAAAGCTTGGGGTCACTTCTGAGTCTGGTTGGTGTTGACTGATGATTAATGCCAATGTACGGGTGTCTTCTCCACAGACACATCAATGTGGGCCCTGACTTTCAGGCAGAGCTTCCTCCTTGCCTTCTGGATGGTGAATGGTCAGGCCTGTGGTTTTCAACTGAAGACCCCCCTTGGGAACAGTTGCTTTGGAAACCATGGCATGAGCTGCTGAGGAGTGCTCATGCACAAGACCAAGGTCAAGAGCGTAGCAGAATGCAAAATACCTGTTGTCATGTGCACAATGTGCTGTAGATTTATAGGGTCTTTGAGGCAGTCATTTTTGTGACACATGTTTTGTGTCTATGTATTTGCAGTGGAGAAGCTGCTCACCATGTGTAATTCCAGCTGTTTGCCAGGAGGGGGCAGTAATACTGAGCTGGCTCTGCATTGTCTGCACCATTGTCAGGGAAATACTATGGTAAGAAGTGATTCTATCAACTATCTTTCATGCAGTCATTCAGTCTTTCTGTGTATTTCATTATTCTTACATGCATCCTAATGTCCTCACTATTTGTTTGTTTATTTGTTTCTTTAATCTGTTAATTATTCGTATTTTGTTTGCTTCTTTAATCTGTTCATTCTTCCTATCTCCCTTGCACACAGGAAACACTGAAGATGCTGTTGTTCTCTCTGCCCTCACCAACAGGAGACTACCATTACTCAGGTGACCTCATTATAACTGTGAACCTGAAATTTATTCATGGTTATGAAATGATGTTTAAAACCAATAGAGCTTTAGACTAGCAATACTGCTACTACTACTATAACATCAACAACCACAAGAATGGTAATAATGATAATAATCATAACCATAATCATAATAATAAAGATAGAGCATGTTTTCAATCAGAAGCCAACTCAGTTCTTCACCATGAAAAAAGAACTGAAAAAATTAATTATGTGACTTAAATGTAGAGAAGAAAACTTTGAATTTGAGTATATGTACAACAGTCTGCATTTCTACGTATGTGAAGAACATAAGTCTGCAAAAAAGAAACCATTCTCATTGTATGTACAATAGAATTAATTGTTCAAGCCTGAAACTTCATCCACTTACACAAAATCCTCTCTCATTTAATCTACAAAGAACAACAGTATAAAGCACACATTGTTCAGCATTTTTCTGCACTCAGGTGGGTGTTTTCCTGTAGATGGGGGTAGTGCTGCACAGTTTGGTACCCTAACAACAGGTTAACTGGAAGTCTCAGATTCCTGGCATGTTTCAGGACTCTCTTCCAGCTTTCATATAGTGAATCACTACAAGTAAAAAATACCCCCCTCCTGACTATTGTTTGCCCAACACTGCAGTAATATCCTCAGGAATGTCTGCTTCCTAAACCAGGCCTAATTCATTCCACACAGAAGTAATTACATCCAAACTTTACACAGATGCAGTGGAGCCAATGTGAATGTCCTCCGGCCCATCAGTCAGAAGAACCCCACATTGCTCTGCAGCACAACACTTTACTTCCCATTCGTCAAGCATGACACAATGACTTTGTGATATTCTTTTTGCATTGTTTCTCACACACCCTCCTCTCTTTCCCCCCCTTTCCAACTCAGGTTGTGATTTTTGGACAGACACAGAAAAGAAGCTCTTCAATGTAACTCTAGAGACTCATGGAAAAGATTTTTCAACCATTGAGAAGATGGTAATGCTATTGTCCATGTATTTATTGCAATTTATATGATACTCATTCATTGTTACCCTGTAAGTTATTAAAATCTGTGTGGAATATAGCGTATAGATTGTAAGCTTTGTGCATTTTCAAATTAATTAGTTTTGATACTATGTAGCTCTACATAGCTTTTTACTGAGGTAAAAAATCATTTTGATTGTGCAAATAGCATATACCAGAAAGTGAAGAATTAACAGCAGACTGCATAATTAAACCAGTGAGTTGTTCTTTATCTACTGTTCACTGCTGGGTCAAAGTGTTTTTTTCAGGAGCATTACATAAAGTCCATTACAAAGAGAAGAACAAGTGTTTTTTTCTATATGCAACAGTATAAAAGAAGACCGGTTGCCTTAAATTGGAGAATCTAGGATGACTATAGCCTGGTAGACTGGTAATCTACACTAACATGTGCTTCTTTATGTTACAGTTGAGAACCAAGACTGTGCCTCAGTGTGTAGAGTTTTACTACTTGAGCAAAAAGCTTGATGACAAGCAGAAAAAACAAAAGGAGGACGAAACCAGAGAGTTGCAGCTGCAGAAAAGAGTAAGACTGCCATGTCTCGTCTCACACTTGGACTTGCCTTTTTTTAATGATTTTGGCCAAACTCTTTTTGAATTCATTTACAGTTTTTCTTCCTTTTGGGTAACTTTTCAGCACATTCACTGAGATCTGGAAGTAAAGAAGCAAACTAATGGAATAAGTTAAACCTAAGGCTCAGTTGGATTATTTGTGTAGTCTTGTGCAACAAGTTGAATGCATTACATGATTATCCAGTGTGGAATGTTGCTCAACAAGACAATCAAAACATGTTAGCTCATGACTGGTTGCATTTTCACAGGTGACGCCCATCTCCCAGCCAGTGGAGAGTCAGATTTCACAGGCGGAGGTAGTTCCCCTGCCCTCGTTGACCAGCATCTTCCCCTGCAAGCTGTGTGGAAAGTGAGTAAGATCAGTGACATTAAAGCAAGTTCCCAAAACAGCCTGTGTTTGGCTGGAGTGGGAACCAACAGATGGTTTAGATTGCTCAGCCCTTTTAAAAATTCGGTCTTACTTTTACTCTCAACCAGAATGTTCTATAAAATCAAGTCCCGTAACGCCCACATGAAGATCCACCGTCAGCCTCAGGAGGATTGGACTGACAGGCGGCTGCAGCACCAGCTCATCACGCAGCGTCTGGCCCTCAGTCGCCCCTCTAACCTCATGCAAAGTCCAGGAACTAATCTGCTCCCACCACAGGCCGCAACTCTTACATTTTCTTCCTCTGGTCTCTCATCAAGCAGCAACAGCAGTGCAGACAGTGTCCACAATTCTCTCAACAACAGCAACCCCATCGCTCTGGACAGGGCCAGTATCTTAAATCACAGAAATACCATAACTTACTGCAACGGTGTCCCTTCCACCCCCCATGAAATCACTGTCAATAATATTGAAAGTGGTGACCCACATCAAAGAGAGCTGACCACTGTCTCACCCTTCCACCAGTCATGGGGATCTTTTGGACCACCTCCAGACCTCGCGGCATTCTACTGTATCCAAGAAAGCAAAGAAAGTGAGACAATGGAGGGAAAAGAGCCAATCATCTGGCAGTAGTGTTTTTTAAAAAAAAGCATTATAACCACAAGTCTGAATCCACAGATCATATTTTGTGTTTTCAGTCAAACTGACTTTTAAAATTTTCAGTACAGATTTCAAACTGTTTTTTTTGTTGTTTTTTTTAGAAAAGAGTGCTCTTTGTTCAGTTTTTGTTTTAAATGTCTTTATACTGTCGTTAAATGTGTTAATACGTTTTAAAATCGGAATAAAATTGGTGCCACTAAGTTTTTTTTTTAAATACGATCTGACACCCATTTATATCGATAACAAAATAACATGAGCATCTTCTTGGCTAGCTGTAACTTGTGGTTTTTTATTCACTTGACCAGAAATTTACTGCTCCTCTCTACTGATATAGCTACATTTTACTCAAACGGGAATAATTTGTTTCCAAGAGTACAAGCTTCGCTAATGCTTGTACTTGTCTATGGAATGAATTCATCAATGTAATAGTTCCCATTTTCCAAAGTCTCTTGAAGAATTTAAATAGATTCTCATGAAGACATATTGTTAGGATCCATTGTGCCAAAAAAAAAGATGACAAGCACAGCCTGTTTAGAGGTTTTTACAGAACAGCATAATGGACAAATATTGATCCTAGGAGATCATGGTCTCACTTAGAGGTGCCTCAGTGCCCAGGGTGCCCTTGTTGATGATTAACTACAATGAATATTAGTGTGCCTGAATGATTGTGTGTTGTTACATTATGATGATGCCAGGATGAGGGCATTTTCAAAGAATTCTATGCAGTTGTTGTGCTGTGATGCAACAGAAAAGCACCTATGAGTTGACAAACAGCTCTTTCAAAATACTTCAAAATTAAACTTTGACAACAGATTATCTATCCTTCACAAGATTTAACCCAGTCTGATTTAGAGTTTGTTCTTTGTCCTGGTGTTGCCATTGTTAATGGGTCCTCTGCATACTGTTATCAGGCTGCAGATCATGTCACAAGGCGGTGAGTGTCTTTGATCCTGTATGTTTGAGCTTCTACTTTGATAGTGACAACTCATTGTAGGGCTTTGTGCGTGGCTTCATTGCATTTTATTGATATTTCAGCAAGGTGTCTCATTTCACCTTCAAGGTGTCCTGTAAAAATTTGTAGGTAATCAAATTCCCATCTATGCAAGTGTGCACATTTGTGATTTAATCAGTCTGTGTGCAAGCATATTGACATAGTATGTGTGCCACAGATAAAGTTATCTCTAGCCTTTAAAGTGCATTCTTCTCTGAAACACTCTCTCCCCCTGACAAAAGTCCACAGTTGGTCTGCCCTCCTTTTTGTCTGATGTCCATTATTTCAGATTCTTTATAAAACTGCTCCTCCCACTTTTGTGATAGTGAGATCTCTTCAGCTGCAAACATGCTCAAGTGGTGTCCTCTTTTCTTGGACCTACATCTAAATCCTCAGAATTAGATGAAGCATTTACCATAAGTGAATCATGAACTGTGCCGTCCCCATATCAAATTCGAGTGAGAAAATAAACCAAAGTGGCAACCAAGAGAGTTCAGTGTCTGCTTTTCTGAAAGAGAGAAAGAGAGATGGGGTGTAGAAAAAGGGGGGAGAGGGACAGCAGACCAATAGCAGAGAGGGAAGGGAAACTGAAGAGTGAATAAACAGAGAGGTTACTGAGCAGCAGCCATTCACCTATTCAAAGCAAGCAGCTCTTTGCCAGTTGACTGAGCTTGTGCTCCAAGTACAGGCTATCCAATGCTGTCTCCCATGTGCTGCTTTTCTGTTTTTTTCCCATACCAACAATAAACAACAGCTTTCTCAGTCAGGTCATTGTTGTAACATGCAGGGGTGCAACACTTTTCAACACTTTTTGGTCCTGAGCCAAAGCTTGAAACAAAAGGCAACTGAAATGCAGCTCAGTGAAAATGTACTACATATATGAACATGTCAACAGTGCTCACAGATTAAGATAGTCTTACTGTTTACAAATGTAGCCTTTCAAATCAGTTTTCTAATTCAATAAAGGGTAGACCCTGGATATGTTGCTAGTCCCATTACAGGGCCACACAGAGATGAACACAGATGTAATTTAGAGTCTCTCACCAACCTAACATGCATGTTTTTGGACCGTGGAGGAAGAGAGCACTTGAAGAGAACCCATACAAAACTCAGAAAGGACTTAAACACTGATTTCAGCTAGGTGAAAGCAAATATATTTAACTTGACTTATGTCTATTTCTAAAATTTGAATTGACATTAAAATATCCCCATAACAAGGGGCTTTGAAAATAGAAAGATTAGAAGCAAGGCATTACTGGCCAGGGTTAAAGAGGTGGTGCAGTATCCTCACAGGATTCTTGAGATAAAAGCACAGTGGTCCATTGTCTACCTTACAAAGCAGTTGGACAAATCACTATTATAAGAGCCTGTAAATAAAAAATCTTATCCTTGTCAGCTGTTTCCAGACACAGAGGTTCCCTCTTGTTTCACATCTTCTTAACTTTTTTTCATTCTTTTCCATTTCTTGACCTGGAAGACAAGCTCACGTGAATTCTACATATAACTGAACTGTATGTCAGCTGTCTTCACCCTGGATAGATTACCAGTCCATCACAGAACCTAGACAGAGACGAATGAGACAAGCAGATCTAATTAGAATACATGCATGTTTTTTTTTTTTTTACCATGAGAGGAAAGAGGAGTACATAGAAATGCTCCACTTGAGAGAACTTGAGAGAACTTCTTGCTATGAGGTGACAATGTTAACCACCAAATCACTATCCCACCTTTACTCATGTAAGGATGCTCACTGGACCAGGTTTAATTAGTTTCTTCATTACAATTAATCTATATCTGTAGGGAATATCTGTAGCTGTTTTAATCTCATAATGGGTAAAGAGGACATGTTGGAGTGTAACACACTATTTGATACTGCAAAACAGATGGGCCTTATAACATATGAACAAACAAACAAACAAACAAACAAACAAACAAACAAACAAACAAACAAACAAACAAACAAACAAACAAACAAACAAACAAACAAACAAACAAAGACATGTTTTCCATTTGCAAGACAATTCCTTTGAATCCCTTTAGTAAAACTCCACCTTTTGATGCGTACTATATGTTTTTGAAGCATTATTTTGAGGCGGAGGGATGGAGCTCTTTAAACGCCACCGCTGACGGCGTGCTGCCTAACCCGGCCTTGTGATTGGCTGGAGGCGCAGGGGGCGTTAGTGGTTGCGTTACGTCACAGAGAGGGATGAGAGCTCGCAGATTAAGTCGAAGGCAGGCGCAGTAGCAGACGGCTATATCCGCTAGACGGGGAGAACGGTGCCAGCTGCTAGCTAAGTTAGCCTCTTTAGACAGTTAGCAACTAGGCTCAGAGTCCTAGCTGCCTGTGAGGACCTGGGCAGGAGAGGCAGAGTTTGTGTGACTGAGGGAGTGTCAACGCTAACAGCGCCCGGCCGGCCGTCCTGAGGAGGCTCCCGGGGTTTCAGTGCACCTCTGCGTGCATGCGTGCGAGAGAGTATAAATACAAGCCCACCTATCTATTTCCCTCTTCCTCTTCAAGCCTGTAGCGTGGCTGTAAATGTGTTTGAGAGGTTAGCAGAGTAGCAACACCTATAAAACACTGACTGACGACTGTTTACACTCGGTGTAACTTGGCTGTGGAGTCCCATCACTTACTGATTCCGAGAAAAGCGCCTGCACGTGAGTACGAAGGTTTGTGTCAGTGAATGAATGAACAGATAAACCGTGTAGTTTGCTTGTGTTAGGCATTCAGAGCAGCCCATTTCTCCAGAGTGGCCAAAAGGCTGCTTGACTGTGCTGACTTACATGTGTCCGGCTGTCAACGTGGGAACAGATGTTACAAGTTTCTGCAACTGTTGTAACTCCACAGTTGTTACCCATGGACATTTGGAGCTTGTGTGTCTATCTGTACCAAATAAAGCTAGTTTAAAAAAGTATATTCCTATTTATTTGCTATGTTAGTTTTGTATTATTATATATTACACTTGGCAATAATTAAATACTAGCAAATTGATGTTTATAAATGCTTAGAGTTTCCTTGAGTTAATTACTGTTCATACATGGTACAGTCAGCCCTCTCTAAAAAAAATCAGTTGAATGTGCAGAGAAAATTTTTCTTGAAGAAAACCGTCCCACTACAGCTTTGAAAACAGAGTATTTAATAGTGTAACCACTTCCTTTTAGAAGCTGCACCTTCCCTCCGTGTTACTCAGAAAACTGTAGACTACATAAGATGCTTGCTTTCACGGAAAATAAAACTGTGTGAACACGTTTTCTCACTGAATTGCAAGATTTGCTCTTTGCTTTTTCACCTTTGAACCTATGCAGGTCCTGCCTATTGTTTCAAAATCATTTCAGTGTTTGTTCATCCTCAAACAACCTTTACACTGCGTCGAAACAGCCGTCCCATCCCAGAGCCTGGGAGGCCCAGTGGGAGCTGCGCAGCCATCTCGCCCAGCACAGTTACCTTGATAAGTCTAATGCAGAACTCACAGGCTGAACCCTCTTGTGAAACTGTACAAACAGTTGTCTGAAGTCACTCAAAGTGGTCTTGTGGTTGCATGGACACGCTTATTCCACAGTGAAAGATTAAAAACCCTCAAGCTGTTTGTTTGTGCTGCTTTTGCTACAAGAAGCACGCTCCTCAAGCGGTTCAGAAGATTATTATCTCTTGTTTTTGTTACACAAATGTTTTTAGTTGCTACACAGATTTAGACAATCAAAATCCTTGAGCTGATCAAAAGCAGTTCTACAAAACTGTAGAAATGCAGTACTTGTGAGGACAAAACAAAGAAGGTCAGTAATAGAGGCTGTCTGTGAGTTTTGACTAGACGTCCCACGCAGAGAATTCAAGTGATATCATCAGACATGTGACCACGTAACACCTGATTTTTACTGACTGACCCTCAGAAAGACAGCTGCTTGACCTGCGTGGTGGATGGATGTTCTATGGTGACATGAAAAGCTACGATTACCGTCAGCACATGCGTTCTGAAAATGAAAACTAGAATAGAATAGTAACATTTATCTAAAGTTGATTCCAAGTATTTTCATATCAAATGTATTACCAATGCTTTGATTGCTGGCTAAATTTAATCTGTGGATTCATACTTCTTTGATTGAGAAGTGAAAATTTTGCCCAACTTTATTAGTGGAATTAAAAGGAGAAATGCTTTTGAGGGATGAAGATCTTTTATTTGTGGAATTATGATAATCTTAGAACAAGAATGTTCCCAAATCATTTTCATCTGCCTCCTGCCAGGAAACTCTGGTACCATTTTCTTCAGTGAAGAGAAAGACACGGTGTGGATGAGATGCTGGATTCTGTGGGTTAGCACAGCTTGCAGTGAAAAAAAGGAGCAATAGTTAAACATTTTCAGGGGGCAGCAGAACTAACCTCGCAGACTAACCTTGTGACTCATCAAGTCACCGATCATTACCATAGTTCATAGAGTTATGTCTGCCCACTGTCATCAGGCATTAAGGCACACAACCCACCCACAGCACTGTGGGTGGACTCTAGAAAGTTTAACCTCTGTCTGCAGCAGCAGCAGCAGCAGCACATTCAGCTGAAGGCATGGCAGTGATAGATGGAGCCTAAGTCAGCTGGTCTGGACCGATAACATCATGGTTATAAAATCTTATTTAGACATTTAGTCTTAATGAGGCCCATTTGACTTTCAGTTTCAGACTATTCATTGATAACAAAAAGAAAAAAAAGAGAAAAAACAAAACTGAGAGCATCTTTGCTGAGAATTAATTTGTATTAGCAGATGTTAGCCTGAGGATCGATATATATTGAATATACTTTGAAAATAGAGAAGTGTAATTTAATTGATATATTGAAGGTTAGTAATATGCTATTGGTTTTGTTGTCATGACAACAAATAAGTAGTTTTTTAGTAACAATGAAATATGTAAAAGATGATATTATGGTTAAGCTTCTGTTTACTCCCAAATTGCTGTTACTTTAAAAATAGCAAAAAGTAAAGTAACATGTACAAGAGGGAGATTAGTAAGATGCCCTGCTTTTGGAACATAGTGTGTGTCTGTTGCAGCAGGACTGTGAAGCCTGGTGTTGACTCAGCTGTCAGAGCGGCTGACTGCCATTGAAAGTAATGATCCATGTCGATATTTTACAGTATATTTTTCACATTGGATTTTTTTCTGACTACCAGATTTGGATTTGCTTGTTAATTCAAACCCATTATCTATCTCTACAACCTCAATGCTTTAACCTCTATGGGACCACAAAGGTCACTTTTTTAGTCCAGTTAGATGTGTTTGTTCTGGTCTGATAACTTGCTTTTGTAACCATGTTAATATCTGTTTTGGTTCATGTTGCTAAGGTTATACTAGGCCGTCCTTTATAGTGGTTCTGTGCTCTGATGCAAGTGATGCTAAATTAATATTCTTTTGAAGCTAAACTAATTTTACGAGTTGTCTTCTTCAGTCCTTGGCTGCCATTGTGTGGACATGAAGAGAATGAGATTACGAATCTGCTGTTACATTTTACCTCCCGGGTAGCTTTTTAAAAGTATTTATTAGAAGGAGAAAACCTTGAAAGGAGCAAACTGGGTCTGTAAAGTTATGGGGTCTATGTTTGTCTCAGCTTACAGTTTCAAAGGCAGGTAGGCTAGCAAAGGTAGGGAATGTGGCTTTGCCTCTCTGACACCAACAAAGATTTATTTCTTTTTAGAGAGAATTTGCTTTATATAAAGCTTACAATAATTAATTAATTAATAATTCTCTTACGTTAGGCTGTTATTTTGCTGAGCAAGATTGCCCGTCCTATTTTAAACTCTCCACGTACTGATGATTGGTTAGGAACATCTTCTGAAACCAAGAGGACACATTTACAGAATTTTCTTACACGTTTTTATTGCTGTGGTCTCTTTATTGCGTCGTTCTTTATGAGTGTTTTTAACAACCAGCAAAGTCCACAGAGGCTAGAGGTACAACACACATTGAGCTCTAAGATGTCTTTCTCAAGGGACCTGCCACCATGATCAGTCACAAACAAAGACAATCAGCACCAGTCATTTACTCTGCGTGGTTGTGTGTGTGTGTGTGTGTGTGTGTGTGTGTGTGTGTGTGTGTGTGT
>JABUIW010000074.1:595487-743292 GCA_013363375.1 Menidia beryllina
TGTGTGTGTGTGTGTGTGTGTGTGTGTGTGTGTGTGTGTGTGTGTGTTTCACTGTGCCTGGCACTGAAAACTTCAGACGCAACAAAACATGAAAAGTGCAGGCATCTGTGAACAATGCATATGCTTTTATTAGCAGAGTGACAAGACTGAGATGTGCTTGCCTGCGTTCACAGTCTGATCTGTTTCTGGAGGTGAACTCGGGTATCGCGTAACTGGATAATGACATTTTCACCAGGTCCAGACAGAAAGTAGTTCTCTCCATTACACTGGCCACTTATCTGCGTCAGCATTAGCTTCTTTAGTTTTCTAAATGGTGATGTTAGTTTCTATTCCACCATTTCGGAGATGCTTTCTCTGCATGATTGCAGGAGAAACTGCATGATTGCTCTTAATTCATTAAGCATGGGATGATCCCAAACTCACTGGATGGTATTGAAAATGCAATTTTTCTTTTAGGGATCCGTCACATCAGCAAGCAAGCCAGTGTGCCAGCAGTGCCCCCTTTTTCCTCATCTGTGTCTTAATGTGTGCAGAATGTGGTTTTGCATTTTTGTGATGAAAAAATCACGTTGGACTGTTGCTTTCGCTGCATCGATTCATGTTGAATTATTCTGTAGTACCTGTTGATCAGTCAGTTGGTCAGTACAGGTTTCAGCTATGTGGCGCTCCATCTCAGACGCGTCTGTGCTCAAAGTAGCTGGCGTTACAAAGGTAGACAGTCTAGTGATCCCCTGTCCAGCTTTGCTCCTTTAAGAAGTAGACGTTCATGGATGTGACTATTTTATCAAACCATCATGTATCATGTTTCGAGTAGAATTACTGAAAGTGTCCCTTCTCTGTGCGTTTCCCTGCATACAGTTGGTACACTGTTATGCATTCCTCCACAGCTACGACAGACAAAGCAAATTCACTTCTTATTTGCACTGTAAACTGGCCCTTAATGCACATACTGATGACTGATGATGCGTGCTGTGTCTTTCTTCTTGAATGGATGTTACATTTTTCTCTATTGTTAATAAATCAGATGACCAATGGAGCCGTTCTGAATAATTCATCAGCCCTGTCTCCCATCGTTGTACTGAAAACAAAAATTGATTATTTGCTGTCTGTTCGCTCTTCCCATTTTACCTGACCGGATTATTTACACACGTAATCAGTATTAGTTCAAGATGAAATGATGTGCCATAAATCAGAACTTTATTCCTTGTTGTAGTAAGTCAAATTGATTAGACTTGTACAGCTCAGAGGGCTGGACACAGTTATTGTACAAATGTTGGCCTTTTAACAGACATACGCATTTGTCCCACGATTAGCCAATTAGGGCAAAGTTGAAGTGAGGCTCTGTTATGTGTGTCTGTGTGTCACTGCCTTCATCTCTGAGAACTTTGATCCCCGAGAGGTTAATGTGTGAGCCAGATGTCCCCAGTGTTCTTTCAAGCTGCCCGACACTCAGAGGAACCTTAAACTTTAGACAGAGGTGTGTCAGAAGTGTGATGTACATTAAAGTTTACTAATGCAGTTGGATATCAGGGCCACTTGTGCTTATGCTTTCTTTGTGCCTGTTTTAGGGGAACGAAGGCCATGGAGTACATTTGGCAAGAAAAAAACCCCAAACAAAACAAACATTTTGCATTCCTTTTTAGCTCTCAGCTATAATTTCGTCTAGTGTTTTGTTTTTCCAGTGTTAAAGCTGATGCCTTGGGTTGGTGTGCGGAAAAGGTTCTAAGTTTAAGCAACTTAGTTTAGGTCAATTTTAGTTTGGGTAAGTAACAAAAGAGTCGGCGACATGCTTGCTGATTTAGAGTTACAGTTTTTTATGAAATAGCTGCACTGAGAGCTTGGCTCTGCACCGTGCACAAGCTACCAAGACCAGGTGTCCTTTAATGAGTGTTTCCCTGATTCTATAAATCTCTTTGTCACCACCTTTTTTTTCTACTGAGTTTTTTACTTTGAGGGAGGGCCTGCAACAGTTTGTTTAAAAAGGTCTCAGGCAGATTTCTCTCTAAGGCCTGTCTGTGTCTATTTTCAGGAGCTGTGCTCAATTCAGCAACAGAAATATCACTAAGAAATGTGCTCCTTTCACCCGTTTGGTATATTTAAAGCATTAACCAAGTTTTAAAGGAAACTTTTTTCTGGTCTGCAACAAGAATAGACCCACTGTCCCATATATTTTCTTGGACTCTGCAAAAGGCGAAGGTCGCATTCCTGAGTTGGGACCTTAAACGGCCTCTTGAAAGGGACAGTGGTATTTTTTTCACTTAGCATCAGCTCTTTGTTTACATGAGTTGTACAGTGGTTGTAGGACAATAGAATCATAATTTAAGCATAAAATAATTGAACAGAAAGATATGAAGTAAAATAAGTACTACAAAATAAGCCGGAACAGCACTTTAATCCAAGACCAGATTCCTTTCAGGCTTGTGGATCAGAGTGCCGGCCCATGTATAAATCACATTTGCCACCCACTATCTCTGCTGTCTGGTGTCAGTCACATCAGAATTGCTCCCAGGATTCCCAGGATGGCATGAACAATCTGATCTCTGACCCAGTTATTGATCAAACTGACTGTGAGCTGTGCCAATCGTCGGCACTTTCTACGTCGATCAGCCTCTTTATTTGACTGTTCCTGACCTGAAGATTCAGCAGCTAAAAACAAGAGTTTCAGACAGAAATACGCTGTCATAATTTTTTTCTGTTCTTTTTCCTTTCTGTTCAGTGATGTGATTCGGCAGCCTGACTGTGTGTGGAGGTTAGGCTTGTGTTGGGCCACACACAAAGGCATTTGCCACTGGAAATTTATGAATATGTGGAATACATCTTATTTTTATCTGTGAAACTTCAAACTCAAACCAAATATGACTGAGAAGAGGCTGTGGGAAAGGTTTGAGCCCTCTGTATGACCAGTCCTTTTTAAAACCGCCTTTAAAAAGCTTGTAGATCCTATTTGAAACATCAAAGAGTGTTTGAAGTCTTGTTTAAGGTATTCTAACAAAATCTTCCTGCCACAGGTTTATCACTGTGGAGAATTGTTAATCTGTTTTATAGGCAGCTCTGGACCAATAGGAGCCTGTTCTTCATTCTTCAGGGTAGTACATCGTAGCTCACCTGGAGTTCCTCCATGTTTCATCTCAAGCTGAACTTGGTCTTCCTTCCACTAATGAAGTGCTCCTTTCAGGAGAGTAATAGTGAGATTGTGGCTTATATGCACAAAATGCAGTTTCTTTCTTAGAATATAAGCGGAGTCCTTTAACAGTTAAGTCTCATTTTGACCACAGTGAGCTCAACAAGATGACACGTCGGTCCTAAAACCAAAATTATCGTCTGCATCTGACCGGAAAAAATGAGGGCGCGCCAGTGGAGAACACGTTGAGTTTGGGACGAGATGACAAATGGAAAGAAAATGTTGCCTTTTTTCCTTATCGGGTTCAGTTTGCTACACTAATCTAACCTTGAGTGGTAAAGAGGGACCCAAATACTGATTTATGATGTTGCAAAAAGAAAGTCCAGTGCATCATTGAGGGTAAATCACTGCAGAGCATGACCTCGGTTCTGTAGTGCAGCAACAACATTTTGTGAATTGTGAAATCATTTATAGGGGTAAACAGATGGTTTGGGACACATCTCAAAGTTGCCTGTGTAACAACATCAGCTGGAAAGTGAGTCCTAACAGATCAATTTTGGCTCCCTGACTCATTCGGCTCATTCGGGGTGCCTGAAGTGAAAAAAGGTCTCTAAAATGAGAGGCGGTCTGTTTCCCTGGCGTAGTTTCTTCCTTGCTGAATTGAGGTCTGGTGAAACCTTATCTGTTTCATAGTGTGCTGCTGTTGCTTTTGTCTAGAAACAGTGTATTGTTACAAGCTGGGTTTCCAAAGCATGCTCTCTACTGACGGGTTTAGGACACACACTTAGACAAATAGTATTTGTTCTGGGTTTTTCTGTTAGCTGACGTGGAATTTGTGCGGCCATTTGTCAAAATGCTAACTGTCTCTGTTGCTGCCAGTCCTGAATAATGAGAAGGTTCATGTTCACAGTCCAACTGCAATCAGTCTTTCTCAAATGGAACTCAGACATTCACGTCACCCTTCCAATCTGCCATCAGCGTTTTTGGAGTCTATTTGGACAATAATGTCTCAGCTGTTTCGAGGCAGCCCTTAGCCTTGGTCACCCTGTGGTCTGGAGTATGATCTGCCTTGGCCTGATTTTATATACAAAGTGAGGACACTTTGTACAGAAAAGTGTACACTCGTGAGTGTACTTTTTGGTAGTATTAGTTACTTTCTCAGTAGTTTTGGTTGCTGTACATGTTGGGTGCAGTGTCGGAATTTGGCCACCAGGTAGCAGCAATTATCTATTAGTGAAGAGCAGCCGTCAGAGGAAGAGGCCCGCGGCATATCCGCACCTGCCTCAGTGCCAGGAACACTTCTCAGGAGTGTCTGCTGCAGTGAATCAACCTCTTACCAACAAGTTCAGGTAGCTATTGAACCCTTTACACGTGTCACTGAACGTGTGTGCCAATATGTGGCTTTCCATACCGGCGCGTGCAATTTAGGTGTGTTTAGGGACCCCTGATAATGTGCTGTACTTCGGGTCAGACTCGTTTAGTTTAATTGTTGGGTGGAGTGACTTGTGTTTCAGAAAGTAGTTTTGAGAGAAACGGAACGTAACTGAGAGCTAAAGATGCAGTTTTTTTCTTTTTAGATATTCTTTTTTTCCCCAGCCTGGTTTACAATGGAACTAATTGTAGACCTTTGGATGATACTATCATTCCTACCACTGCTGTGTCTCAGGGAAAGCAGCACAATCGCACCTGAAGCTGGGTGACTTTAATTAGACCAATTAGCATCTGATTAATGCAGCAGAAGGGTCACGCTTAGAAATCAAATCTGGTATTGGTTTCCTGAGATTATGTATTTAGGTCTTGATTAAAAAAATGTATTTATTTATTTTTATTTTTAAAGACTAACATGATGTTGGAAAAAAAATAAAACTGAAATTAAATAAAATTGGATTTGGAGCTAACTTACCGATGCTCTTTAGCCATGATCACAAAACATCCACTTTGATATTACAATTGTGCTGATACAGCAACTCCTGACTCTTCTCAAACATGCTGTCATCTGCTGAGCTGAGGTTCTTATTCCAATATACAGTGACATGGTAACATTTGCTAATTTCTTAAGAGTTGCAGTATTCCTTGGTATTCCGTATAAATATTCATAAAAAGCCAGTTTTCCCTTTCAGGAAAAATGCCAAGCAGTTGAAGGCTGTGCACAAGTTTAGCAGCTTAAGAGGTGCTTTAGTAGATTTAATCTCTTTAGCCATGGCTCTCACATTTATTTATTGAAGACATGGTTCTTTTATTAAGCTTGAACCCATTAACACTTAAATTGTCATAGTGTACTTGTATGCATGTGTACAGGACCCCTCAGGTCTGAATCCTGAGTCGTCACGGTGGGCACGGGAAAGGGCTCACAGAAGAGAAAATGTAGTTTTTTATACAGATGCATTGTCAATTCAGTCAACTGACTGTGGGTTTCCTTCATAATTTTAGACTGGAAATAAGATATGAGGAAAAAAAGTAATCCCTCCTTGATTCATCTGTCACATGTCTTTTGCCTGCCCAAGTGGATTTTGAAATCTTTACTGATTATGTCTGTGGTAAACTTCCCTCTCTGTCATCTTAGGATGTTGAGGTTAGTTGCTGTTCGAGGAGGTCTCGGCCTGCTGGCTGTCCGGAGGGCATGTCTTCTCTCCAGATCAGCCCACTCTGCCCCGAAGAACGAGTACCGACCAATCAAGAAAGTCATGGTGGCCAACAGAGGTAAATCTCCCTCCCAACAGGTTGCTCGATTGAGTTAAAATCAGTTATGGACTCTCTTTCTTTCATGTATGATGCAAGACAAAAGTAATGGCAGAACTTTTTAAAACATTTTTTAAAGGTTTGTTTTGGATACTTTTTGATAGCCGTGGTTGTTTGTGTGTGTGTGTGTATGTTTTGGTGCTTTCATTCAAACATATGGAATACTGGAAATGGATGTGGAATACTACCAAAGCCCTCAACTGTACAAAACAAATGTGTGTTTTCAAATTGTGAACGAAGGAAATGTTTGTCTCCTGACACTGATGTCTAAATAGAATTTTAATTAAAGGATCCAAGAGTTGAGTATGACATGTGACATGCAGCGCCAGCATCAAAGTAGTGCTTATGTGCTGCTGTTAATAACCGGACTTCCTCTCGCTAATGCTGCCCAGAGACGCTGCCGCTTTGCAGTTGTTAGCTTTGTCAGGTGATAACAGAACATGCGAGTGAAAAGTGGATTCATCCATTTGTTTTTAATAGCATTTCAGAGATTCACATTCACATTCATTCCTATGGGTGCATTTAAAATGCTTAATTGCTGCGTGGGTTTCCAGTATTGTTCTTACTCTGCACACATGGGGTGCTCTATAGGCCCACTACTGTGATTCTGCATGCCCACATTAGTGTCAGCGCTCTCACAAAGACTGAATTTGACGGCTTTAATCCATCAGTTGACTCAAAAGGCTCTAGCCTCTGACTCATACCCGCACACAGAGGGGCTTTTCATCAATCCCTCTGCTTCACATCTGTATGAGGTGATATTGGCATCGCATGCGTGATAAAGTGTGCCGAGCTGTGTGTGCTGAGACCGGTCCGTCATGTTAGTCCAAACTCAACGTGTCCTCTCTGCTCTTTTACTATCCTATGTTTTTGTTGTTCCTCTACCCTTCCACCTTTTTCTGCTGAATTGCTGTCCCTCATCATGACCCTACTCCTATATTTTTCACCTCTTCTTTCTCTGTTTAAACCTGACATTCTGATCTGATTTAATCCTCAGCTATTCAGCCTGTTTTAAACATTGTCTGTTTTGGTTGCATTTTATCTGCTTTTTCATACCTTTTTATGTTTGTATATCTGCCTTTCTTCTTATATTTGCCTTCTTTGTACATGTTTCAAAGATGCATAAACACTATCATCCTCTCCTTCAAGTCAGAATGAAACGTACTAGTTTTCAGCGATTAAGTTGCTACTCCTCCTCCTGTGTTCTGCTTTTCAAAACATGTATTTGGCTCCTAAGACAGCAAGATGAAAGTTGGGGAGTGTTTTTCTTGTCTGAAAGAAAGAATGTATGCTGAGCTCTTCAACTTTACATAAGACAGCTGACTTGTTTATGTGTCTGTTTTTAGTTTTGTGTTAGTGTTGTGAAGAGCACCAGATTTATTGGGCCGGTTCTTCACAGATGTATAACATGACCAGTTTTCTTTTCTTCATTTCTTTTCTTTTAGGCATTGGTTCAAAATGGGGCCAGTGCTGCATGTTGATTAACTCCTGTCTCTTTTTTAAACAAAAAAAGGCAAATTGCAACACAGCAAAGCCACCTTTAATCTATTCATCATACACGTCCTCTACCATCTTCCAGGTGAGATAGCCATCAGAGTGTTCAGAGCCTGCACTGAGTTGGGAATTCGCACTGTGGCTGTTTATTCTGAGCAGGACACTGGACAGATGCACAGGTAATGATATGTGGGGGGAGGGACTTTCAGTACTGAAAGCATGACCACAATTTTTGTGGAAAACTGCGTGAATGACAGCTTCTTTGTCGTTCAGTTGGGTAAGCAAATTTTTTGACCAGGCTTTTTATTCAGCATTTTCATATCCATCTTTCACTTTTCATTCAACATCCAGACTTCTGTTGCTCTGCTGTACAAATGTATGTTTTTACACTCCGCAGGCAGAAGGCGGATGAGGCCTACCTGATTGGTAAAGGACTGCCACCTGTTGCCGCATACCTGCACATCCCAGACATCATCAAAGTGGCCAAGGTAAAGAGCATGACCCTTTAAGAGGGTTCAGTAAAAGTGCATGCTAAGACTTTTGTGATCCCTGACTTGCTGAGGACTTTGACATCTTGCTTGGCCTTGCTTCTGCTGCATGCCTCTAATGCCTTTTTTAAAAACATATTCAGAAAATCTTTTATTTGACTACCTCTGGGAGCACTTCCTGGCAGCTCTGAGATATCGTGACCTCTAATTCCTGGAAGGTTAAAAGCATAGAAAGGGAATGAATTACTTCCATGTTTATACGACCATATATAATTTGTCTCCCTGTCTCGGGCAGCTGAATTTCTCTTTTTTTCAAATTTACTTTCCTAAATAGACTGACTATCATGGAACACGCAGTTGACACTGAATACATATGGTGGTATTACAAATAACACCAAAAGTGTTTAGTGACAGAATATTGCTGTCTGTTATGTGGAGATGTGATCAGTGTCCATAATCTCAAGTAAGGAAAGATGGTCACTAGCAATTAAAAAGGAATTAAAATGTTTTTTTCTTTATCTTCTTGCCTGAATTATTCTTGTAGTACTCTCACATTATTTACCGCTTTTTCTTGGCATTAGCTGTTCGAACTATTTAAAATAAAAATGTAAATTTTTGGATTTGATACAGTTTTAAAAATGTGTTTTTATCAACTTATATTTCTGCTCTGGAGTCTGAGGTAGAAATGGCATCTTCTGCACACCTGTTTGCTCCCTTTGCCTACCATTGTTCTTTTTGTCAATGCATTCACGTTTCTGCTTTTCCTTGCTGTATCCAAACATTTCACTATTATTCCTATCTCGTTTTTTCCCTTCATTTCCTCCTGCCTCTTATCGCTGTGCTGATCAGATCTGCTCCTCCTCACTCCTCCAGTACTGCCTCCTCCTTCCAGGATGGGCTGCCAGTTGTTCTTTGTCATTTTTCTGATGTCTTTCATGGTTTCTAATTTTCTGTGGGCACGTGGTCAGCCAACTGAGTGGTGGCCAACTCATTTCTCAAAATCAGCCTCCCTGCCAGCAAAGCGCACGTGTGTGTGTTCAGACATAGTTCTATGAAAGTTTGCCTGCTGTTTACACAATGTATTGTGACAACAATGACCATATTACTCTTAATTTGAAAAAAGAAGTATGCATGTGAATTTGCGCCTCCAGCCTTGCTTATATTAATTTATTTTCATTCTTACCTTCATGGTGTAAGTGGGTGGGTGTGTGCCTCAGCCAAATGTTGTGTGGCTCCATGCGTCCTCTGGCCTGACAGTAATGGCTCCCTTAACAACAGGACAGCCCATAATTATAGCCTGTCTTGCATCCAAGAGCAGATGGCACTTACTGATCCAGAGATGTCTCTGTTGCTGAGCCTCAGCAGCTTCTGGATCTGCCTTCCTGCATGTCTGTGAATGTCTGTGCATTTGCATACTGTCAGCGCTAACCCTAAAACTATGGTCACCTGTCCAAGTACTCAGTTGCCTGCTGCTTCTTCCTGACTAAATGATCAGTTTGGCTGTTATAACTAATATCCATCCATCCATCCATCCATCCATCCATCCATCCATCCATCCATCCATTCTCCACCGCTTATCCGTGTTATAACTAACATTCAGAGTAATGTGTAATTTCGTTAGTGGCCTCCTCTGCACTGGCCATCAGTGCATATGAGCCATGCACGTTTGTGTCTAGAGTGACTTGATGGCCTTCAGACCTTCTCTGCCAAGTCTCCTCTGACCTGTGTGCCACAACTCAAGTTAACCCCCCCCTAATTTCTTAGTTTTGCTTTACTTTGAAATGATCATTAATATATGTGTTAAACAACTTTTTCACCTTTCAGGATAACAACGTGGATGCCATTCACCCTGGTTATGGTTTCCTCTCTGAGCGGTCAGACTTTGCTCAGGCATGTTCAGATGCAGGAGTGATGTTCGTAGGACCAACCCCAGAGACGGTCCGCAAGATGGGAGACAAAGTAGAGGCTCGATCCCTGGCAATAAGTGCAGGTAAATCAGGGTGTACATTACATGGCTGTTCATGTATTTGTTTATCCTGTATTCTGGTATGCCCTGACTTCTTATTCCTGTATTTATTCATTTATTATATTTGTAGAGTTCTGCCATCGGCTGCTAAAAATGGAGTAAGATGCATTTTAATTTGTAAACTTGGGGGTTGGTGTTAACATTTTCTCATCACTCTATTCCCGTATAGGTGTGCCTGTTGTCCCAGGAACAGATTCCCCCATTTCCTGTCTGCAGGAAGCACAAGCGTTTGCTCAGACCTACGGCTTTCCAATCATCTTCAAAGCAGCCTATGGAGGAGGTGGTCGAGGCATGAGGGTGGTCAGAGAGTATGAGGTGAGCATTTTTTGTGAAACATGTAAAAGACTTTATCGTGTAAAACTTTTTTTTTTCTTCATAAAAAAACAGGCTACAAAGTTGTTTTTTTTCTTTTGTTTATATTTAAGCAAGATACACTATATTGCCAAAAGTATTTGCTCACCCATCCAAATTATCGGAATCAGGTGTTCCAATCACTTCCATGGCCACAGGTGTATAAATTCAAGCACCTAGGCATGCAGACTGTTTTTACAAACATTTGTGAAAGAATGGGTCGCTCTCAGGAGCTCAGTGAATTCCAGCGTGGAACTGTGATAGGATGCCACCTGTGCAACAAATCCAGTCGTGAAATTTCCTCGCTCCTAAATATTCCACAGTCAACTGTCAGCTGTATTATAAGAAAATGGAAGTGTTTGGGAACGACAGCAACTCAGCCACGAAGTGGTAGGCCACGTAAACTGACGGAGCGGGGTCAGCGGATGCTGACGCGCATAGTGCGAAGAGGTCGCCAACTTTCTGCAGAGTCAATCACTACAGACCTCCAAACTTCATGTGGCCTTCAGATTAGCTCAAGAACAGTGCGCAGAGAGCTTCATGGAATGGGTTTCCATGGTCGAGCAGCTGCATCCAAGCCATACATCACCAAGTGCAATGCAAAGCGTCGGATGCGGTGGTGTAAAGCACGCCGCCACTGGACTCTAGAGCAGTGGAGACGCGTTCTCTGGAGTGACGAATCGCGCTTCTCCATCTGGCAATCTGATGGACGGGTCTGGGTTTGGCGGTTGCCAGGAGAACGGTACTTGTCTGACTGCATTGTGCCAAGTGTAAAGTTTGGTGGAGGGGGGATTATGGTGTGGGGTTGTTTTTCAGGAGCTGGGCTTGGCCCCTTAGTTCCAGTGAAAGGAACTCTGAATGCTTCAGCATACCAAGACATTTTGGACAATTCCATGCTCCCAACTTTGTGGGAACAGTTTGGAGCTGGCCCCTTCCTCTTCCAACATGACTGTGCACCAGTGCACAAAGCAAGGTCCATAAAGACATGGAGGACAGAGTCTGGTGTGGATGAACTTGACTGGCCTGCACAGAGTCCTGACCTCAACCCGATAGAACACCTTTGGGATGAATTAGAGCGGAGACTGAGAGCCAGGCCTTCTCGTCCAACATCAGTGTGCGACCTCACAAATGCGCTTCTGGAAGAATGGTCAAAAATTCCCATAAACACACTCCTAAACCTTGTGGACAGCCTTCCCAGAAGAGTTGAAGCTGTTCTAGCTGCAAAGGGTGGACCGACGTCATATTGAACCCTATGGATTAGGAACGGGATGTCACTTAAGCTCATATGTGAGTCAAGGCAGGTGAGCAAATACTTTTGGCAATATAGTGTATATGGCTTGAAAATGACAAAATGGTCTTTTCTGTCTGCGGGCACCAATCACCTCCTGTGTTTGAGCGTGCTCTCAAAAATTGCCTCGATCACTTAGCCTGACTGATTGAGTCTAGTTTTCTTTTTCCCCATCAGTCAAGGATAATTACAAAATGTCCTTCAGTAATTTGACTGAGCACAGCCAACTTTTCCCCAATCCTCTGTGTAAAGACAATGTTGTGCATGGCAGATTTCAGATTCATCACTGCTGTTTAGATGTACATGGTAGAACACGCAGGATTGAAACTTGTATTGCATTTGTTCACCTATGGCAGAAATAATACTGTCAGTGGTATATTTCAATTTATTCCATCATCGTCGACCTTTTAAGAAACAGGAGACTCACCTGTAACTGAAGGAAAAAGGATTTTAGGTATACAGATGTGAGTTGAAATAATGATCCTTTGGGAAGGTGTGTGTGTGTGTGGGGGGGAGGGGTCAATATAATATGTGATAGCCTGTTTGGACCATAACATGGAGGGGGAAATGGTTCAATTTGAGAAACCTACCTTGAAAGTGTTTTTTTTATCAGTTGTCTAACTGAAGTCTTGTGGACCAAATTTTATTTTTCTGTTATAAAAAAATATAGCTGCAATATTTAACAGCTGAGCCACTGACTTACACATGCGCCACATTTTAAGTGACTGGTCAGTGTATTGTCAGATGTGTTAGTGTGTTGCTTTACTCACTGATCCATTCAAAAAGTGCCAGTGCCTTGTTCTGGAGTCACTGAACCTCAAAAGTCATGAATCCACTGGAAAAGATGACCTTTTCTGAGTTGTAGCCCAATCTAATTAATTGTTGACATTTTGAGTTATTCATTAGAGCCACAAGGGGCTTAGCAGCTTGTGGAGATATGAGGAAATTGAAAAGGAGGATTTTGACTGTTGGGGCCCAAGCAACAATTATTATTTAAATAGTCCAGCTAATGGGTCATTGTCAAACTGTTTAAGAGTGAGATTAACTGTTTACTACATACTATGGGATGTATATGTTAACTGATGCGTGGGGGATGCACTGATCCTGTTGAAGTGGAATAACAATACGTGGAATTCTCCTTTTTTAGCTTTCTCTTTTCGTTACAGTATTCAAAATGTTTAAATTTTTATGAGCATCCCACAATTTTAGACACTCCACACTAGAAACAACATGCATCTTTTGCATGCAACATGCACTGTTGAATTACTCATTTGAAACAGTCTAATTGTTGTTTAAACTGAAACGCTCTGCTTTAACTCACTTATGCCCTTATGTGAGCAGGTATGTTTTAATTAAATAACTGGGTAATTCCATTATTTCTGGTAAATTTCTGAAATCCACAGTATGCTTTAGGTCTTTATTCCACTGGTTTGAGGATTCACACAGACTGTCAAATTGTCTGCATCTTGTGGTTGTCCCTTCAAAAGAACATAATTTTTCATTCTACAAAATGCCTTCTGAGGATAGGATTCAGTTTGCTTTCCCAATACTCAGGAAAAGGGGACAGAGTATTGACCATGTTTTCCCAGGAGAGAGCGACTCTGGGCTGGCAGCATGTTGCAGACTGACAAACACAGATAGAGCCGTGACCTTCAACATTTTGGGTCGTGATCTACCAGAGACGGTGTAGAATATTGCCCCCTCTGGGCCTGTGGACTTCTGTCAAAAGAAACAAAGATGCATGAATGAGAATAAAAGGGGAAATAGAAAAGTTAATATAAAAATAATCCGTTTCAGCATTGCCTCCTTAATGATTGAACAAACTCTGACATGTATGGATTTTTTTTTTCTTTTTATGTCCGTCAGGAACTTGAGGAGAATTACCAGCGGGCCTACTCTGAGGCCCTGACAGCTTTTGGGAACGGAGCCCTGTTTGTTGAGAAGTTTATTGAAAAGCCAAGACACATTGAAGTGCAGATCCTTGGTAGGTGCACAACCCTTTGTTTGCCTTAAACCAAATGTATCTTGTGTTAGTTGAGTTTCATTAACAAAGGGAAAAGTCCTTGTGCTTTGTTAATAGGAATAGGGGGAGGATAAGAATGAGAAGACATGTGATTTTCTGGCCTGTGGGTAGATTTAATCTTATAGTAAATGTAACTGCAGACTCTTTTGAAACTGAAATTCAACACTAACATTTAAAGAAACAGTCAGTTCTTGCAGCACATGCTGGGATATCAGTGGACGGTTACATGTTCATTAAGAGCCATTGTGTTCATGTGTCATTCAGTGCTGGTTATTGTGTGATTTTGTTTTTAGGGCACACAAAGCGAAGCATATTTTATCAATGATCTTTTTTATAGCCATGTCTGTGTATTTTCCCTCTTGTTTACTCCTCTGTTTTGAAATTTTTTCCATTCCCCCAAAAAAGATTTTTAGAAATGTATTTTTGAAAAACGCAAACATAACTGCAGTCACATTAAAGTGTGGAATTGCACAGATTTCTGGTGTTTATCAAAAATGATTGGAAAATGAGAAGCTCTTTGGGAAGCATTGCTTGGTCCTGCCTAAGCGTGCCACTTCACACTGAAGTAAGACAACTGAGATACTTCACATTGTTTGAATGTTTAAAACATTCAAATAGTTTTTGTCTTCAATTTGTGTCATGTCTGGTGTCTTTTGCTCCAGGGGTAAATTTGTTTCAGAAAACAAATGTCTTAAATGCAAACGGGAAAGACAATCTCTGAACCTTTTTTGACTTTTCATACCCCCCCCCCCCTCTTTTTCTTATCTCCTCAGGTGATAAATATGGTAATGTCATCCATCTCTACGAGAGGGATTGCTCCATTCAGCGGAGACACCAAAAGGTGACGCCCTCAAATGTCATTCGTCCAGGAACACATTCCAAAGCTAGACTTTATTTAGAATAGTCTTTAAGTCCTTTATTTTGACTTTTGATTTGCACTGATTAGTTTTTAGTGGATGATATTGCCAAAGCATTGGGTAAAGCTCACGTATGAGAATCCAGTGTCATCTGCTGGCTGTGCTTTTCATTTGGGAAAAGAGATTATGTTAAGGACGTTTTAATGGGGTTCTTGTAAACACAGGTTGGCAGCCCCTGAGTTTCAGAATGCTCTAAATGGCACCAGGGAAGCGGATTGTATTCAAATGACAGTGTCTGCTAATGTTATGGGGATTGAAGACTAAACAGTAATTGCAGCACTTATATAATACTTTATCAACAAAAACAGCTTCCTTGAGGTTGATTGAATTAGCGTTGTTCATTGCCCAAAGTGATTTATGTATGTTTTTACTTGGTTTGTTTGGGATGTAAAGGACCGGTGAGTAATTACAACACTTTCTATTTTCCTTCTAAGATAAAAAAAAAAAAAGAAAAATACAGTAAAACAAAGTATTTGTCAGAGAAAGTTAAGCAGCATTTATGTTATTATATAGTAATCTCTGCAGTTTTTAATAATGCACTTTCATCACTTTGATCCTGTCTCGTTAATAAAATGAAAATGATAATCATGTTAGCGGCTCGGTTCGTGACAGTCACCGGTCTTTGATTCTTAAAGGCTTAATCTGCCTTGCCTTTGATCTCAGATTTCATCTAGTCCAAGAAACAAGTTATTTGTTTAAAATGGATTTGTTATGGTTCAAGGATGACACTGCAGTGTTTGTGCTCAAAGTAGGTTTATTTCTTTATATTGATAAGATTTTATTTTCGCCTTCCGTTTTCTTACTCGGATGTGGAACATATTCAATGTCTTAATTTGTTGGATGGTCGGTTTTGAGATTGGAAGTAAACAGATCAGATCAGTTGAAGACATTGTCAGGATTTTCAGTAGTAAAGCTGATGTAATGAATATTAGCCACGTAGATAAATGAATTTAAATTGTGATATAAACATGTTTGGACTGCTTCTTTCCCTATCATTCAATAGAAAGAAACTGATTTGAGGGCACTGTTACAAGTACTAAAGAAAAGGATGCTGTGTACTATAAACAAGACATCAAATTGCAGTTTTGTGTGGGGAAAAAGCCACTCTTGCTAATGAACCTATAATTATCAGCCAACTGTGCAGTCTGCTGCAGCTACAAAGAGCCTTTTAGAATCCTCCAGTTCACTGTTTCCACTCCATCACCCCACAGCTTTTGCTGTGCTCTCACCAGCCTATATCACACACAACCTGCCTATGCAGTAAAGATATTTAATGTCATAGAATTTGGAGAATAAGACATGCAGGTACATCAGAGCTTAGTGGTGGAATATATTTCCAACTACATGAAAAAGATGCTATCTGGCTCTAATTTCCTTATTAATGTAATAAATCATGAGGTGAGTAAAGCAACAATTGCTGTGTCTCTGTTCTGCTTGTGGGTCTTTGACTACAACAATAAGGCCTTAATGTCTTTTAGGTTGTGGAGATTGCACCTGCCTTCCAGCTGGACCCCCACCTGAGAGACAGACTTCACTCTGATGCTGTCAACTTGGCCAAACAGGTATAGGTTTTTGCCACAAGGGGTTTTTGACATTTTTCTCCCCTTGTTTTCTCTAATGCCTTTTTCAGATATGGAATAAACAAGGACCTATCCAGTCTATGAAAGCATTGCCATCCATTTTAGTCTCATAATAGTCAGAAATGGTGATGGATGATGTTTCTGTTGGCAGGATATCAGCGTTGCTCCTCATTTGATGTTCTTTCAAAGCTATGTAAAACATAATTTTTAAAAAGTTGTTTTTCTTTAAGTGCCAAATTTGGAACTGTCGGGTGCCTGTTAATCATTGTGACTGCAGAGAATTCAGACTTTCAGTCAGAACATCTGAAATTTGGTTTAACATAATGGATCCCGCTCAAATAAAACTGATGCATCAACTGTGAAGCGAATGCAGAAGTGCCTTTTTATAATGATGGCATCTAGATGGTGTTCCAAAGATTTCAGCTCCAATGATCTGCCAACTGGAGCTGGTTTCTCATCAATAACAAAGTTGTACTCACTAGTGATGAGGATGTTATTAGCTGAACTCGTGTCAGTGTGCTGGTGGTCCTTTTTAAATCATTCCCCGTTAGATATTTGGCTTTGGAATTGCATCTGTTTTGATTTAAATTAGGGGAAAAAACAATATCACTGCCTGCAAAAAGACTTAAATGATTGCCTCACTGCAGCATTCCACACACCAAAAGCAAATCCAGTGTGTATGATTGGTAAGACTTGCCATTTTAATTATCTTTTGTAATGTACTTGATGCCCTTTGTTCTCTCCTTCCCAACGTTTCGACCTTTTTTGTGTATTCCAGTGTTTTTATCATAGTTTTCTTACCATTGTTGGGCAGGTCAAGGAACTCACTCGCCCACTTTCTTGTAAGTTATTCCATGAACCCGTGGTCTAGTTCAGTTTTTTTAAAATTGGCACCACTGGAATCACTTGAGGGGTCTCAGAACTACCTTTTTTAAATGCAGTTCATGGATTTCATACTGTAGTACTTCATCACACTCTTACAGAAATGCAAAGAGCTGATGCGGACATGAAGCTGGCATTTTCAGGGTTTTGGTCTGACGAGATTTCACACCATTAAAGTGGGACTTGGCTGTGGGACTAAGCTGAGTGTGCGCAGAAAGTGTTAGCTATTAGAAAATCTGGCAGGCTGGAGGTGAACTAGCTTCCTGATTGAAAAAGCTTTCCTGCTGGGGAATTTAAAACACTGAGTTTAATTTTGGAAGTCAGACAAATAACCAGTTTAGACTTTTTCAATGCATCGGAATCCAAAAAGTTTTCCTCTCTGAAATTGAAATGCGTTTGACTCGAATAAGGGAAATGTTGGTGTTCTGCCACACTGATTAGAAAAATGCTGATTAAATTTGATTGGAAATGGATGTCAGCAGGACAGATGCACTGAATGCAGTTGTGGAGATGAGAGAATAGTTATGTGGACCCCTGGCTGTTACAGTTGTTTACTTTTGCCTAATGGAGAGAAACATTTCTTTTTAAGCAAGTTAAATCTCACCATGTATTTGGCCTTATGAAAGTTTTTGCCTGTCAGTAGTGATGCAGACAAGTTGGTTAAACTAGGATGAGATCTCTTAAAATGTTAAGCCACATTGTGCAGTGATTTCAAGAGAAAGCTTTTGGGTAATGGTCCAATTGAAGAACAAAACAGAGGATTGAGAGGAGATGATTTGGCAGAGAAATGACGAATTATGCAAGAGACGGAAACCTATATGACCTCTATAAATGACCATATCACGACACATGGCATCATTTGTCTATTATGTGTTGGTATATCACATTGTTTACATGTATTTGTGCACAAATATCACATTTATGAGCAGAAAAAAGTCAATTTACACTCTTGGTACTGCATTATTTGTTTTTTCTTTCCTCCATCCCCCACTCACAGCGTTGTTACCTTGCTGCATTTCACTGTGAGGCAGCTTCCAAAATGAAAGCTTGTGCTTCAGGGCCAGGCCAGCATTCTTTTTGCTCCCCTAAGCAAAGAGAATGAACTTTAGCACTTAGTTTGGGGAATATTAATGTGTGTATGCATTTTTCACAGCTTGCATCTGAACAAATTGTGCAAAAGAGTGAAATGAAGAGGGACTAAATGTATTTTTAATGTCTTTTTTTTTTATTAAATAGAATGACGGGGTTTATAATTTTAGTACATTTCTTAAGCACATGTAAGCAAAGAACATGGTTCTAGCAGGAGTTTTTTTTTTAACCATGCTTCAGATATTCTTGACTGTTTTCCAGGTTAGATTCCAAGGCAATCTAAACCTTTTACTGCACCTATTGCCCAGCTTTCTCCTGTATGTTGTATATTCACTGCTTTTATCAAGCAGTGTTCACTGAATTTCATTAGTATTAATTATTAGCATTATATATTTAATTAGTATTTCACATGGCTATTACCGTTTGATCCGGTTTAACTTTTTTTTTTATGCATGTGGATTTTTATCCTGGCTTTCGGTGGTGAAACTGAGCGTGAGAAGCAGACAAATGGAGTAAATCAGGAGGAAGATGAATACATTTACTTTGTGCTGTACTGTATAGAGCATTTCCTCCCCTTGTCGATCACACACCTGCTGTTTTTGTCAGCTCTTATCTCAGCAGAATGGCATCTCCATAGCAATGCCTCTCTCCTTTCCATCTGTACATATAATCCATCCTCTGTTATCAACAATCCATTTGAGTGTCTTGGAAGCATACTCACAAAACGTCCAATAGAACAAAGCTGCCCGGAAACACACACGGTAGCAGGAAGTTTACTTCAGCTTTCATCAACCCGTTTTGAGCTTGGACTGGATATGAATCCAGACATAAGAAGATCAGAAATCCTTTGAAAAGCTCACTAAGCTGTTTTGTGATCTGCTTCCCAGTTTATTTTAAGTCGCTTTTTAAGAAAAAGCTTTTTATTCAATTTTTAGCCCTGTTCATTTCTAAGACTTGGTGGCACCTCAGTAAGTTGGAGAGGATAGATTTGTATCTGCAATCTAGCTTGTTTTATGACTTTTTTTTTTATTCTTGTGTTGAACATCAAAACTCCTGTGGTATTTATTTACCATAGTGGATGCTGAAAGGTCTTCATGTTGCATTCCAGCAGAACTGTATTCTTGGCATCAACTGCTGATACAAAATTGACCTAAATGTAATTGCTGTGTATATATAATTTGAAATGAAATATTTCCACACCTTCCTACACTTTATGATCTTTTAGGCAACTTTATTCTTTCCTGTCTTCATCTCATTCTCTTCATACCTGTCCTTTGGTTTCCTTTCAAAAGGAAAAGGATTGTTATGAATACTAGTTTATGTAAATGTTCTGCTGTTTTTGTGGAAGACTCAGGTTGCATGACATTTTATTTATTTCCTACAATATCAATTAGATGCTCGAACTTCCTGCCTGGCTTATCTGCTCTCTGCAACCTCCATCACGCATTGACATGGCAATATGCTTTATATGCCATGGTCTCAGACACAGGGCACTTCAAATACAGGGGAAGTGATCTTGGATAATAGGGGATCAGGTGTCTGCAATATCACGTACAAACCTTTATTAAAGGAAAGACAGACCTCCCCATTTATCAGTCTAAAGTATGTGACTATATTCTGACTTCTTTTCTCATGGTACAGAAACGTTTGTCCATTAAGGATAAAATGGTAAACTGTCAGACATCTTGTGCCATGTCCTTTAAAGCGTACGTACAAGTATGAGTTCACTGAAGGTGTTAAACTTGGAATTAGTTCTGCTGTCAATCACCACGGCGATGCTGTGCGAGGAAACTGCATGCTTGCACTCGCATCATGCCCTCAGTACATGAATGCACTGACAGAGAAAGTGCTCACAAATTTAGGTTGACCTCTCTTCTTGGGAGTGGGTCAGTGTATTGTAAATATAACTGCAAAGGCACATATAGAGGTTTGTCTGTTTAGTCCCCCCTGGGAAAAAAATCTTCCTCATTTGTGTTTGCTCTTCACAAGAGCAATCTTCAATATTTTTTCGTCTACTTGCTGTATTTACCTTTTCTTTTTGTCAACTTTGTCGTCGGTCTTTGACAGTTTTCATATTTCTGTGTTTTCAGTCCAGTCAGTATTTGCATCTGGGTATTGGTGTTCAGAGACAGAGGATAGGTGTGGTAGATAAAGAAGACCAGTAGCCCATAGATCATGCTGACTTTGGCATGTTTGATTAGATGTTTGCTATTTTGAGCTACTGTGGCTTGAAGATGTATCCCTACAGACTCGTGATGTCTGTGCCTCATAATGTCTGTGACCATCGGCTAATTTAGGCACGGTTGTAAATGCTATAATGAATCTCATGCTGATAAATATGATTATTTATCACAGATAGTTGTGCATACATGCCTTTAGGCATTAGAATTCAATTCATGAAAAATTCAGTGAACCATGATTGTGTGGACTGGAGACAAAAATGAAGGACACCAATAATGGACTATCTAAATATAGTTTGGGGTGGAGCAAGATGAAAATGCACATTAAGAAACTGAAGTGCAGCCTTCAGACGATGCAGGGATTGAGACAAGAGGAAGTGAAGGGAAAACTAAAGAGAGGATGTATTGATTCTTTCGGCCAGTTGGGAAGGGAACTCAAGCCAATAGAGACTTCTGAAACTGAAGCTAAGATACAGCAGGACTGACCTGAAGTAAAATATTTCTAAAATAAAATGGATGCTTGCGCAAGTTTTGTGTCACACTGTGGATGCAGAGAAAAGGAGTACGTTACCAGGTTTGACTTCCAGGTTGCCTCCGCAAAACATGACTGCAGTGAGTTTCTATCCACTTAAATGGATAGCCGCCCACTTATTTTTAAGTTTACCTAAAAATATACTGCATATATATTTCTATGCAGATTTTGGAGCCCAAATGGCACCAAAAGCTTATTTTTGTTTTTAATATTTTTTAAAGCATTGTGTACATGCATCAACTGGTACTACCATTTCACGCATCACTGCCCTCATTCTCCCATGCATGCATCACCTTGGCATAGTTGTGGGGCATTACATCCACCAGAGGGCATTACAGAGTTGTTCACTTCTGAGGTCTGACGTCAGCTTGGCAGGCATGGTGACAGTGGAGATCTTAATGCACCTTCACAGCGAGCGATGCACAAAAAGGCTGTTGTGTGGGCGCTATGTGGTCTGTGTGGCCATTGTCCTGCATTCCTGTTGTCTTGTTTGGTGTTTAGTTCTAAGTGTTGTAGTTTTTAAACTACAGGATGCATCTCCATTTCGCTCAAATTAAAGTGAGAACCAAGATGACATGCTGTGTATTTTGTCTGTATTTAATATTCAAAATGTAAAACATTGTTCATGGTGAAAGGCTGCTTTCCACTAATGCGGTGTGGCACCTGGGCAATGACTGCATGGATTCAAAGACCCAAGTCTCTTTCATGCGTTTGCACCTTCGAGGCTTGTATGATAGTCGATGTGTCGATTTGTTTTGAATTTTGGAGCACAAATTTGAAGGCAACAAGGAACTGGTCCTTTTTAGAGCAAACTCTTTACTCAAAATCCATAGATGATCTGAGATGGTGTCATCCACAGTTGAAACACTGAACTGCTGGTCAGAAGCCCAACTATCTGGCTAATTCCTAATTCATCGGTAACGGTGTCTGCCAGAAAGAACTTGGGCCCCTGACTCCTGTCCTGTATGCAGGGATACTTTTGGGCAGAAGCTTGTAAATTACATTGAAGCTTGTAATGAAATCACAAGTCATCCAGGGGTTTTTCCTGTCTGGCCCCATTTTAGTGATGATGAGCTTTCACTACATAAATTCTTACTAGGCATCTTAATGATGCACCGGATGTCTAGAAACCTCTGCAGTATGGTAGAAAACTGTGCTCCCGTCAGCTCGGCCTGTGGACTGCAAGGGAGCAAAACCAGACCTTTTTTTAATTTTTTTTTTTTTTTACTGATCTTGTATAGTCTGTGGATCTGTTTGGCATAATGCACTGCTGCATTCGGTAAAACATGGACTAAGTCAATTAAACTGACGAGTTTATTTATTCATTTATTTATTTTATTTTGTCCTCAGTGAATAAATGTATTATTAAAAACACTCACTGAGCAAATATCCTGTGCTTTGACATAACATGGATGGCTTTGCAGAATGATGGTAGAAATGTTAACTTGCAGTCTAAAAACAGTAGATTATTCAGCAGGTGTGGGTGTGTAGGTGGCATTACAATCCTTTGTACCCCCCCTCTGCACTCCTCTTTTTCCTGTTCATCCCTGATCAACACTGGGAGGCACCACATGCAGCTGGAGTTTCAGCCTGAGAGATGAATGTCTTGAGGCTGTTGGCCATATTTACTTGTTTGGTGCTAAAATAGCTATAAAAAAAAAAAAAAAGAAATCTCGATTTTGGTGTCATTCACTGCACAAAGTGCTTCTGTAGGGTGACTTTTGAAAGATTTTGACATGTGCACAGTTAATTTTTTGGTAATTTACTTTATCAGCTACGCTGGAGACCTACCCCTGCTTGGAGGAGCTGGTTCTGACCCTGTCGGGGTTCGACGGGTCCAGAGGGCAAGCATCTCCCCGTATTGATTACTCAACTCGGTTTAGATTAGGAGGTTTTGAGGTGTTTTCAACAGCTATAAAAATAGGAAAGGGCAAGACCAAAATCACATGGATGTTTTCTTTTGTTTTGTTTTTTGGGACACGTCCAAAATGGGTCTTGTGAGGTTCTTCTGGTCTGTCAAACAAGTCAGGGAAAGGGCATCTGATAATGGGGCCTGTGGGTGCTGCAGGTTGACTGCTGCACCTTAAGTGTAAAGTCTGGCTGCTGTGGAAATGACACTGACAGGAATTTGGAGTGACACTGTATAGCATAATTGTCACACAGAAATACACATCTACTTCTCACAAATAATTGGGGACAAATTCAACTGTCCATCCTCATATTTCTATTTTTTTTCTGTGTGTCATCTTTCCCTCCATCATTTCTGTTCTGCTGAGTTGAATTCTTCTGATTGTGTCACATCCTCCAGTGAGTGTTGTTACACAAGATCTTAGGCTCACCTATGCATACCTCAGAACCTCAGTGCTGTGAAGAATACCTCTTTGCATTTTGGAAAAGTCGTCTTCTTTTTAAGAGGAACCTAAAAAGGAGGAGGCAGTAATGGAAACGAAAAGCCATTTAGTGGAGGGAATGGAGAACATCATTATAAAATTTCACTTGAGGAAAAAAAATAATGGTTTTAAGTACTTGATGTTTGAATTATTCACACATTAATTTGATGAGATATGTAGATGCTTTTAGCGGCAATTCTCATACCCTTGTCATAGTCCTGCTTCTTGAAACATGGATTTTTGGGAGCATGATTGGAAAAGGACTACTGATGAACTGCAATTTACTGCACATTTTTGATCACAGGATGGATCAGGCAATCAATTTAAATTTGAATGGCTTTGGCCTTCCCAAATGTCAGGATTTTCTTACTCAAAGATGTAAGGAACCTTGTAATTTCTACATTTAATCAAATGGGGAGAAAGCTGAATCTGTAAACAAGCAGATTTATTAATTTAATTAAATAAAGATGTCTTAAGTGGCTTGTGCATCAGCATAAGTAAACATGATGTAATCTTTTTCATAAAGGTATATAAACAAAATAATGCTAAATCGAGACATTTCTAATTATGCTCCAAGACTGGGTGTCAATTTTACCCAAAATCGATCTGAAAACTAAATGTTTTTTTTGTTTGTCATGGAAATAAACTTGACTGCATTAGAGCCATTGTAGCACTTAACTTAACCCACCAACTATACCAATATAACGGCGCCAGCCATTAAAAATGGAACCCGGGCAGTTTAGCAGAGAAAGATGGAGATTGATTCGAGCTGAGAGATGGACAGACGACCTTTAGAAATGATGGAACAACTGATTTAACATTATTGCTCAATTTCAGAGAGTAGAGCAGAAAAGCGGACGAAACCAAAATGATATTTCAATGTTTAAGCTAGTTCTGTTGGTTTGTGAGGCCAGTTTTGATCCAGAAATGTGGCTATTGTTTGTGGTAATTTTAGTTTGAGCACTCCCCGACTCTATTTTTCTTAAACTCCGACGGTGTCAATTGTTGTCAGTGCTGAAATTTTGTATTTTTAATTTAGATTTATTTTCCCATATGTTCTCTTAAGTTGGAGCTGTGACATGTACACAGAATGCGGAAGGCAAAGAGGCGCTCCTTGTAATGTAAGTAAATTTGTGTTAAGGCTATAGTTGAAAGAATTAATAATGAAAAAGAAATGATAATAATAAAAACAATGTGGAGTAAACTGCTTGAAACCACTCCTCCATCTTCACCTTTTGCAGTTTAGTTTAAGGTTATGAAATGTGTTTTGGTCCTTCCCGGTTATATTCCCACCGATACATCTGAAGTTATGGCCGCACTTTGTAATCTTCTTTCCAAGTAATTCATGGTAAACATAAATTTTTGATCCCACAGTGACTGTAAGGTACATTGGACAGTTTTGGCAACTGTTTTGATTTAAAATCTGCCTGTTGCCTTTTGTTCATCTTACTGGTGCGTCTGTGTTGAGTCTTTATGGCTGCATTGCTTTCAGTCCACACACAATGGCCATTATGCTCCAGGCCTGTGCCTGAAGGTTTCCATTGACATCACATGATATCGATGGAACATGGTGGAAAAAGAGTGACCTGAATTTTTATACCCATAACAATGTGACTGAATTCGCATTGTAGCAGTTTATAGCAATGAGATGGCTTGGTCATGGAAATGCAGATGCCGTTTTAAGGCAAAAATGATGCACGTAGTGCCAGCAGCATCTAAAAACATGCTAATGGCTCCTTTTATCATTTGATCTAGGCTGAGCTACTTTTTTATTGTCTACTGCTCATCTTATATGTTTGAACACCAGAATTGCTTTAATATTTAAATTATTTCTCAACCATTTTGAAGATGGAGTTCCACTTAAATTGTTAAAGAAATGTGGTGGATTGAATGAGTTTTGAGTGTAGCCGAAGCTTGTGAGAGCAGACAGGTAAGCCACAGTGAGTATTTAAAAAGAAACCGATCTCTGCTGCAGTTTAGTCGCATTAAACAAGACTTGTGAGCTTTGAACTTGTGCACTGATCATTCTTCATATCTTCTAATGCCCATTTGTAGGATTTATTTTTTCAAAAATAACTTTCGCTTCTATTTTCTCATCTTTTGCAAATAGAATCTGTCCTTATTTCCCTATTTGAAATATTTGAGTTTGCCTCTCCATAAGTAAATCGTAAGGTGAAATCCTACTAACCAGGGGCATTGAGTAAAACAGAATTCCTGTCATGTTTGTCTTGCTTTACAAAAACTTGTTTTCCCCTCCTGCAAAAATGATTTTTTTTCAAAATAAATGGGTGAACAAGAAAACTGCTGGAGATGGGAAATTGTGCAGAGGGGCCGAGGATGACCTGAATTCTAATTGGAGTTGAGAAGAGGCAATGCTGACGGAATTATTGGATGAATACATGAAAATGGTGGGATTTATGGTCAAGCTCCTTTCATTTTAGCTGGGATGAAAATGGATGTGTGGGAGCAGATAGGAGTGTGTTTGTGTGGGCGCACACATTTGTGTTTATTATGGTCACGGGTTTCGCTTGCCTTTGCTTGAATGTGGCATGTGTGCATAGCTGCATATGTTTGTCCCTGTGCTGTTTTGGTTGTGCATTGTGTGTCTGGGTGGGTGAGCTCAGCTGCTTTGGTAGCTGCCTGCAGCAAAAGGATTAGCGAGGTAGCACTGCAGAAATGGAGCTGATCTATTCTGTGTGTGTGTGTGTGTGTGTGTGTGTGTTTGTTGTTCTGTGGCTGCATCAGCAATGAATTGGGTGAGACTTGTGTGTCACAAGTTTGAATGGGTATTGGATCAGATTACACAAAATCTCGGCATCAGATTAACTCCAACCCCCACAAGAGTAGACAGAGATGATAGAAGGCAAAGAGGAAAGCTTTGGTTGGAGCAAAAAGCCTTTAAATGAGTTGGGTGGGAAGATTTTTGTAGTGTCTGCTTTTGTAATAACTGCTGGTGACTGTGCCTCTGAAGCGGCTGTGTGGCATCTTTAAACGGCATTTTTCATTTTTAGATTGTGCAACCTTTGTTCACTCAAGGGGAAAAAAACCCTGAACAAGTATAGTCCTTACATCTCAATCTTGGGATTGAGATGTACTGTTGCCTTTTTCAGAATGAGGCTCAAATATTCTGTCAGACATATTCTGATTTTCCCCTCTACTTTTTTTCAATACCAGAAGCTTATCCTTTGTGTCTTGTTTTGGAGATGAGCTCTTGCTATCACCAGCAAATTATCATGTCTCCTCACTGCCATGCAGATGTTTTGCATTTTTGTTTCCTCACACATTGTAGTCAAATGCCTGTGCTTTAAGATATGTATAAATCCCCCCCCCCCGAAAATATCAAACTAACACATCCCTAACCCTTATTACATTTTTTTGATAACCAATTTAATTTTCTAATTTGAAATCTCTTCATAAATTTCTTTCATGGCACTCATTCTTATACTCCGTATTCTATTCTGTTAAGTTGTTTCCATTTCAAATATTCAAGTTACTGAAATAAACTTTGTTCCAAAATCTTAAAAATTAAACATTTTAGTTGCCCTATGTCAGTTTTCTTTCCAACTCTGTGACAAGTATGACAATACTAACCCGACAGAATTCCAAATGAATCTCAAAAGAAGTAAGTCGTCATTCAGGCTTTTTGGGATCCATCTGGAATTGCATTTTGTCCTTTTTATAACGTTGGAGCTGAAGAAGCTTTTGGGTGAGGATGTTAGTGTGCTGCATAAATGGTATTTAATGTTGATTATGAGTAAGTTGTGCAATATATTACCCAAAACCAGTTCTGGGAGTTTTAGAGCAGCCCAAATACAAAGTCTGCTATTTCTATCAGATCAGCTTGAAGAAAAGAATGAACAAATGCACATTGGTACGCCCTTTTTATTAAATGATTGCTCCAAAAATGAAAGAATATGAGGAATGTATTCTTGGAAGTTAAATGGAACAAAGAAATGGTAGTACAAGGGAAGAATGGACCTACTCGCATGATCATCTGAGCCTGAGGGAGTTTAATCAGTTATCATACATGTGAGACTTAAGAAAAAGATGGTTATTGATCAAGACCCTCTTCAGTATGAGATGTAAAAGCTCTCACCCTCTCCCACATGTGCTCACACACACACACTAACGTATCCTTTTTATAACCACTGAACATATCGGTGGGTTCATGATGTTCATCCCACATAAAGCTGAGGAGCATCGTACCTCATGACTCCCTCTCTGACCCTCTCATGACCCAGCTTGTTTTGCTCTCTGGCTGTTGCATTTGAGGCACGGGAAAAGAAAGCTCTCTGTCTCTTTGTTGTGAAATATCAGTATTGCTGTTATTTTGAAGATTTGTATGTAGCATCAGAAGTGTGACAATGACGGGGTATCCTCAATATTTTATATATATCGTTTTTTAAATCTAATGAAACAACTTTAAATTGTGCACATGTTGTTCATAGCAGGTCGCATGCAAACCGTACATTCCTGATACCTCACACTCATGCTGGCGTAATCTCACATGACTAGTTTTTGCCAGATAAGACTTTTTTTTTATTGGCTATAGATCCATGTATACCTAGTATGCTTAAAATGTACCTTTGGGGCCTTTTCACATTCACTGAATAACATTGTAATGCAAATTTGGAAGGAAACACTTGTTGCATATTGTCTGTTCCACACACAAGCTCACTGTAATGGCAATTCAGACCACATTGTATGAAGGAAATAAAGAACAGCAAATTTTAGACAACAGAACTTGGAACGTATATGTTCTGTACTGCCCCAAAGAAACCCAAATACTTTTTACATTCACATATTTTTTCTCCTCTGATTGGACATGAGCATTGTTTCCAAGGCGGATTGTTGAACACACGGGTTAAATTTTTTTTTTTTAATTTTAGTGATTTTTTTTTCTTTTCACACAACCCTTCATTCTCAACTTTACTCTGAACACTTTACTCATCTTCTCGATAAATTTCACCCAATATGTTCCACTCTTGGGAACTTGATGGGAGCTTCCTCGTGAGTCTGGTGCTGTGGGCAAAATAAAATAAAATATCCTTGTTGAATTTAGTTCTGTGTTACAAATGGTTTCTAGCTAAAGGGCGTGGAGACGGAAAGAAACCAGGGTGAGTGACAGTCCCTCAATTACTGGATCTCTCTGGTTTTCTGCCCCTCTGATTAATCCATCTTATCTAACTGTTCACTCCTCGTCCTCTCTGTCTCACTTTCCTGTTTGAGCCATCCATCTTCCATTTGCTCATTTTTCTGTCTATTTAACCAATATTCCCCATGCACTCATCAGTGAATGCATGTAATATTGTGTCTACTCTGTAAGTTGCTTTGGATAAAAGCGTCTGCCAAATGCATAAACAAACATTTTTGCATGTTTCACTCTTCCTCTGACATATTTTGACTATTGATCCATTGAAGTCACCTTTTTATTCAAAGTGGTACCCAGCATGTACGTCAATGTTAGGATCATTTAAGTGCAGTTAGGGACACACTGGTCTACAGCAGAGAGCAAAATGTGTCAATGAACCTCAAGCCTTTTTAAAACACTCTGAAGTGTGTAGTAGGATGTTTGCATTCAGCATCCCGATGACCTTCCCCTGTTACAGCTCATTGACTTTTCTGCCAGACCATATCAAACAGTGACCACTCAATCTGTTACAGTGGCTGCTACTTCACTCCCCGATAGTGTGTGAGTGCGATGGAAAATGAGTTCAGTATGGCCTTACACACATTGGTGCTCTAGGTGAATGAGTGTGAGTGTGAAATGCATGTCTGTGCGCTTCCGTTCCTGTGTGTGTTTATTGCTGTGCAACTGTCTGCAAGGCACTGGGTGCAAAAGAGAGGCTCGCACAAAAGATTGAATAGAAATACACTTTGAGAATATGTGCCTGTTGGAATGGCCAATCGCACACAGTGTCCAACACGTCGGTGTGATTCCGTTTATTTGAGCACATAGCGTTTGTTTGTGGACATAGGGATTCCAGCTTTGTAGTGCACACATGAATGCTTGTGTGCTGCGATTCTCTGGAGGTCATTGAGCCCATATAAATCATTCCATGTGTAGCTGCTAGGTAATTTGTCAGCACAGGTAGTACTCACGCACACACTTGTGCACAATTTAATTGGTACAACTTCTGCTTGACTGTTTTTATATCAACTGGAAGGACAGAACTAGTTAATTGTGTGTGTGAAGTTGTGCATGCTGCCTCTGAGGAGTCTCCATTGGGGAATTTGTGAGAATTAATTTCTATGCAAAGAAAACTGTTTGGAAAATCTGGTTTTGGATAAAAAATACATTGTAATGATTAACAGATATGAAAGATGTGGGTGTCAGTGAACGAGTTATTTGTAAATATATTCATTAATAAAACAATCAAATATTTTTTTAGCAGTCTGGTATTTGAGTCCAGTTATAGAAAATCAAAGCATCTCTTCCTTATATACACACATTCACAAAGTAACAGGAAACAGATTTTTGCTGTGTTCTCAATTTTGTGCGCTTTGGTAAAATTAGATGTTTTGCATCAGAGGTTGTTAATTTGCTTTTGATTGCATTCAGCCCCTTAATTCTGATATGATTTTTGTTGCCTTTCATTTTTGTTTTCACTCCAATCGGGGTGTGTTTCACCACAAGGTCATTGTTGATTATAGGAATAATCAGCTATATGGCAAAATCTGAGGATTTCCTGAGCTATCCTGATTGGTTATGGTGATGCACATGCACCTAGTCTTGATGATTAAAGAATGGTTAATCTATCGCATTTGTACAACAATTACACTCTGCATACTGCTCCTATGATTTGACTTTATACTTGAGATGAGAAAAGTTTTACTTTGAGAGAAACGAGAGAACTGATCTAATTGTTGAATTTGTCTCACACTTATCTTGGTCCGTAATTGCAGCTATAAACACTCCATTTTGGGATTCAGTTTAAGTAAACATACTAACTTACTTTAGTTTCATGGCTCATTGAGACGAATGCTTCCTCTTTAATGTTTACCCAACTATTATGAACAATATTACTTGATTGTGTGATCAAGTGTGATTGGTTATAAAACTGGTATCTTGCTTACTTATTGTGCAGGTGGGATATGAGAATGCAGGGACTGTGGAGTTTTTGGTGGACAAGCATGGAAAACACTTCTTCATCGAGGTCAACTCGCGACTCCAAGTTGAGCACACCGTCACTGAAGAAATCACGGAGTAAGTATCAGATGTTCACTTGCATGGATGGCTTAAGGCTGGTGAGCAGCAGAGTCCTGTTGCAGCTTTGCATCATCTGTCTGCTGACAGGTGCTGGACTTTGAGGTCATCAGGTTTCCACACATAAAATCAACAGAATTTGAGAGAAAAAGCATGAAGGAGTGGAGCAGGTGCACAGGTGGGAGGGGGCTGCATGCACATTGAACAGTAACAAAAATGAAGAGATGGGAAGGGTAAATTTAAGATGTAGTATTTCAAGATTCGATGGAAAGCTGACAATTCCAAACAGATGGATGAACGAGAGAAGAAAATTGGGTAAGATGGCCTGAACAGGTGGAATCGGTGAAGAGAGAAGGAAAAAGATGAGGTCAGAGTGGGTGACAGACAATGGCGAAGAAGAGGGATGAGGAGGCATAGAGGGTAATGAAAGTTATAAATGGCATTATGCTCCAGTGATGACCTGTGAGATTTGTCGGGCTGAAACAACACAGGTGGGTCTCAGACTATCTCAGATGACCCAAACACAAATCCTACAGGTGTCACACATGAGGCTTAAAAGCCTGTGGTCAGACCTGTGCATGTGTAGTCACAAACTTATTTATTTATTTATTTTGCAGTTTTGATGTTGTAGACCTTTATTTTGAGCTTAAATGCAATGGAATAATTATAACATGATTGTGACTTTATTTAATTAGTTTTCTTCAATCTGTGGCGCAAAATAAAAAAAAACAGAATGAGGGACTTTGTCCACATGTTTTTAAAAAAAAAAAAAAATTTCTAAAGGAAAGAATGAAATGCCCTTCAAAAATGACATAGTAATTATGATTGGTCTATACGTTTTGAGTTTGTCTCTGCATGTTATTTTAGCCTGGTAGTTTAACTGCAATACAGGTCAGTGAATTTCGGTGCAATATGCTAACATAACTTTTATTTTTATTTTTTTCTAAGACCCTATCGCAAATAAACCATACAAGCATTAAACCCTCAGAAATGTTAGAAAAAGGCTGTGTGTGTGTGTTCTAAAAAATATGACATTTTCACTAGTTAAAAATACTCGACAGAGTTATGAAGAGAGGTTTCATCAGTCTTGATCAAACATGATTTGAGCAAATCAAATGCTAATAGAACCTGTAAATTGGTGGTAAATTGGTTTTTTAGCCCCTCTAAAACTTTCAAACAGTTATTAAAGGGATGTGATCTGCAGTGGGGGTCACTGTAATGCAGATTTAGGTCCTCTTGATCAATTTATGTAACCTTTCCTCTCCACCTTTGTGCATTCCTTAATTTCTTCCTTTCTTTCAGAACATTGCTTCCTGTTCCTACTCTTTCTATCCTTTCAGACTTGTTGGATCTTTCATGTCCTTCTGATGGATTCCCATTCTCCTCCTCTCAACCTTTTCTCTGCTTTCAGTTGTCCATCTCATTCCCCCATTTGCATTAATTCCCCCCAATATTTGCCTACTCCCTCATCTCTGTCCTTCTTTCATCACCTTTACCTAATACACTGACTCACATCATAATTTCCTTGTCCTTTGATGAACTTGTCCTTTTCTGCCCTCTCTCCTTTCATTTGCTCTTCTTGAATCTCGAATGGCACTGAAAAAATGACTCCTAAATAACTACAGATGACACTGTGACAGGATTGTAGCCACAAAAATGCAAGTGAACATGTTTCATAGCATTCTTTTTAAACCACTTCCAAAGTTGGTGCTGGTGTGTCGTCCGGTGATTAATTTATTCTGTTGAGGGAATCTGATGGGATGATCAATCATAATCTATAGTTTATGGGCATCTTGCAATTGTGTTTAATGTATAATGCATTTGATAAGCATGCTTGTCAGAAGACATACTAATAGAATATTTTTTTGTCCTTCTGTTGTTTGCCCTGCTTTTTTCTTTCCCCTGATCAGAACACGTGAGGCTGGTTTGTACTATTTCAGGTTCAGTCCTCCGTTTGAGAATGTAATTTGCCAAAAAATAGTAAAGGGATCCTTAAGTTTAAACTGTGATGTCTGCTTGCTTTGTCAGTAAGGATCCTGGGTTTGGTGAAATGTAAACGATTTAATTGAAGTTGAAATGTATTGTTTTGTCCCACTCGAAGAGATGGTGTTGGCACACCCTGCTCAAATAGGTTTTCAGCAGTCCCCTTAAACCTGTCACTTGAAAGTCTGTGTTCCCATTCATTTAACCCTCAGAGAAATTCAGCAGAACTGTAAATGATCTTACTGAACACCAGCTTTTTGATTAACACCTTTAAATGGTTGTAGTCTACCGAGTCAAGGTGTTATGTAAAATTTGGACATGGCAATGCTTTTGTCTCATGTGGTGAAAGTTAAAAAGAGCCAAGCCCCAGCAATAAAATGTGGCTTCCAATTATCCATCCAACTATAAAAGCTTTTTCCCCATAAAGATTAGTCATAGAAACATTTGTTTTTTGCAGGATCGGCAAGTAATACTAAATCTGAGATATTTTGGATTGTACCACAGAGTGGAACTTCTATCATCGCTCTGCTCCTCTGCCTCCACCCAGGCTCCCTGTTATTTGCACAGTAGTCAAATTTCTGGCTGTTCTACAGTGCTCTAAACTTGGAGATCAACTTCTAACTTGTCACATTTTGTGGGTTTTATATTTTTTCCTTTAGTTGTGGCAACAGGAGCTGTCAGGTTTGTGGGGAGGCAGAACATAATCTGTTAAACAGGTGAAATGGGGAGAAGCTGTTCTTTTTAATCTTGCGTGTGCGAGCGTGTGCACATGTCTGGTACAAATGTCAGGAGGGAGCGAGTTGTCAAAGTGTTTTACATGAAAAGTCCAAATGTTCAGTTGTGGCTTGACAAAAATTCATTCTCCAAATTCTGACAACTATTTGATTATTTGTAAGATTTTACTTCCCAGAAACCTGACAAAAAAGCCATCTTAACATGTCACACTAGAAAATGTAATATCAGTTATCATTAACTGACAGAAGCAGATGTGTCTGACCTTTATTGTCAGAATAGAGATGAAAAGGGTATCTTTAGAGGTTATTTGACAAAACTAGTTATTGTTAAAAGAAGAGATACAGTCGAGTGGCGAAGGCGTACTGTAGTTTCTCAGCATGTACTAATTGTACATTTCAAGGTAAGCATTTTACCAGCAGCTAGCATTGATTGCTTTGACAGATATATCGCTATATTAAAAGGCAGTCTTACATAAATAAGCAAACATTTATCATGGATGAGGTTAAGCAATGACTGGTCCTTTGGTGATATCTCAATTTTGTAAAAGTTCTGACTTCACTGCAGTGTTACGTGTATTTGGGGAATAACAGTAGAAACTGACAGGTCATACTGTAGCTGTTGCTGATGGGCTGTTCCTGCATATGAAAAACAAGCTGTGAATAAACGAAAATGCCTGTCTTGCAGTATTCTACTGAAAATTGTGAGAAGAAAATTGAATACAATGAATTTTTTTAGTAAAATACCCTTTCATTATGTTTAGATCATTCAGTTTATCTAGGAGTACTGTGACAAGGTTCTATAGAAATGGAAAAAGGGCTCTCATTTTAATTGCTTCAGCTCTGAATCTTGCCTTTGTGCGACTGAGCAATAGTCCTTTTTACTCTTAGTTAAGCATGCATATTTATGTGCTGAAGAGAAAATGACAAATAAGTAATGGTCAGCAGCTTTTAATTTTTTATTTAAACTTTTTTTTCTGGCCATGTTTCCATGTGTTCAAATGGTTAAGGAATAAAAAAAAGACTCCTAATCATTTGTCTGCTTTACTTGCTAATTACTCTTAAATGACCCTCCTCAACAGTTATCGCAAGAAAAATTTATTAGGAAAGATGAGCCCTGCTCAAGGATAAGCAACATAAGTCTGGATAGATGGAGAGAGGCCAGGGACGGAAGGTGAATAAAAAGTAAAATGACTTGGCTGCAGTAAGAGTTTTTAATAGATTTCCATAAAAATACCCTCTTTTTAAGAAATGTTACTATGGTGGGAGACTATAAAACCAACTTGTAAAGGTGGCAATGTTTCTCCTCCCTTTTACTCATTCTCCCCCCTTTTTTCCCCCTACTGTCACATAAGTTTAAAATAGTTTTTTCACAGTGAGAGAAGCAGGAATTTGTCTGTGAAAGTGCGATTTGTGAGTCTCGCATTCAGTGAAAATATTGTTAATTTACAATCTGTGTGCATTTGGCCCTTTTTTTTTTTTTTAGCTCATAGGCATATGGTTCAAATGCTTGTGGGGAAATTTAGGAACCATCTCTCATTTACCATCCCTAGTAAATGTTTTTAGTTTAATTCCATATAGCTGCAATGAGATGGAGATGAAGGCTGCTGGGAAGCAATTTTTATATCCTTAAAGTGGGAGTTTTAGAAAGCATTGCAACATCAGCAATCCCCCTTCATTTACATCTTCTGGCTTATACCTTTTCATGGTAAATTGTCTCCTTTTACAGCAGAGGTCAGACCCACTTAGTTTAGCATTTTTCTAGTTCAAATGGCACTCTTTTTTTCTTTTGTATGACTCACTGATGTTTTTTTCCTTCCTTTGTATCATTTCTCCCTATTATAATTTTTTCTTACACTAATAAAAACACCTTTCCAGTTTCTTATACCTTCATTGTTCCTATCAATGTCTTATCCTCTAAAGTTAGTATATATGCAGATGATGATCAAAACAATCTATTTTGCTCATTGGCTGTTGACCCTGTCAGCCTAATCCTCTTAATACTGCCGTCAGATTTTTTTTTTTCTCTTCCTCCAGGCCACAAGGGAAACACCATAAAAAGTAATGTTTCCTGTGACATGCTTTTTGTGCGTCCCCAAAATGCAGTATAACAAGGTAGTTCTGCTGCTCTGTACCACATTTTCTGCTGTATTATGGTGAAGGCTTAAAATGCCAGTATGCGCTGCTGTTTTCAGTTGTGTGCATGTCGGTAAACACGGTGGTATGCAACCAAGGCCACCACCGTGCGCAGTTTGATTTGAAGTGAGAATATTTCTGTGTTGTACTGAAGAGTTTGGCCGTGTGAGCACATCATAAAATAATTTTAAGGTGATTATAATTGTGCGGCGAAGCATACAGTGAGTGATTGAGAAGTAAGCAGATGAATGAGAATGAGGTGTTTGTGTGTATGTGTGTGTGGTGACACCAAGGGAGAATCTAATTTGTGTGAGTGGGAGAGAGAAGGCTATTTATGATAATGGGGAGGAGGCTCATTACAATCACAGGTGTTGCTTTTTTTTTCTTTTTGCTTTCACATTTGAATCTCTTGTCGACATTTGACAATTTTTTTTTTACAGTACAGAATATTAACTAAACTAAATGTTTGTCATTGTTAAGACTTGCCCCCCCATCAGTGCTTTCCCTACATTAGTTCCACCACTGTTGGATTTCTGTGGTTTAGTAAGGCAGGAGGCTGTGTTGTACTACTGCTATAGGATTATTAATTATTTTTATATTATTTATTGAGTTTTAAAACTTAACATAGGGATGCAATATTTGAGCACATTACAAGCTTCAAGAAACATTAGGGACTTTACTGTTTGGACATCTAGCAACATGGTTGTGTTGTTTTAGACTTGTACAGGGTGTACCCCACCTCTCACCCAATGACAGCTGGCATATGCTCTAGCGCCCCTCTTGCAATGCTAGTAGAAATAAGATATGAAAAAAGGTAATTTACCTGCACGGTGACGGCAGTATCACTCGACATTGGCTCTTAAAATGTGACAATCCTCATGCCTTCCCATTTGTGCAATTAAGGCATCGCAGGAGGATCTCCGTCATCCTATTACAGCGAAAGGAGGAGTTCATGGTGCATGTAAGACTGACAAAAGGCCACAATTACAGGTTTTGCTCTGATTCTCTTTGTCAACCATAGAAAAACTGTTCAGGCCTGTCGAATCATATTTAGCATCATATTTATAAGCAGTTTAACACAGCATGTAGGTACTAAGAATGCCTGGAACATTAAGACATCAAATAAATCTATCAATAGACACTCAAAGTCTTTTAAAAATTAGATTAGGCAAAAGTTTATCAAAATTGAAATTATCAACTGAAGCTTGGTCAAAGGCCATTGAAGTGTTTCAAAAAGGGATTAAAAATGGCAAGTGAATTTAAAAAGGCCTGGTCCACTTAAGGACAACATCAAATGCAATATCATAGGCTCCTGTTAACAGCAGGTCAATCTGTGGTCAAAATCTTAAGTCATAGCAGCTGTATTTCTTCATTCAATGCCTTTGACTTTTTTCTTTAGAATCTTCTGGAAAGCTGTCACAAAAAAAGGTAATTTATTTAAAGTGCAATGACAAAATGATGACATTTACAAATCACCTTGCACTGCCACTGTGCCATCCTTTGTATATGATCCCAATAGAGTGCATACTCATACAGACATTTTGATCCTAAGGCCAGAATTAATTAAATCTAAATTTGCATGAATTACCATAGCTCACATGATAAATTAAGCTATAATTTCCATACATTTTGTCCGGTTGTTCCCTTTGGATCCCTCCCATGCCCTTTTCACGGGCTTGGGGCTCCTTAGTTGTATCAAAGACTTTAGTAAATAAATATAAAAAGTAAAGCATTCATAATCAAAAAGGAGGCATGTCCATGGCATGGCCCCTGGGACACAGATAAACCCCTGAGTTAGGGAAGTGAGGGGGTATTTCCCAAGCCTGAAAAAAGGGAAAAATTTATGTTTTTATCTTTATCTCTGTCAGGGTGTGGCCCGTCACTGATCTAGGAGTCGCACCAGTCTAAAGGCAGCAAAAGAGCTGGTTGTTCTGGTCCCAGACCAATTCTCACCCAGCACAAACTCATCTATACATCAGTAACAATGAAAGTCCTGATTTAGTTTAGTTTAGAATGTTACTCATCTCCAGGGGGAAACCATCTATTTGTACTACCAAAATACAAACACCGATAAAAATATGCAAAGGGACATGGAAGATTAATACAGTGTGGATACAAAATGCACTAATGAAATATTGTTTACTTTTATACGTGAAGATTAACATAGATTTCAGCCATTAAATGAGAGTTAGGGGCTGCATGATTTGATTTCATTTGGAAGGAATGGATTTCTGTGGCGTTACAGTTTGGTGGTATAGACTTGGTCCTGTTGAAAAGCCAACCCCTGAAGTTGGCTTGAAATATACCAATCTTTCTTTATACCATGAAAATCAGATACCACCCACACAACGGAGTTCTAGCCTGGGAGTTCAGGTCTGAATAGTGTTGGCTTTAATTGCATATACTTTTCTGATTTGACTGCATCAGGAGGGATTCATTAAGCGCCTATTTGTTTGGTACAATGTGCTGTACAGTCTGCCTGCTGAAGCTTTTAAATAGGTGCTCGATCTGTTTGAACCAGTGGCAGGTCATATTTGACAGCATTGTTGGGCTGTCAGTCCTACTCATCAACTAACAGACTGGGTGGCAAGCTCCACTGCCTGCATTCAGATGATTCACTGGTCTGTTTGTCAGAAAGCTGCTAGTGGAATATAATGGGGAGAAATTAAATGTGAGAGAGAAACACAAAAGAAATGATGCTACTGATGAGGCAGCTCCGTGTTTGGGTATCACTCTGAGAACTCCACACAGAGGATCACTGAACTATTGCATGCAGCTCTGTCTCCTGGTTGATTTGTCTATACTTGAGCAGTGAGTTTAGCCTTGCACTGGGTCTCTGCTTGTAGAGCTACTGTTTTACACAGGTCACTGAATATATCGACTTCTGCAAGTTAGCTTTTTAAATGCATATGTTCCTACCTCTGCAAATACTCTGAACATGGAGAGGTCAGGATTTCCCAGCAATATAAAAAGAATTAATGTAAGCTCCCGCTCCCAATTTTATGTCTTAAAATTCTCCACAACCTTGATGGGAGAATAGGTGTAAGGGGCAGCAGAAACGGAACTAACGTGCGTTACCCAAAATATTTTTCTGTGCCAAAACGGCATGGAAGTGGATTTCATTCTGTTTTTTTGTTGTTTTTTTTGTCTTTCATCTCCAAAATTTCCACGAGAGTAGAATTTAAGCAGATGAGGACTGAGGACTCGTACACGTCATTACAATATATTTTGTACTGAGGTGTTTGAGTGCAAATAACCTGTTCAGGTTGACAAATCCAAAGGCTTAACTTCAGATGATTCAACCCAAAGTTGTATTCGTAACTGGACCATCTGTGGTGCAAAGCATATGTCAACATAAAACTGCCCTTTTCTTTTCAATTCAGCAAGCCGTGATGATTTAATCGCGAATGTGTCCACATTATGCTCTTAAAAGCCATGAGAATAACATTTTTCTCAATTTTGGTTTAGAAGGGCTCAAAAAGCTAAGTTTGGAGCTACAAACATAGACATTGGAAATCTTGGGTTTAATGGATCTGGCCTGGGTCCACAAAGGCACCTCACCCCATGAAAGACTCTACACCACGTATGGTGATGCTCTCAGAAATGCATGATCCCAAGAGGTCCTTGAAACATGGTGAGATGCAAAGTCAAAAGTTGAAGTAGAAGTCACTAGCTCGCAAATGTTGATTTATGGTGGTAAACCTGCTACGTGGTGTCCAGGTTCAGTTATCTTTGATATCAGATCTGACCCACTGATCCACAACCGGAAAAGAGAGTGAACTGGTTGTGGAGTATTAAACGTTCAGTATGGAAACCTAATGTTTTTTTATTTTTTTATTTTTTCCTGTTCTGTCAATCTCCCTACATCTTTTTCTGCTTTAACTGCCCCACTGCCACTGACATTTCTCATATACCTTTTGTCTTCTTGATACTGGGGTTATTTTGCATTGACTCTTCCATCTGTGTCATCACACTGAAAGTGAGAATGAATTAATAGCTGATAGTGAAGCCAGACAACATGGCTGAGAATTGTGTTGAGGTCCAATGTCCTCCAACCCTATATGACTCCACTTTTAGCCAACTGTTCCTTGCTTGTGGTTCCATTTCCTTCTCTTTTTTTTCTCTTTGCCTAAAAATCTAGGTAACATTTTCCCCAAATCTTCTTCTGTTTGTGATCATATCCTGTTTGGGTATTTCACATTTTATCTATTAAAAAAAAAAAAAAAATCCTACCATTTTATCCCTCCATTCTGTTTAATTTCCGACTTCCCTTTCATGGGTTAGAAATGGTGAAATGTTTATTAACAGATTCGGTCCTACTGTATTTTTTCCCCATTTTTATTTCCTATCAGTCCACCACATTTTCCTCAGCTCTTCTTTTGAATTATCTGTCTCCGTGTAGCTTTTTCTTTCAAGTTTTTTTTTCTTTTTTCTTTGGTTTACCTTTTTTTGCCCCCCTCCCATCTTCATGCATTGGAGCTGTTTTTTGTAGTAGTTATCAATACCACTCCCCCACATCTTCATTCCCACATGTCCCATTCATCTGACTTTAACCCCCACCCCCACCCCCCCACCACCACATGAGACATGAGTTTGTCTGAATGTGCAGTATGTGCACGCAAATTTAATGCACCAAGGGTCTGCATTAGTTCCATCAAAATGAGGAATGTATTTTTGCTTTGCCCCGGAGCAATCTTGAAAAATGTATTTACAGGAGATGTCACCTGCACAAACATGAGCAAAGGCAAGTGCTGAGGGACACAAACTTATCCAGATGCAGTCTAGACCAGCACATGACACACAAATGAAGGTTTGAAAATTGAATGTTCACTTGAAAAGCTGGAAATGTTTTTCATTTAGGAGCCTTCCTTGGATGGCAGGTGGTAGCTAAAGATGGAGAGGACAATGGCTAATGGAATTGGATAAAAACGTAATGTAAATAAGGAGGTGCTGTACATCACTTAATCTTCCATCACCTATCATGTGTCATTGCCACATTGACAGTTCCCATCTTTTCCTGCAGTGGCATCTGTTCTATTTCTTTTCTCCTCACTTCCTCCTGAATCAACCCACCTTCCTTGCTTACTCTGTCCCCGTAACCCACTAGTTTTAGCTTTATTTCTATCGTATGAAAGGATTGGACCGGTTTGGGAAAATTGTGTGCTTTCTTAATGAGAGCAGCATGCAAAGAGCTATAGCTCATCTGTATTCACCGAATATGAAACTGGATGTGGTCACAAACACCTTTCAGGTTGGACTGACTTCCTTGTTAGGGTACTCTGCCTTCATCAGCAGCATATGATCATGAGTGATGTTAGTTCTCTGGTCTCACCACAAGAGAGATATAACTACTTTAACAACTCGTCTAAAGTAAATTTCCCCCTTAAACTGTGCCACCATTTTAGTTTTTACTGTCATTTTTCTTTTCCTGTTGGTCTTGTTTCCTCATGCACCCCCACACCCCAGTTTGACATGGATCCTCCCTCCCTTTTCCTACTGCTCTCTACCATATACCCGTAGCCCCCTCTTCCTACATGGATGCCAACTGCATTCCTTCTGTCCTCTCGCTTTGCAGCGCAGCCTCACTTGCGTCGACCTCCTTTTTCTCCTCGTTTCTTTCTTTTTTCAACTAGGACAAATACTGTTTTCCACACTCCTACTTTTCCCACTCAGTCTTTGTGTTAGCTTCTAGGTTTCTATCCTTTACCACACTCCCACTCCCGCTGACTCCTCTTTCTCAATTTCTTTTTTTTTTTGCCTTGAAAGGAGGGATTAAGCTGTGATCTAGCCCTCATATCTCAATTTCCTTTACTCTTTTGACTCTTAAGAGTGGACTAAAATATTATGTCAACCCCCCAGCTTCTTTGGCATGTCCCCCTCTTTTGTTCTTTCCTTCACTGCTCTCGTGGACACTTTTCTTTTCTCCTTCATATGCTTTCTCTTTGCCTCCCACTTTTAGTTCTGGGCACACAGCCACCCTCTTTTCCCTTGCTAACGAGCTCTGAGCGAAACGCCTGAAAATGATATGCAATTAGTCGTCTGCTTTCATGATCTGAGTTAATTTTCACACAACACACTGACGCAATCTTATGCGTTTGCAACATTGAATGCATGCTCGTTGAACTTGGTTTTCAGGTAAATTACTTATGTACAGTAATAATGTTTGTGTTCTATAAAGAATAAGTCATACAGTAGTCATGTTGATGTATTCATACATTATAAAAAGCCAGGGAATTCATGTCAAAGGTCAATACATTATTCATTTTGACATCAACCCAGGTATTCTAACCTGACCATAGCTGGGGAAGATAACATTGAGAATTTGTTTTGAATTTCTGTATTTTAATGTCGGAAGCAGCATAATCCTCCACACATTTCAACGTTGGTTAAGGTTCTGCGTGAATTCTGGGGCCAGTAAAAAGTGAAATCCATCCTTAGTTCTATTGTCGATGTGACGGTGTGAAACGTTGTCTCCCACTTGTGGGTAATCCTCTACATTCATAAACATTGATTTTAGCCTGCAATGTTTGCTGTCAACATATCCCACATGAACACATCTGTGCTGCCCTGTGCTTAAAAAAATGTTTTGAATAGTTTTGTATTGTCCATATTGTGGAGCTTGCCAGTGATCAGAAGCACAAATTCCAGGTAGATTTTTCTGCAGGCCTTTTTAATATGTGGGGTAAAGTTGGCATACAATAAAAGTCACGCATACATCATCTTGGTGAAATGTTCACTTGTTTGGTTGTTTTCTTTTTCCCTATTTTAAATGTCTGTATGATTTCTTTTTTTAACCTCATTACGTTTTTGTCTAACAGTGTGGACCTGGTACATGCCCAACTGCGTGTCTGTGAGGGCCGCAGCCTTCCAGAACTTGGCCTCAAACAGGACAAGATCAGAGTAAACGGCTGTGCGATCCAGTGTAGAGTGACCACTGAAGACCCAGCCAGAGGCTTCCAGCCGGACACTGGAAGAATTGAGGTAGGCTCTTTCACAATTAGGTATCAGAATTTTACTAATGAAACATCAGTCATTTTAAACATGGTTTCAATTCAATTGTATTCACTTCTTGTAGAGGGAAAATTTAAGAAGTAGTTTCAATTTAAATTTAAGAAGTTTGGGTTCAGATTAACTATCCTGACTATTGAAGTACAATTTTTACAAGTTTTATATGATTGGATTTAAAGGAGAACTTTCTAAAGCCAAGCTCAGCAGAATTGTCTGCTGTGAGGTTTGAAGTAGCCTCAATCATTACTGTTTTGAGCAATTTAGACATTTTACATAGACTCTTTTTCTGCCTCTGAAAACATTCTTGCATGATGCAGCCACCACAGTACATAAACTGTTGTTTTAAGATTCATGAACATTTGTCTATGAAATGGTGAGCTTAAAACGATGCCTTCAGTTGTACATTTCCCCCCCCGTTCCTTCATTGCTCATATAACATTGGGCAGTTTGGGCACAACGTCTTTTTTCCACTTTATAATAATCACACCTGAGAATATTTTCTTTAGCATATATGTTCAGGTCATCCAGACCAGTTTAAACTCATTCTGTATTAGAGCTGATGTCAATGGGATGCTTGAATTGTGTTTGTCATTGTCCTAGCAGTTTCCTCCATCAGTTGAGCTGAGCCAGTCCGGCCCAAGAACATCAGTGTCTTGGTGTCCCTGGACTATTAAAATGTTCTGAACATCTTTATAAAAAGCTGTGGTAAATGGTACCCCCCCACCCCCTCTTTCATAGGTTTTCTATTAGTGGGCTACATGATCTTGACTAATAGAGAATTTTAAATGTGTCTTGAGAATTCATAACTGAGCATAAATAAAGCCGTTTCTGGACCTGTCAGGGTGCTCTGAAAAAAATGCCTGATTACTTCAAACAGGCTTTTTTGACTCCTTGGAGGTGATTGAATTTGCCTTGCACCACTGGCTTTCCAATTAAACTCATCATCTGTCTCTTGGTTGTGATCAAGGGCAAAATGAATGGATCTGTTGTACACATGGATTTATTCAAATTGAATTTGAGTCAATTAATTCCTCTCCCAGGGGCACTTGTGTTAGTTTATTAGCAGTTTATGTGGCTCAATGATCACGCCACACACAAATCATTAGGTGATGCATTTATCTAAAGCAAGCCATTTCTTCTTATTCTTTTTAAATGTTTTGTTGGCTCTAGAGGCCGTTATTTGAAAGTGACATGGCAGGGAATAGGGCAGAGTGGGACTCCCAGGAAAGGGCCATGAGCTGGATTTGAACCCAGGCTGCCTACCAAATCTACTTATCGAAATGGCGGCCCATCCAGTGAAAGTTAAGGCGTTTGATCCAAAGGAGCAGCATCAACTTTTGACGGCTAACTTTGGGTTACCGGCCTGAGCGGGTAGCTATTTAAACAACACCACCGTTATGTAGGACACTTGGGTCACTTTAGACATGCCTTTGTTGACACTGAAAAACATACGAGTAGTCTTGAAGTTTGTGACCTCTCCACTTTCAGGAGTTTGTGTTTCAGCACACCATTTTTGTTCCTAACTCCCCCTGCATTGCGTAGCTTCTTTCTTCCACCTACTACTTTTTTAAAAATGCTGTACATATTTCACACATCCTTATCTCTTCCCTTAAAGCTCTGCTGCCGCCTCCACCCTTCGACCCATTTAAATATTCCTCAGTCTCTGTTCCTTTTCTCTGAAAATGCCTCCCACATTTTCTCCTTTCCTCCCACACTAATTTATCTGTACTTTTGGGCTAGAGCACACGGCAGACGTAGGTTAACGGCAACAACCCCCTGCTATCATGATGCAATATGAACGAGTCAAACACAACATGGATAGGCTTCTCACATTTTAGGGACACATGAATAAGTTATCAGTAGAGGTCAGTGATGATGCAACACAGCTAAAAGGCATGAGGAAAATATGTCCCTCTTACTGTGCCTTACTGACTTACTGTATCTCAGGCAAGATGTGTGATTGGCTTTTAGAAATGAAGATGAATTAACTTGTGAAAGCTCTTTGGAGCCTAAATCTTAGTGAAGTTTGATTCACGAAATGGAGTGAAGCAACAGTTTGAACTTAAAACCTGCACAACAAAATTGTTGAAGATAGTGTCACTTGTTTGCACTACTTATTCTGTCAAAGAGCCACTTTGACAGCAAGAGAGAGCAGGAGTTGGACACTATGCTGGAAAGCCTATTCCCTCAATAAAGGGCCAATATCAGCTTTGTTGTACACGGTATCAAATAATTTTCTATCTAAGAAGGGCTTGGAGAAGAGACAGTTGGAGAGATGGGAGAGATTGGATATTTGATTTTGAGGTTACAAAATAGGGAGAACTGTTTTGTTGAAAATCTTGCATTTATATCCAAACTTTGCCGGGACTGGGGTCGAGAGGTTTTCATAGTCCAATTTAAGGTCTTCTTAGTGCAATGCAATGGCTGATATTCTTCCTAAACCATATTGTCTTACCCTATACCTGTTTACAATTTTCTATCAATACATTTTAAAACTGTATAAAAGCTAAATATAGGCTTTAAGTAGATATGTATCATTTTAACTGCACAAAATGGTACTTTTCAATTTAAACTTGGATTATCAATCATCTTTAGGTGTTCTGAACAGGTTGTTCCACAGTTGGCTCAAATGGTTGCAGAAGATATCAAGATTCTGTCTCATGTCATATTTATAAAAAGATTCTTTACTTGAGTTGACAGGTAAACAATATCTGCAGTTTCCCTAACATTGATATTTTTCTGATGCCTGTTTTCTGTTCACCTGGGAGCATCAAGTCAAAGTCAAGTTCTTAAAGATATAAAACGTATGAAGCAATCTAATGCCTTTTCAAATCAGACTACTTCAAGGAGGAGAGTTGCTATGCTTGTAAGGTAATGATGACGAAGGAGGGGGAATGTTGTGCGAGGACAGCAGCCTGTTGGTAGATGACAGGATGAGATTATCTGGGAAGAAGGGGAGAGTCAGGATATTAAAGGAGAATTCATTTTTCCTCAGAATGCACTTGTCAGATTCAATGTTTCCACCAGCCTTTTTGCAAATGAGCTCTGTGAGATGTGAAGGTGATTCTAAGATGTTCAGGTTGAAAGTCTTTACTCCTACTGTGCGATAAGTGGATGATGAAGACTATTTACTGAAGCCTGAAATTGCATAACTTTGGTAAAAAATAAAAAAAGACAAGGAAATATGGCTTTGTTGTTCCCATTAGGGAAAAATGACTAAGGTAGATTATATTATCTGCATACTGTACATTATAAGATGAATACATGCCTGAAACATTCATAGTTATTTCTGCCATCTATTCAGGTTGCTTTACTTGCATGGGACAGTGGTCAAATCCCCCCCCCCCCCCCCCGTTTATCTCCTAATCGGTCGACATCGCCGCGTCATTGGCCACTTACTTAGCCAAAGCAATCCATGTCTTACTTTCTTCTGTCACCACCACCTCAACTGTGGTATAGTACCAATCTTGCTTTCTTTAACCCTCTTTTTTGTCTATTCACCACCTTAGGGTCTCATTAAAAAACAAAACAAAAAAAAGACACCATCAAAAAGTCTCTGTGGTTATTTTTCCACTGCCTACCCTTATTTAGCACCCCTTTTCACTTCCTCCTCCTTCTGTATGACTTTCCAATGTCATGGAGGTATTTGCAAAGTATTTTGTATTTTGTTGTTGTGTCCGCTTATAATTTTCTGATTTGTCCAAATTTTTAAATTTGGGAAAGGATGAAATGGTCATTCCCCAATTTGTTTCCTGAATATCTATATACCCCCCCAAACACACACACGCACACACACTCATGTTTATTATTTGTTGATTGGAACACATTTGCATGCGTCACTCACTGTATTAGCGGCATGTCCTATGATGCTGCTGAGTGTTTGCGGGTGTGCAAATTTGAATAATGAATAACTTTAACTTTAAAAGTAGGTTGAATCCTAATTGGAGGAAGTGTGTTGATCTTGCTGTCGCTGTTTGAAAAAACAAAAGAGAATAGGGGGAATAAAAGAGAGAGAAAACAAACGACAAAAAAACAGATGTTTAAATGCACACCAGAAACATCCTGTGCCCCACATAGATTCTCTCCTATTTGCAATACCGTCATCTTTAATTTTCTTCATAGTCATTAAGAAAGCTGTCAATCATGAGTGTAATCAGCATTGAAAAAACAGGCTCCTTTGTGTTTGTTGGGTATAAGACTAAAACAAAACTATTAAGTTTAAAGGAAATTATTGATCCAAACTTTTAATCTTTTTCAGGGTTTTATCAAAACATAATCATGTCTGATATAATCCTAATTACACTATTATTATATGCTCTTGATAAAGAATTATAAACGATCACATTAAATTACTAAAACTCTGGATTTTGGTGTGAATAGTGAGTTGATTTTTTTTAATCCTTAAATATGAAGTCAAACTCGTTCATCACATCATATATTAAACAGCTGCATTTTCAGTACTGTAGTCCTATAGCAGTCCTCTAGGAGTCAATTTCATACACTAAGCCATCTGCATCTTTTTTTTTTCTGTACACTTATGTGGGTGATGTATAGATATTTTATGTTTTGCAAATATTTTTCGACAAAAAGGCTTCGGAGCTGCTACCGTCTTTCTTCACTTTCCCCTAGTTTTCCAGTGCCCGTTTACATAGGAGTGTCAGCCTTCATATACCTGTGTGTGGACGCCTTGGTGTGCACCACATATGTATATATACATATGTGGTGCTACATATATGTAGATGTGCTGCTTGCATACAGGTGTGTTTGTGTCCATAATAGAGGTCCCTGTTGTCAAGCCTGCCTGCATTCTCATATTGCAGTCGTTATGTTGTTTTTCCAGCTGTTCCATGCTCTCCTCCCTTTCTCCTAACTCTTGTCATTTATCATTCCACCTCTGTTTTCTCTCTGCTGTCCCTGTCTCATCTAGCCTCTTTCATTTCATTTTTCTCCAAGCTTGTTTTCTCTCTAGTTATTATGCACTTTCTCTCTGCCATTTCTCATCTTTCCCATCTGAACCTGTTCATCTCCCCCTCTGCTGCTAGTTGATTTGTTTTTGCAGCTTCACATTTCTTACCATGTTATGGCCCCCCCCCCTTTTTAAACATTGTTTTACCTTGTCTATAAAAGCTTCCATTCTTCCTGTCTGACCTCTCATAATCCCCCCCATTTTGATCCTGATTTCTTGTTTTCATTTGGTAGACTTCTCCCTCACAATTCCTTGTCAGTTAGTCTGTTTAATAATCTGTCATCCCTCTCCTTTTCCCTCTCTCCAGAATGGTCCCTTTCATTCCTCATTCCTGCTGCAGAAATATCTTTTTGTTTCCCTCCCTCCAACCTGCTGCTTATTTCAGTTCAGTAGTTTTTCCTACTATCTCTCCTTCTTTGGATGGTAAAATTCTTTGATTAAATGTAAAAAATTTTTTGGCAGTGTTGTAAAGGTTGTTGCTATAAATAAAGGAGTTTTGGTATGATATCTTGGTAGAGCAGGGGGGTAAACATTGTTGCAGTCTGTCACCAACACAAGAACTGAAGCAAAATGATGCTTCAACCATTGCCAAATGTCCCAAGCTATGTGTAATACTAAAAGAATGAGGTTACACATATCAGGGCTCAAATTTAGATTCCTTCCATTTTTCAATTTCAAAAGTTTATTTCAAACCTGCACACATTTTAGAATACATATAGTGACAAACGATACAAATGCATGGCTTGAAAAGGGGATGGAAGAAGCCAAAGCTTATGCATGTCCAATCCCCTCCCGCTCATCCCAGGGACACTCACCAAGACATGTAAAGAAAAAACAAAGACAAGACAAACAACTCATCCACACTCCTTCTGGAACAGGCTGACAGGCTATATCTACCACCAGGTACTCGGAGCAGAATATCAAAATAAATCATTTAAGGGGACATTGGCATCTCTTCAATTCAACTTTTGGAAATTGGACATTTCCGACTTTTCCTGCCAGTGGTAGTCCTTGGGGCAGACCTATGACCCGCTGCAGATGTGCACACTTTGAAACCACACTGGCCCTTGCTAGAAAAACTGTAATAGTTGGCCAGCAACACAGAGGTCTGGTGATTTTGATCAGTTCATGGCCCTCTACTTGGTCCTGCAAGAGTAATGGAACATACATGGAATTAACCTTGATGGATGAATTATTAAAACATGAATGTTCAGTTTTTAGGGGCCCAATTTTCTATATATCAAAGAAATGGAAAATTATTTGTAGGTATTTTTGGAAAATTATTTGTAGGTATTTTGGATGAAGTTTCAAGAAAAATTATTGTGCTGCCTTGTGATGCTGAAACTCCAGCTAAATGTAATTCTTAATGTTGCTTATTAAGAAATGAAAAACAGCCTGAAAGAGAGATGATGCAAGAATTTGTTGTGGCAGTCACTGCCAGTGAATATAATTAAAGACCTCTCCTTTACATGTAATAATCCATATTAACTGTGGTGTTTTCACATGATTAAAGGTGACAATTACTTGTGGGAATTTACAGAATCTTTTCTTCTGAAACTCAAATGTACCTTGTATCCTGTCCTGTTTGGCACAAAGGGGCATTGCATAGGAAAACTAAACTCTCAATCTCTAAAATGTCACAAGGTCCTTATGAGTTCCCCTAACCTTCGTTTTCTGAGGCTGAACAGGACAAAATGGCATAATTGCAACGTGAACCTGACCTTATTTTCTTAGGCGAAGTCTACTTCTAATTGGCATATATGACAACAGCCGCATGCTGTCCGAGTGTGGCTACTGAGTTGGGATGGCAGACATACAACTCTCTGCATGCTAATGGAAAACAGGCTTCCTAAAGAGGGCCCTTCTAGTTTTTTATTTAATTTTCTCTAGAATCCATCGTTAAAGTCCCCTGTGTCCTCCAGTCGTCCTATATTAGTATGACAAGAACCTCAGCATGCCTGTTTCTCAAACGCTGACTCCAGCAAGGGTGTTATAAAGCAGAACTAGTACCTGCCAGTGCACAGGCTAGCGCATCAGGAGGGCAGCCTTCTTAATGATTGAAAAGGGGAAGTGTGAATTAATGAATTAATTTAAATGGTTTGAAAATTCAAATTGAGCTATACAGAAAAATGCTCAGATGTGCACCCACTTTCCCCAGTGCACAGGATGTCATTGTAATAAAGGATAGATTTCTGCATGAGGCATAGATATCAGTATATATGCTTCTAATGAATATAGTCAAGTGTTTGGTTTCACAGGTTCTGAAGCAGTTGCCCCCCCAGCTCAAAGTTCTGCCACTATATTTATTTCTTGACAAGGAGGCTTGGGAGCAATGGTTCAGTTTTTCAATTCTAATAATTTAACATATTTTTTCTCCTGTGTTTCGACCAACCATTCATCCTTCCAGGCTCTGTCTCTGCCTCCTCTACCTTTGCATAATCTGTCCTCCGGGCTGTCCATGTCCACCTCCTTTTTTTTTTTTTTTTTTTTTTTCCCCATCTTCCCCATCCCCCTACCCCCTTTTTTAAAATCCTAATTTCTGCTACTTCCTCCAGTGTCTTCTCTCCAGTCTCTCACTCTTACATCTCGTTTGTCTCCCTCCTGACTCTTACCATTATTCAAATCCTGCCCTGCTCATCTTTATTCCAGCTCTCATGTTGCATATTTTTACACATTTTCTTTTCATCTCCTTTCGTCTAATTTCTCTGTGTTTCTTGTCTTAGTTTTCAGTGAATGTTTCCTACAATGCCCACTATGTTCTTTCTGGCTTCTAATGCACTGATGCTTCTTTTTAGTTGTTCATTTATGGACACATATCTGCTGCAGTGTGCTCCTGAGATGTACGCGTTTTCAGGTTAACATGTGAATCTACATTTCTGTATGTTTGTATCCTTGATAGTATATCTCTATTTGGTGTATAGAGTGTGTTTTTGTGAGAAGGGCTTTATCAGCTCTTGCAGATGCTTCTCCTCTGTCGTTCTAGTGAAATAAGTCCTAACCCTCTGAAGAGTAAGAGCGGAGAAGAAAGAAATGGTCAGACAGATGTGGGGAAAGTGAAGGGTGTTGACGCATACACAGAGGGTGAAGGGGGAGGAGAGAGTGTCTTGGTTGGAAAGAGGGGAAAGCAGGATGGTGATGAAAAGATGGCAATATTCACAGGAGTTATCGAGGGGAAAGGGACCTGAAGCTGTTTACACACTTACTGTGGGGCTTGTGTATGTTTTTAACATGGGTGCTTCAGTCTAGCTGACATGATTTCAAATAATAAATGTTGATATTGGACCAATAAGCCTATCAGTCTCACCAGCTTTAGGTGACACCCATCTTGTTTGTTACCCTGCATCTTGGTCTTGGTAAGTGAAATGTTTCTTTGCTGATGTTCAGCTCCTGTGACGGTTTGGTCGCATAGCTAGAGGTGTGTGAGTGCATTTGTGTGTCACAGTTGGCTTGCATTAAAAAGAGGCTTCTCAAATTGCCATTGGGTGGGAGAGAGTTTATGACACAGTAACCACAGGGGAGAAAATAACATAAAAGAGACTGTGAGCTAGGGATAAGCTGATAAACACACAGGGAGAGATGAGGTGAAAGAGGCGAGTTTTTGCCGAGTGGTGAACGAGGGACAGCTCTGAAAGCAGATGTATTAAATGCCTTCAAAGAAAAGCAGATGGACTCTGTAGTGCTGAGGGTGGGATAAACACCGAAGGGAGGAAGCAAATTTTTAAACGTTGAGGAAATGGGAAATAAAAAGTAGGGACAAAGACACAAGTTGTTTTTTTTGTTTTGTTTTTATTTTCCTCAGTGAATTGCTTGGAGCCAGCAGAAGAGAGATTATTTGTCCTTTGTGTTTTCTGCTTCCTACCGACTCAATCTTTTACTGAAGAAAAAATAGTTCCATCATACCAAGGTGGACAAGTCTAATACTAAAGAGAAAAATAAATCAAAATAACCTTTTCTTCTGAGAGTATGCTATGTTTGTATGTTTAACCATATTGTTCCATTGGCTCACTTAATAAACCCAAAAAACAAACAAAACTAGCCTCTTGCTAGGCAGGTATGGAGAGAAATTTGGAAAAAATAGTAAAGTAAAATGATGCAAAAACGTATTGTCTAAAAACCAAAGATTGTAACAGTCAATAGGTTTCTTTTTTATTCTAAAGAGATATTGGATCCATACATGTAATTATTCAAGGCCTTTTGACTATTCATAAAAATTAAACATGGAAGATATAGATGATCAGAATGGAACAATAAAGCCCTTGTCCAACTTAATTTAAATAAGGATTGAGGCATTTCTCAATATTACTTTTTCTGAGATCAGAGGTAATTTTTTACATTAAGAGGAAGTAAAATTTAAACTTTCTATAATAGTTGTTCAGAAGAGCTTACAATCAAGTCAGTTATGATCAACGCTGCAGTGATTCGTTTTAGAACCACAGAAAACTTAGAGCAACTTAATTTTAAAGTTGTCAATGAACAAGTTGGTGTTTAAAGAGGTGAAAGAAGATCAAGCTCTGACTATTAACATTTTTATGAATGTTTGATAATTTACCACATCATTCTCCAGTAATGGATTAATTCTTGAGCCACAGTATATTTCACATCCAGTCGGCTAGAAAAAGATTCAAATAAACACAATCTTGAATTGGATACCTTTTAGTTTTGGCTGCAGCCCTCAAGCAGTAACATATGTTTTCTTTCTTCAAATGACCCCCTCAGCTTGCATTCACACTCTTCTCTTTACCTTTCCTTCTGAGTTTAGCTGGCATAATGCACTTGCCTCAGGCACACAGGTTGCCATGTGCCCATTCTTCCTCACAAATACATTTTCACTTCACTACTGTACTGGTGCGCCATGAACTGGCACTCCTTTTATTACACCCTTTTAATGGCATAAACATGTGACACTTGTGTAGCATGTTAAAAGAATAGATTACATTTCCAGGAAAGTCGGTGTATCTAATTGGCAGTTCATCTTATTATTTTACCAAATATGATTTGCCTGATGGCCCTCTGCTCTAAATGCAGCACAGTGTAATAAAGCACTACACAGGTGTCACTAGTGGGAACCCGAGTTAGAATACTTAAATAATCCCAGCGCTCATATTCCAATTCATCTTTGCGTGTCTGATAGGTGTATCACACCAAGTTGGATTGAAAAATTGCATCAGATTAACTCTATCTTCAACTCTTTTAATGAAAGCAAAATGATGAGTTCAGGAAGATGCGTGAAATGTTGACTCGATCAATACCCACACAGTACTCAGCACTGCCCTCCAGTCTACTGTGAAGACTTTGGGGCTTGTTCATGTTATGGATTCATAATGTTTGGTGTGCAGTGGGTCATAAATGCCCACATGTGCAATATTTCCATAGTAAATGTGTGATGGTTGTGGTTCAGGAAATGGTATTATGTTTTTATTTGTTTTTTAATTGCAGGGTAACTTGTTCAATCTCAAACCCAGCTAGTCCGTTGAAGTGTCCTTGGCAACAGCATTCTATCCCATGCTGCCTCACCTTGGATAATGTGCTACTGTTGAATCTGCATTGAAGATATTTGTTGTATTTGTATGCTGGACCTCCCCAGTGGGTTTGTTTTCTTTAAATGTGTATTGTTCATTAAGGTGGAAGAGTAATTTCATTCATTTAAAATGACTACATAGAAACAACATCAGACAAAACCAGCATGTGAAGTCAGACGAGGATCTTACAAATCTTTCTAAGCGCTGATTACCTGCTAATTGATCATACTTTTGCTTTTAAATGTAAGAGTTGTGCAGAAAACCTCTTCACTGCCAGGAATAAATTGCTGCATGTCACCATGGACACATGATCAGGATAAATATTGTTAAATGGCTGCTTAAGAAATTAGTGTGGAGGCTTAATGCTCAGCCTGCCCTTCAGCAGAAACTCTTACGTACTGCTTTGCTTCCTTTTTCCTCTCTTCTTTTTTTAAATTGACTTCCTAAAAAGCTGCTTGAGATTTTCTTTCTTGGAACAGCAATTAAGTGGCTTCTTTGCAGGACATGAGCCAAACACAGTGTAATGCAATAATGTTGGGCCATACTGTCAGCAGCTGATGCATGTGCAGAAAAGCTTTATGGCCACTGTGCAACAATAGCTTGGCTGAATGATGACATGGGAGCGTAATGTGGCTGAAACTGGCTGCAACACTCACCACACTGACAATATATGAACGTTTAAGCCAAGACAAATTGACTGCAGAGCCAAGAAATGCATCAATTTGTCAATTGCTAACATTTAATAACCCCAACTACAAGAAATTTAGGATCAGAGGGCTTGGAGTAAATATATTATTTGGCTGTTTGGGGGTTGTACCATGTTTGAACTGAAAAATATTCTGTCCAGGATAGTAATGTGGATTCTTTGTAGATGTTGTGCTTACAGGTTTGTAATCCAAATCTAATAGAAGAAATGACAGAGGGTAAGATGAGAGCAGGTAAATTGACTGCCAAAAGAGAAGACTTTTGGCTCAAGATTTTTGGTTCCATGGTTCAGACCTTTTAGGATTTACAATAATCCTTATAAATGAAGAATTTTCTTTTGATAATAATTCAGCACTATCGTTGACTCAAATTAAAATGTTTAACTTTTTTCTTTCTTCTTTTTAAGCCTTAGTTTTTTATGTCTACTGGCTTATGTGAGAAATGTATCAATCTTTTAGATTCTTTTGATATTGTGGTGTTGTATTGAAAAATCTGTTTTTGTATGACTGCAGCTGGCAGGACAGTTCAACTATGAAACTGACCAGATCCTTTTTTTCTCCAGTATGCTGATGCACATTTTTTCAAATTGCACATTAATAGATTAGATTTGCACATGAGACTGATGCGATGGGGCTCATCAGTGACTCTGTAGGTAGTGTGTTCATAAGACATTTTCAGTAGACATGGGCTTAATGTTATTCATTCCTGTCACGTCCACACCTAGCTAAGACAACTGCTCATGAATCTAGTGTACTACAGTGAGAAAACTAAGGGTCAGCAGAGATCAGCAAATAGAGGGGGCAACGAGAGATAAAGGAAATGCTCGATGGATGATGAGCAGGCAGTGGACAGCTTTCCTCTTCTTTCTCTACCCGGTGTGGCCATCTGCACAGTGTGTGATTAATCATCCTTATCCTCGTACATGGCAAGCTGATGCAGTGACACTTGTGTGTTACTGTTCCACTAGTGTATGTGTTACTGTGTGTAGCTGTGGATTTTTTTTTGACAGCCATTCAAGGCCAGTATGTGTCTGCATGCTTCTATCATGTCTTAGCCTCTCTGCCTCAGCCCCTTAGATGGATTTAGGTCTTCATTAAGCCAATCAAATGGAAGTTGTCTATATTTTTCTGTAAGACTGGCCATATTGGGATGTCTTGAGCAGTATTTTATCCAAACCACAGGTTTTACCTGTAGGTTAGAGAAGGCCCTACTGATGTTAAAATATTGTCCCTTCTCCCTTTAGAGAAGTCATACATCTTTGTCAGAAATGACCTCTCCTATTAAATATGTTTTTCACAATAAATTGATATTCTGTTGGCATTTTCTTGGACAGTTCAGAGAAGTGGGCCGAGTGGAGTCTGAGGATTGATGTCATGGCTGGTTATTTTGCATGAAAGCTCTGAAGGCTTAAAGGGGAAGAAAGACCTATGAAAAATGGAAGGATGAAATGGAGGAGAGCCACTGCAGAGGAGAGCATGGTCGTGGAATAAAAAAGGGAAGAGTTTGAGGGAGGATGATGGATGCTGAAGGGTAAACAGCTTGGTGGTACATTTCCTTCAGGGCAGAGCTGGGATGGATGGGAGAGAGTGAAGAAATTGATATGAAGAGGCTCCATTTGGAGCTGTAAAGAACAATGACGGTGAAGGAATATGATGCTGGATGAATGGATGGATAGTGACAACCCAAACTAGTCATCTGACAGGCTTGTCTTAAACAGTAGATAAAATTTAATATTGGCAATATTGTGTCAACTGAATTATCCAATACCTAAATATTAATCTGTGCAAGAGATGGCAGGTGAACGTTACTGAACTTGTCCTACAAATCCTTTTGATTTATAAAGTAGTGTGTGTTATTTTTGTGTCTGCTGGCAATGGACAAGTTGATATTTGTCTTTAAAGTTTTGCCTGTCCTGCTGCACTTTCATTCTTCAAGCTTAAGGTCTGGTTGGCAAACCAATTATCCCAGAAAATGTTGCTAGTCATCCTGGTAGTCTTTGTGATATTTATAATATTAAGTCTCACGTGTCATTTGGATAGAAAATATTTGTCTGCTCATTCCACATCTTATTATCATCATTAACTTGAGGCTGCAGTGTGGACTTAATGGGGGAATGGTATTATTTAAAGGCCTGAACCAAGTGTGGGCAACAACTGCACCACACAGACATCTGGTGCTTTATAGGATTTGGTATGAGGTTCTTTTAACAGAAAACCTTGACTATCTACTGATAGAAACCATCTGCATGTTGTTAACTTTAGTTTTAAACTGCTGGCATTACCTGCAGCTATATGGGGCTAATTTTCTTCATTGTCTTTCTTTCTTTTTTTAAAGTCAAGCTAAAGTTCATTGAAACAATTATACCATTTTTCCAACCAACACCCAAACACCCATTTTTAAGACAGAACGAAGCACAGTCTATGAATTGGTTGTCAAGAGGGCAACAGCGGCACAGTTGGAATTAAAAGCTAACGTCAAGGGAGAACCAGAAAAGTGTCTGCTTGTTTCTTGCTGAAAAAGACTTTGAGTGTACAAGAGAAGGATAAGGGGACAGAAAAGCCAGTGGCTAAAGATATATCAGAGGCGAATATAGAGAGGGACAGAAGAATAGTTTGTCTAAATGTCACAGACACACCTTTGGGAGCTCTAAAAAGGACCAGAGGATGATGCAAAGATGTGGGACAGAGGAGAGAGCAAGGGCAGACACAGGAACTTCACTATGTTTGATAAATGCTCTGCATCAACAATGGAGTCATTGGAGTATCGGCAAGAAAGCGGAAAAGTGTATTAACACACAAAACACCTTTTATTTGCAGAGGTTGTGGAAGGAAATCAGATATAGAATGGAGAACAGCAGCAGCATTTCAGAGGGTTTTTCCAACTTTTACAGTGGAGGAGACATGAGAATTAGGACTGAAAACCAGCATCTTTTGGAAGAATATCTGTGCTTGAGCCCCAATTATGAGCGTTGGATAAGATTATAATCATAAGTACCCCAGAGTGTTGGGATAACCAATGATGCACGCAATGGCAGGTGAGAAGTTGATATGCCTTTTGATTGACCATATAATAATGACAATGTTGGAACAGTCACATGACTACTATGCAGTATCTGCCGATAGGAGAGAAACTAAGAAGGGGTGGAAAGGATGGTAAAGAGGCATGTTTAGAGTTTTTGCAAAGAACAGGGGCTGCTTGTGCACAGTAATTTTCCCCTTCACCACTAAGAAAAGCTGGTCTGGTTCAAAATCGGGGGATGGAACTTTGAGCAAGACATTTTTTTTTCTGCTGCTACCTCTGATATCATTAGTAATATTTTTTAATCAGTCTGAGCCCTGGAGAGTTTGAATATATTCATATTTGGGTTCAGTTTTGGAAAAATATGGAAATGTTTTGGAAAATATTATGGAAATAATACATCGGGCCTCAGGATATTAGGACCGTATTGACTTAAAGTAGGCTGTAAGATAATATTTATAAGGGACACCAGACAAAAGGTTATTCAGACATAATTGACATTGAAATTAAATGTTATCATTCTGTAGTATGGAGAAAATATTAATATTTAATATTATTAGATGTTCAGCAGTCAATTGTGATTGATTAACCAGAAGGCTGTAATTCTATATTCTAATTCTAACTTTGCCTCAGTGAAAACCCACAAAGCACCAACAACATTCTCCCTTCTTTCCATTTTAATTGAAATGAACTCATGTACAATGAATAGAGGAAAAACCGTAAAATGAATGTAGGTAATGTTTGTTTAGGTGGTTCGTCATTTGCATAATAGGTGATGTTTATGGTGTAGCTGTTACACACTTTTGAGTGTATCTGGGTTTCAGGCTTCAATCAGCTCAAGAAAAGATGGAAAATCCAAAATAAAATAAATGGGAGATGAATAACAGTAGGAAATAGCTTTGTGCAGTTACACGTGTTAATACATCTGGTTGCAGTTTTGATTAGAGAGAGAAATGATACAGCATACCAAGAAGGCAAAGATAAGGAGGCTGTGTGCGATACATGAATGCAGAGGAAGATCAAGGCAGTGGTGAACTGATCAAAGCGCTTTTGTCCTCGTTAGAAAATAGACATTCACACACAACAAAGAGATGAGCACACACACATGAAGAGGAACGTTCCTACATAGTCACACAATATCCTTTACACTCAAACATACTTGCACATCACATCATCCATATCCAGTTTCCTATTATCCATCACAGGCTAATTCATTAATTTCACTGATAAAAATGTAGCTCATTAATTCACTGTTCCTTTGAGAGACTCGTTTTTGGCTTAGAGTGTGTGATGCAGATGAGCACAGAGGGTCATGAGCACAATTAGATGGTAGTCATTTTGCAGTAGAAGTACGCATGTAATAAGAGATACATTTTTAGAAAAGCATATGTAATGCCATTCTCCTTAAGTTCACTTTTAAAGATAAAAAAAAATAAAATAAACAGGATGAAGATGGATTCAATCTTTAGGATTCAGAGTAAATCCATAAATAGATGAAAATATTTCTAAATATTTTGCAGTTCTTGGGGCTTTTTCTGAAATATACTTGTCTAGTTCAGGGACATGTTCAATTACATCTCCCAGCTTAGAAATAGGCTTTGTAACTGAATATACTGATATTGTTTAAGGCTTAAAGCTATTTGCATATCTATTTATCCCTTGTATCTCTCTTTTGCCTTAACTGAACAGAAATATGAAAAACACTAGTCCACTTGACATTCAATTCCTTCCTTCCACCAGATGTAGAATTAGTCAACAGAGCAGTTGTCTGACAAATACACACACACTTACACCTGTATGCAACACGTCCCCATGTTCACAGCAACGTGGCCATCAGTTGGTTTGGTTGGTTGGTGTGCAACGGGCACACTCACATTTATGTGAGGTGTTTATGAGGGTGGATTAACTGTGGACACTCAAATGGAAAAACCACTTAATGGGGCAGTACAGATCAAGGCCAGAGAGGCAGAGCTCAAGCTGAAAAGGATTTTGTCACGATGAACATTCAGAAAGGGCATGTTGGAGGTGAGATTCAGGCAAAAGGCAAACAGATGGCATGAGCTCACCAAGGTGATAAATGAGAGCGACGTGGTGAGGAAAGGCGTCATGAGAGGGGATTATGGGGGATAAAGCTCTACCTGATGAGATGAGGAGAATGCAGAGGGAAATGTCAGGTTCAGAAGCTATGAAACTTCTGGGATTTTGTGGATTTATGCACTTATCACCCAAACACTGTGGTCCAATCTTAATGGAAGTCACTGTAGATTAGCACCCTGTAGGTTGCATTTTTTTACATCTGTATTTTTTAAACTGAAACCTGGTCCCAAAGGTTTTTCAGGAAGTTTGTGTAGAATTTAGAAATGCCCTTTTTCTCCACATTGTCACACACTATCTGATAAAGATCTAAACAATTAAAAGAAGCCTGAGTGCAAAAGATACCATAGTGATTAATGGTGATGCTTTCTGATGCCCTTGGTGTAATAATCAGTCCACAAAGACATATTTCTGACAAGTGGGTGACATTCAGGACACTTGATCCTCCTCCAGGGTATGGACTTCTGAAATGATTATATTAAAAGTACAGTGTCATTCTGAGAGGGGCCAAACGAACCCAGGGGTAAAGTCAGCTGAATTTTGTTGCCCTTAGAAATGCAGTTGCTCAATAAGCAGGTATACAACTACTTTTGATGTTACAGGGGCACCCACAAAATTCAGTATTTTCTTTGGTGAACGTGTTCATGAGGGCTTTTTTATTTGATTTGGAAATAGCTTGTCTTTAAATCAGCAGCACTTAGCTCATTACGTAAAGCTGTGCAGTGGTCTGAATGGGATATTTTTTTATTTTTTTTATTTTTTTACATGACTGTAAAAATGAGTTCCAGATAATTCTTTGAGGCAGAACCACAAAGAATTATCTGCTCGGGAGCTTTGCTCGTTCGCTGTTTTTATCAGCTGGCCCTCCCCCTCCCTTTGACTGTGATAAATTAATAAGTGGCATGGAAAGTGCATAACTAACTCATAAAAACTTTTACTGACTAAATCATATGAACTTGCCCCAAAGTAGCCCTTTTTTGAGAATAATTCATGGTTGAATATTTAGCTCTTTAACCCTGGTTTAACCAGATCCTGTGTTATTTGTTGTTGTGTGCATTACTTTTAGCCCTCCTTCAGTTTATCAGACTCACATTTTTATAAGGTGTTATATTTCTCCCACCTTTGACACATGCTTTCTCTTTAGTCTTTTGCTGATTAAGCCCTGACCATTTATCTGGGAAACTTGCACTCCAGTTCCCTTCTTTATAATTTCCTTTCCTCCTTCAACCTTGCTCTCCTCTTCTGTCGTTCATCTTTTTTCATACATTTGAGAACCTTATGTCTTTGCCTGTTCAGACTAACTTGACAATATAAGTGAACTCTGTATGTACTGGATATAATGCAGCATGATTTGAAAAGGTGAGAGGGCATGGTAAAAATCAGAAGCAGGGTTTACCCAGTAATTATACCTGTTTAATACCAAGCTGTCAGTAGAAATAAGTTGAAGCCACATGTATTCAGACTTTAGCAATTGACAAACAAGGATGTCCCAAGACGTTCTGCTTCTTTCAGCTTGATTCACAACACATTAAAACAATGTTACATGTGACAATTATTTCTAAATACTGATTAAAACTGAATTTTATTAATTTATATGACTAAACGATAAATTATCTAGATTATATCTACACATCAAATCAATGTTAGATTCTGTTCAAGCAATGAAATATATGATTTGTCTTCACTGTAGCTTTCAATTTGATTGGATTAAATCATTAAGAATTCATTCATTATGTGAGTGGAATATTGGTAGACCAGTTAAAATGCAGATTTCTCAAGTTAAGCTAATGATTTGGAGTTGGATAAGAGATATCCTCATGACAAGCTCAAATGGTACGCAGTGATTGAGGTTCATAAAATGGTACCATTGTTTGAATAGAGTGGAAAGTTTATTCCTTATAAATTGAGCTTAAGTAGTATCGCTACCAATCAACCAGTAATTGACACATCTTTTTTTTCTTAACGTTTTTTTACACATCATATTTACTCATCACAAGTGTGATGCTGAGTTTAACTGTGTACTGACGTTAAAAAGATGCAAATATATAAAGTATTCGGTAACTTAAAAGCTGGATCTTCAAAATGACTAATCCTGAATACTCGGAGGCTCAGTGTATAGGGTGCTTATTAATTTCCTCAAATGTAAGCACAACTCTTTATGCAGTAGTACAGGGCAGTCAGTTGTTGGGGATACTTTTTATTTATAATCCTCACTGATATTCAGATGAATTCTTTTCCCTCTATTGCAACTTTAAAAGAAATCTGCTGAAAATAACCACTGGCATCACACATTCATTTGATTTTCATTTGCAAGTCAATCAGAGGTTCATGTATTCATATCCAAAGCTCCATGTTCAAGATGTCCAAAACACAAGTTTGTTTTTACTTCCTTCTGCATGTTGTTGACAGTGCCTGTATTGTGTGCCACAGAGTTGAAGAAAATGGCAAATTTTGAATACACAATTGCCATCAAATCAAAATCCCCTTTGATTTTAATTATATGGCTCCACAGTTTATCTGAGATGGACTATGTTTCTGAGAGATGCGCATCCGTATTGCAGACATCAGCTTATGGAGCCTATTCACAGTGACTTGAACTGAATAAATCAAACACAGATTGTTAAATCCTATCCATAAATGCGGTCTTTCAAAGCTTTATGAATACGGCCTTTTAAAAAGCTCTCTTTAAATTGAAAATTTGAATTTCATATTCAAAGGTTATTAAAATGTGATCTATGTGGAGCACAGATAAAGCCATTTAATGATTTGTAATATATTGTAACACCCAACATAAAAATCCCTTTTTTTCCCCCTGCATATGAGTACTCATCTGTGAGAACGAGATGTGTGGGCTGTTAATTATTCCTGGAAATTACTTTACTTACACAGAACAATACTACTAAATCGTTGAATCAGGCATTTGGAAATACTGGAACCCAAGCACCGTCATCTGTGTGGCGTAACATACAATATATGAAGGTTAGAGGTAGTTCAAAGAAAAAAGCTAAGGTGGTTCGTTTAAGAGGGAGCCCATCACGCAGAGAGGAGACGAAGCCTGGAGGTGTTTGGGGCTGTCGCAGTGAGAGAGATGGGGAGTGATTTGGCTGCACTGATCAATGTGAAAGATGGTTTGAAGTTTTGGATGAGAAAAAGTCCAGGGGTACTTTCTGGAATAAATATTCTACTTTCATATCTCTGTCTGATGGAATCTTTAAGGCCAAGCAGTGCCATTTTCCAACCGACAGTAAAGTCTTCCTGAATGGGTGGAAAAAGTGAAAGCTTTGGAAAGTGGCAACACCTCATTAGGTACAAGGTGCCAAACTGCCCTTTGCTCAGGGAGTAATGTGACACACCTGTTATAAAGAGGGGAGGGGTTTTGACGTGGACCCCTTCTCGGAGTGTGCTGCTACACGCACTCGGCTGTAAAAACATTCCTAGAATCTTCCCACTGTATTGTCTTTGCTACCACCGTTTGGTTAAAACTGTTAAATCTACAGATATGCTATCTAAACATTTATTTGATTTGCCTTTTGTGTGGCAGAGCTCGAGGTCGATCAAAATGGGGATGACATGTATATCAGATTTGTGTTCTTATATGTCCACTCAAAGTATTCCAAAGCCCCAAACAGCTTGTAATGCTGTCAGACATCTAGTAGTCCCAGACTCTAGTGGTTGCATGGGTGCTTAATATGAGATATGAACCTGACAGATATTGTGTAGCCATGCTGTGGGCATCTGTGCCCCTGGATTTTTATAAGAAGCTGTTCAATGTAAAATCTTTCTTTCCTCAGTGTTAACCACTTTTTGGTTAACACTGAGCACGTATTAGCAGGTCAGTTTATTTCTCTTAGCTTATGATGTAGAAATGGAGAGAGCATTGGAGTTTGTTGTATATAGTGGTGATTTAGGAGGAATATGTAATGAAAATGAGAAAAGGGAAAACTGAACAACATAAAATTGAAAGGGAAAAAAGCATCAATGTGAAGGACATGGTAGGTGAATACTGTTTTTAAGTTGTGGAGATGTAGAGAAAGGAACTGAAAGGAGGAAGAAGAAGGAGGTGAAGAAAACGTAAACGCTGGAAAACTGAAAAAATAGGGGGGGGGGGGGCACAATGGGAGATAAATTATATAAAATTCAGAAAGCAGTAACGGTGTTGAAAAGCTGGGAACCAGAGGAGATCATCTGCTGCTTATTTAGTTCATTATACCTGTACCTGAAGTGCACCCACTCTCCAAGAAGATTGATAAGAGCTGATGTTGTCAAGCCTTTTGATGAAAAGGGACTGAAATTAGGCCATGTGCATGGCAGTTAGTGCCTCAATACAAGAATAGTTTAGTTTAAAGAAAACGCACCAGCGACTGAATTTAGGGTCACCAATGCAGCCGTTTTAAAGTTCTAAAAAGACCACTTCAGAAGATGGAAGCAAAACGTGGAGAGCATTTACTTGATGTAAGAGAGATGGGATAAATGAAACCTGGAAAGCCCTAGAAAGACTGTCACAGAGTGAGATGGATGATAGTTTTTGAGAAGAGAAAAAAATATACAGGATATGAAGGTGAAATTGAAAGCATTGGAGGGAAATTGAAATAAACAGAGAGGTTGGTGTACATCTGGTCTGTTATGGACTCGGGTACTTGAATGAGAGTTGTGGTTTGCCAGGCAAGATTTAGACAACCATATGTCATGTATATCCAGAGGCATTAGTCTTCAAAATCTGAAAGGTCAGAGTCAGGAGCTCTGTCCATGCATGATGTCAAGACGCTGCATGGGGGATCAATCATGAACAGGGCAGCTCACAGATCACAATGACTGTTCTTATTGGTCGGTGTAGACGTGGTCACAGAAAACATTTCTCAAGTGTTGCAGTTTATTTTAATTTATTTTTTGGGGGTTGTCTAGCGTATTTTATGGAGTATAAAAAAACAGAGTATAACACAATAGTATAAAAACATACCTGAGAGGCTGAGTATGCTAAATTAAAATAAGCCAGCGACTCCAACAAGCAATTAAGCAGAAAGCAAGTTCGCCAAGCTCCCACCACTCAGTTTTCTTTAAGTTAAAGTTTCACCTAATTTTTCCAGTGGTAAAGGAGCAATATATATATATATATATATATATATTGCTCCTTTATATTTATTTATCTATTTTATTTATTTATTTTTTTACAAGTCCAGAGTTACCCCCCACATCTGAAGGCAATAACGTTTACTCCTTGGTTGTCAATACCATTACCTTTTAAGAATGTGTTTATTTTGATATTTACGTCTCACCTGGCAGTAAGTCGCAGGACCCACTAATCTATGAAAAGATCCACCTCAGACATTAGTTAATGGAGCCTTAAATTGGTGTCTTCAACACCGATAACATTGATTGGAGAACTAAACAGCAATAGAAATACTTGGATGACCCTTTGATGTCTTCAGTAATCCCATTGAAAAGCACAGACAAGTCATTGAAAATATTTAGGTTGAAGAAGAGTATTCATTTAGAAATACATATTCCAAATTCACATAAATATACAATGAACATAATCCATTGCATTTTAGGAGGCTTGTCTGTTTTTTTTGCTTCCCGCAAGCTAACAAACACTGCTTGACCCTTAGGTTTTCTTCACACATATATGGATTGAGCCAAACAAGCATGAACTTGGTGTCCAATCGGAGTGTGAGACGATGCTTGTTGATGCCGTTTTTTTTTCCTTTCTTCTTGTTCTGTGCAATTTTAATTTCCTGACATAATGATAAGTTATCAGAATTATGAGAATTCTTAATAATCAAATACGTACAGCAGTTCAGATGAACCTGATGGTGTTTGTCAAAACGTTGTAATCATCACGTATTAATTGAAGATCACAATAATCGTTTTGGCTCATCGATAAGGAGAATATTAAGAATATTAAGATGACCTGATTTGTTTGTGGGGAGGGGGTTGAGACATCACAATGAATGTAAATAACAGATTATTTGGTTTCTGACCTCAAACCTAAGTGAAAAATCATGTTATGGTCCACAAAATCCTGTGAGGTGCTGATGTTTGTTTTTTTTGTTTTTCTTTGTTTCGTAGTTGGTTTCCCCTCCCCACTTTAGTTTACACCCAGTGAACCCGTTGAAAAATAACGGCATGCAAACACAGTATAGTTTTCTTGATGGCCAGTTTCTAGCTGTGCTTTTGAAGTGTTGGATATCACTTCCCCACTTTTGTTCTGCCTGACTCGTGTGTCTCTTCCCTATCCTCTAACCTACAACTACTCTCCCTGCCATTAACGTGGCACTAATACATTTCCTTTCGCTACCGTGTTGTCCCGTCTCTGATCTCTTCCTCTCCATCTGCCCTTCTCCTCCTCACACTGGGATGTTATCAGTTGGAGCTCAGATATGCCGTCAGTTCCAGTCTTTCTGCCTCCGACACTCAGCTGGCAGGCTGCTTGTTGCCTTGCTCTTTCTTCTCCATACATCACCTTCAAGGGTATGTTTACTGCCTCTTGCAACACTATTTAAAAAAAAAAACTAAAAGGGAGAGAAAATCAAACCTGGTAGCAGCGGGAGTGGCAGTTAGTTGAAAGTCATTGAGAAGGTGGAATGTTTGTGAGGCTTGTTGGAGGAGTGGATGAAAGTGAAGCTGAACTCGATAAGTGGATGAGATGGTGCTTTTTGGAGTTGTGCCGTGGACTACAAAAGTAAACTGAAAAGTCGTTGAGTCACAATCCAAGGTGGATTCATATGGCCATTAGTTGAATTGATCTGGAGTTGTATTATTTCTAACCTTGCTTTAACTCATTACTAAGGACGATGATAAAAACAAGTAACAATTTGAGGTTAGACAGACGGGTTGTTGTTGTTTTTACCAAAACTTTATGTTTTTCGATAATTTATATTGAAAAGGCAATCTATTGACCACAAAGTTTAATGAACTCAACTTGTTGTGGTCTTATTTCATTAGTCTTTTGATAAATTCCCTGCTCCTAGCAGCACAAGTGGCAAAGAAGCCCGATAGCACGTTTTACTACTGTAGGTGTTCTCCAGAGGAGAAAAAAAAAAGTTCAATTCAACCTTAAGCGCTTCTGATAATATCTTGTGTGGTGTTTATTCCCTCAACATTTAAATGGGGATTTAGAGATATACGATTAGTTTTTTAAATATTTTTCTGAGACGGCTTTTTTGAATAACAATAAATTGCAAGCATCAGCCTTTCGAATTATTTTGAGTACTGTTTGTTTTTAAAGTTGACGTTCTGTTAATCTATTCTACAGAAAGGGTAGAATAGTGTATGTGAGACATACTGAATTAAAGTTGCAGCCTGTAACATAAGGACAAAAACGTACACCTAAAACAGGGTTCCACTTTTCCAGGATGAATAGACATTGTAAGGTTAATGATTAAAGCAGGGTGTAAATGTGAAGTGACGGTAATGAGCTGGAGGTTCTGATGGTGAGCTTTTGTACTCGTTTGTGTGCAATTACTGATAAACAATCCCAGGGAAATCAAAGGGAATGAGGTCTTTATGTGTGCGCAGGACAGCAGTACCATTCCTGTACTTAAATTATTTGTGTTTTGGCTCTCCAGAGTCCATGAGGAAAAAGGGGGTAATGGAGACAACGATGTTGTGAAAGTGGGAGAAAAGAAAAGTGGAATTTTCTTGTTTGACAGTGCCCTGGCCTGAAGGAAACGATCACCTTCAGGTTGAATTATTTATATGGTACTTTGCTTTTCATTCAGCTCTTTCTCCTCAGAATCTCTTTCTCCTCTGTCTTTAGCAGTGATGCACAGGTTTGAGTCTGTAAGATCTGTTGCAAACAACCATTTTTACCTGTGCACAGTGCTCACATATGCAAACATTAATATAGTGACGATAATGTTTCTTGGATCATATTGGTACCATGTTGTACACATAAATATGATCTTTTCCCACTGTAAAGTGGTTCAACTATGAACCTGATCTGTGGTTTTTATGGTCATGTCAACCCTACACAGTAGTATTTTCCTCCAGACCCGAAGTGAGGTCTTTGAAGTGGTGTCCGGTTTTTTAAAAGTTCACTGGATTAATACTCCGTCTCTGTCTGGGGCTGAACAGTGGCATCGTCTTGGCCTCTGAATTTGGTTGACTTCCGTACCATCAAACTGAACTTTGAAGTCTATTTTTTAACCAGGAGTATTTCAGGAGAAATAAGCATGCCTGTGAAGGCAAACATATTTGGTGCTTTGTAAAATAATTTTACAAAGTAATATTTTCATATATGTAGTAAGCTGCCAATCTGGTAGTTGTATTTTGAATTTCCAGAACGACCATATTGGTTTATTGCTTTTTATGTTGGAAAAAGAAATGAAAATCCTTTTTTAAATATAGTCCCTGCATTTGTGTGGGTTAGGGTTACCAGATTGGACGGTTCCATTATTACATTCTCAAATATGACAACAGCACTCTGGACACTTCCAACATGTAACTTCCATGCTTTACTTGCAAAACCTCTTAAAGTACAGATACTAGATTGTTTTCCCGAAAATGTTTTGGTTGCCATCAGTTTTATATTCAGTTAGTTGACACTTGATTTTACAAAGCAACATCCAGATGTGATACTTCAAAGTTATTGTGTAGTTCCAACGGTTTCAATCGGCCAACAACAAAGCCAGGATGTCATGGAGAAGAATTGCTTGGAGTAAATTACTGATGCCTTTTTTTTTTTTACACTTGAAACTCTGCATTGGAGTGTAAGCCAAATTTCTCCTCTCAGCATCAAAGCTGTATTCACAGCACTCCAGTGCCTAGTGTGTGAAGACCAAGTAATGAGTGAGTCAAGGACGAGCATGAATTTTACTGTAAGCAATGTTTAATGTTGTAACCCCCCCCGCGGGTGTAGTGTTTGATGTGAAATAACGACGAGCAAAGAAACCCGAAGCAACTGTCGCTACTGAGTCACTTGAACACAGCAGTTGTCACTAGCGGCTGCATCGGCCATGCGTTTATCCTCACCCTGCAGATAGTGACCCACAGTTTGACTATATGGCTTGTTGATACAGAGAGAAGACCTAATAAGAAGAAAGGAAAAGTAAATACTCAATGCCTTCCCAGGGGTGTTGGCAGAGAAGAAATTGCAACTACTTCAAAACTGGTGGGGAAACAAAGTGCCCTGGAGCCACTTTGACCATACAGATAACACAAAGTGGTTTGCAAAATATAGCCAGTCAAAAGCACCGTTTTCCTCCTCGTGGGAAGAAGGTTGTAAATGACATTTTAATAGTTTTTTTTTTTTTTTTTTTTGCTTATGCTCATGTTCATAATGGACTGATATTTAGTGAAGGCAGAAGTGTTCCTGCTGTTTTAGCTGTAAAGTTTAATTTTCTTTTTTGTCAGAATAAATTAACTCATTTTAAAGATTTTTTTCTAGTCTTTAAACAATTGCCCTTATGTGAAATGCTTTTGTTTCTATTCATCACACAATGATCTTGTTTCCAGGGAAAGTGAAGTAATGCTCCAAAATGAAAAACTGTCGCTGAAGAGAAACATTTTTCCCTGGAATACATTTAAATTGTTTTAACTAATATATGTCATCCAAATGCAACAGGTGCTGTTAGCTTTTGCTGTCTGGAGCAGCACAGTCATGGTGTCAACATGCCAATATAAAAAAAAGAAAGAAAATTAATTGCTTTTTAGGAAAAAGCCAATGTAATACAATTTTCAGGTTTTATGTATGAATAAGAACAAAAACAATAAATCTATATGCAATATATATTGTATCTCTAATAAATCTCTGCGATTTCTGAACGTCACGTGTTCATTTTGTTGCATTTCCTGCTAAAGACAGCTGTTCATCATTTCATACGATGAAGCACCAGAGCCTCATTTTCCCTTCTAGAAGTCATCTTTTTACAGTGTGTTGGCTGGATTATATAGCTTTAGTAAACTGGAACATTTTTACCTTTTGGTGATGGTGTTTTTAAGTAGAAGAAAGTCTTTCTAAATTATTGTTAGAAATGAAAGGCAAATGTTGGAAAAAATTTCTCCTCATGAATATTGGCAGCTCTTTATATCTGCACTGTCTCAAAATATTACCAGCAAATCATTAGTGTGACACAACATTGTTATAATTACGATTTCTTCTCATCTTTCGCTTCCAGACCTCAAGGGGCTCCATCTGTTGTGGTGCTGGACACTCCTCACTTCACATTTTCCCCCTCCCTTCCTGCTTATTGCCAAGTGGTTTGGCACAATTAAGATTATGTATTTCTCATATTGTCATGCCTTGTGCTCTCTTTCATCCTCTTTTCTTCTTTGTGTCTTTCTGGCTGCAATTGTCTAAATTCTAGATTAATTTCAGAAATTGCTTCCACTCTTGGTGTACTGAATTAAAATACACAAATGTAAACTGTGTTGAGACAAAAGGCTGAGAGATGTAACTCTCTAGAACACGTTTTCTGTGTATATCACTCTCTCTGGAAAGATGTAAATTTAGTCAAATATTTAAAAAACTGATTTTTTTTTAACATGCAGCACAGTACACTTGCACATCATTGTTCCTTGAGCCACCAGGAAAAGAATCTTTGCCCTAAAGAAAACACAAAATCCAGAAAGGTTGGAAATAAATCTAGGAAAATACTGAAGGCCAAACATGTTTGCCACTTACTTAGGTTTGCAAGATGTAAATGTTGATTATTCACATATACTGTATGTGTGTGTATATACACACCATACATATATTTTAACAAATGTTGGACTGTGTTTTTCTTGTTTTTTCCAGGTCTTCAGGAGTGGCGAGGGCATGGGAATCCGTCTGGACAGTGCCTCAGCTTTCCAGGGGGCTGTCATTTCACCTCATTATGACTCACTGCTGGTAAAAGTCATCGCCAGTGGAAAAGACCTGCATACAGCTTCCTCCAAGATGAGCCGAGCCCTGGCCGAGTTCAGAGTGCGAGGGGTCAAGGTAGGAAAATCCAGCCCATGCTTTATGTAGTGCCAGCAGCAAACCTTGGGCATATTTCCTCCTCAAGTTTTTGTTGCTATTTAGGGCTTTTATTTGAACAGTTGGGTATGTTGAACTGATGCTTTTTGAGACCTGAGCTACAGGCTCAGCTTGGTTCATTTGTAAGTGGTTGTTTCCCAGTCAAGAGATCAGTATTGGATTTCTAAGCCCTCCATGTGTTAAAGCAGCAGTGCAAAAAGTGCCCCCAGTGTGCTCATTAGGATATGATTTTAGAGAATTAGGTGTTGCTCATGTGTTGTGTGCCTTCAGCTCCTTTGAGTTGAATATCTGTCATTTGAGTTTAGATGTGCAAACTTGTCAGTTTATAAGGTTATCCAACCTCTTTTATCTCTAGCTTTAACTATAGATGGTGCTGTAGCAAAGGGGGAGCATGAAAATCTGACTTGTCATCTAATTTTCAGTATGTCATTGAATGCACTATCAATGATACAGCCTTTCCAAAACAAGAATCAATGAAACTATGCACTTATTAACAATTCTGAATGTTAGTAGCCTAAAATCTCAAAATGGAAAGTGATATGGAACAGATGCTATGCCGCTTCTTAATGTCATTCACTGAGCAGCAGTGAATGCAGACAAGCGGAGAATTTCAGAAAAATATCTGGAATATCTGTTCAAAATTAAGTGAATTTCTATTTCACGTTTATGGTGAAAAGTGGTTAAAATTTCAAGTATTAAACCAGCTTTAGAGGGTGCAGGTTTGTTTGTTTTGTTGTCTCCTCTGTTACTGTTTGGTGGTCAGAGCCTGTACGCAGTAGATATCACCATCAACAAATGATCCTGTGCTGTCACTATGATGAAGTGTTGCGATCTTTTCTAATTTTTTCCTCAACAGGGAAGTGTACAGTTTTAGATGCTCCTAAACAGAGTTGCATTTGAAAACTAAGCTGTGAATTCAATAAACCAAAATCTTAATTATTTATCATGTAATTTTATAGTTTTACATTGAATATATAATATTTAGCAAACGCTGACGGTGATCTTAACATGTTACACTGTGTGTTGGACAGGTGAGTTTTATTTCAAGGCGTTTAGAATGTATACAGTACTTTGTTGGAATCATTGTCTCACAAATGAAACCTCGCAAACGGTACTACCGTCATAGACTGTTATCAGCAGTTAAAACACATTTCATAAATCCCTAATATAAAATTCAGGTTAAAAGCCTTAAGTTTCATGATATCCAGATCAAGTTTTCAAATTTATCGTGCTCTTGAACTTGCATTCATGCATCCCTTTGCTTTAAATCAGTCAGTTAATTCATTTTTCACACTATGGTTATCAAAGTTGGCCATTGCCAGATTATAATGATGCACTGTTTTTTTTATGCAAATTTTTTGGAGTCATACCAGTAGATTAACAGCACTCTGCTGTATTTTCCAATGGAAAAACCTGCTGGTTAATTGGTTCTATGTCATCAAAAATGATATCTATAGTATTTGTTGAGCGACCTTTCCTTCCCTTTGTGGCTGAATGGGCCAAAATCTTCATCTGCCCATAGCTTCCCTGATTGTGCAAAAATTTCCCTCAATAGGTTTTGCCCAATCAAGGAAGCACAGTTACTGTCAGCCAATATCTGATCCAAGTCTTTGCTTCTGAACATGCCAAAAGAACTGTCACATAAAGGTTGGGACTGCAGTGCACCAGAAAGCTTGAGGTCTTTGGTCGACACCTGGGGTGTGGAATTAGGTCTGACATTTTGACTGTTTATTCTCCTCTTCGGTATACAGTCTGTCCATGTGTATGCATGTCTATCAGCGTGTCTGTGTGTGTGTGTGAAGCAGTTAAATGTCACACATTCCGCTGCTTGGAGACAGAGGGGGAGGGTGATGGATGTGAAAGTGACGAGACATGAGGCAGGAAGGTTAAGATAGATGGATAGAGACGCCAGTGGAGCAATGGCAAAAGATATCAAGATGTAGCTCGTGTCACAAAAGTGAAACAATAAAGAAAGTAGGATAACATGCACATGTAAACATCAGTTCACAGCTTTTTTTTCTTGGGCAGATTTTGGACCTCTCAACCAAATGGCGTTCCTGATTCTCTGAGAAATCATGCTACATAATTAACTTCGCCCAGAAACAGCTGCTGTGGCAGTATGAGAAATGCATTTTTCCACATTCTGAAATTATTTAATATTGGCAGCTGCAGCAAATGATTAACTTCGCATTTAGAGGGACGAGTGTATGAATTGTCAATGTATTCTTTGTTTGCAGCTCTAGCTAACAATGAACCATCTAAATGAACAGGCTTCTGCTTTAAAATGGACCACATAGCGGTGGCCTCTGTTTGGTTCTTGTTCGCGAGATACATGAAGCTTTGAGACAAAAAGATCAGTTTTGTAAAGGTAAAGACAGATCAAGAAAAGGCTGAAGGTGTAGGTCCTCCTCACTAACAACACTGAATGTTCGGATGTCTTGTTGTTGGAATCTAATGAGACAAGTGAGACAGTTCAGATTGTTTTCAAAGTGCTTCAGGGAGAATGTTACCATCACTGCTGGTATTGAGCTCACCTACAGGGCTTAGGGTGGTAAGGGTGGCTCGTTACTGCAGCATCCTGTGTTTGTGAGCAGGGGGCGCAGCGGAATAAAACTGTGATCCGATCCAGATAAGCCCTTTAGAAGAGACTGTTAAAACTAGAATGAAAATACAACAAGTAGACAGGCATGATTTAGAATATTGGAGAAAGCATTATTGAGGTCAGGAAATTGAGCCAATCACCTGAAACAAGATCATTTCTTCTTTGATGCTTCCATACTTAAAGGATATGTTCTTTATATAGCGTTTAACTTTAAGAAAGAAAGAAAAAAAAAAGATGCTGGTTTGGGATCAATGTTTAAGACACATTGTTTTTGTAAGTACTTGCTGTTAGGTTAAGTTTTTTTTTGTTTATTCATCCTTATGTAGTCTCCATACTGATACTGTTTGGTTTTCCTGTAATGTAATGTGGATGAAATAGAACAAATTAATATTTTTTAAAAATGTTGTGGTGTGAACATGGAATATGAATCAGCACCTTTTTCAGTGTACGTGTTACATTGAAGCATTAAGTAGTTCTTTTCATGTAATCTGCCAGATTGCAGGCTAGTTCACAATTGATTACCTACTTGTCCTTAGTTGCTTCTCATGCTTCTTTTATATAGTAGTGCCACACACTATCTGCCCAGAGTTTAAGGCTCAAATACTCTGGAACAGTGCACCGCGGCTTCTGCCATGTGTCACTCGGCTTGTTGCTGTGGATAAACATCTAAATTGAAAGTAATTTTTGTGGTATTTTGACTGACCTTTTTCAGAATTTAGTCGTCTGTAACCAAGTAATGCTATTGCCATAATGTCACACATTACTCTCATATTTCATGGACAGAATCCCTGACTTATCTCTGTGTGCCTTTGTAAAGTTTTTTTTTTATTTTTCTCTTTTTTTACATCAGTTGTAAGACCTTGCCTCCTCATCTTATAGTTGTCAGGTGGATCATGTTTTCAGATCCGTCGGCCTCAAATCAACAGTTACGCAAGTCTGATATACACCCAATGCTTAGCCTTTTGTGAAGCTCTTCGTTGTATGACAAAATTTCATTTATTAGTCAGGATGGCAATGTTAATAGTTTAATCCAAGTTTTGAGGACATCTTAATTTAATCTCATTTAAATCCCCACATTAATCTCAAACATCTGAGTGCAAATAAATCAGTGGTTTGCACTTGTTTAATTAATCAGTTTTTCTCTCCTTTCAGTCTAGTTAATGCAAGAGAAACATTTGTTTCAGGCAAAATGGTGAAATACAAACTGATTAATTTCATAGTAACGGATGGAAATAGCTTGTCAAGGTTTGAGAAAACATTCTGAAAGAATCATGTAATTTGGCAGATTTCATAACGGGCAGTTCTGACATTTATAATACTTCAATTGAAGTAAATTGAGTGTTTAGTTTACATTTTGCAACCAATGTGTTTTTTCTTTTGGACATTTCCAATTCTTTCAAATTACTTTTAAAAAATCTGCTGCTTTTTATTTCTTTCAGTTTTATATCAGTAGGGAGATGGAAAGCCTTTAATTCTTATCTTTAAGGTCAGCATACAAATGATAAAATGAATATATTCTGTAGACTCACACAGCTGCAGGACATTTTTGAGCTACTTTTGTAGTAACTACAAAGAACTAATTATGATTTAAACAGGACTGAACACACACTTAATGTTGGCTGGAACTTCTTTCATTGTGCAAGTTACCTTTGTCAGACAAAAACAGTAAGTTTGTCATTGAGCCACAGGGAACCTGTCATCACTGAAAATTAGACGAGTCGACTGTGAAATGTTAAATCAAAGTAATGTATCTACAAACACTAAAGAAACTCTAAAATAAAAGTTTTATTCTCCGTAATTTTGAATAGCTTTTGTTACTGTAATGTTGCAAAATCAGCATTAAGATGACTGCATCTTCAAAGATGGAGCAGACACTGATGGCGTTCTGAGATTAACTGAAGATATTTAAGAGAACAGATCAGGTCACTCTTTGATTTATCTAAAGAAATAAGTCATTTGGGTTAAGTCTGGCCACTTGGACCCACTGAGATGGTTATATTGTCTAAGTGATTAACTCTAACTTTCTATTGTAAAATAACACTTGTTGATGTCTCTAAGGTGTTTTTGTCCATCTTCACACCTCTAATCAACCACTTGTTTGGTTCTTCATCCTATAGATGGTTTTATTTCCTGTGTCTGCAAAGGGACTGTGTTGAACTAGACATTGCAGACACTGAATATAAGCTCAAAGATCCCCTACATTTAAAGCCTGCAAAAAAAGTTTAGACCAAGAGGATAAGCTTAGGAGAAATAAAGGTTTCATAGAGGAAAAAGGACAGGAAAGAAAATACATTACCTCTGACATTTGTTTCCCACTTCAGTGGCGAGAGCAGATTATTGAGGCTGACTGCTCCACTCTGGAGATGCTCTCAGTGGACGACTAATCAAGGCCTTAAAAGACATATGTGAGGTTTTTTATCTTGCTTCCAAGTTTCTTCTGGATTAACTGAGTACACTACAGATCAAATGGTGCAAAATACAAGTAGTAGTAGTTTTCTCTGTGAATTCAAGGGTATTTTACCAGGGGAAAAAATAAAGGTAACAAATTTCCTTCCTCCATTCTGTTAATTTAGCCACTGTGTAAATATCATTGTCAACGTTTATTTCTTTGTGAATGCTTGACACATGAAAGGAAAAGGAGAAGATAAGTCAGTTAGCTATCTTGAAGGTATGAAATTTGTTTAGGCTGGTGAGTAAAGTGCTTTCCCAGGAGACTGGCTCTCTTTCATAGTTTCCAAGGGAGGGGGTCAAGCTTGATTAATGATTAAATTAATCTGAGTGCACACGTCTGTGTTTAGCTGATGATGATGTAGGTGGAGATGGAACTCCAGTTACTTTCTTTGAATTACTTTTCAGGATCACACCTTGAGTAGCTGAGGAGAAATTAATTCAAAAGTGTAGGCTGTGCGCACAAACGAAAAGCAAAGTGAGTAATTAAAGGCTTGGTTTGAGAGTAGGTGGCAGAGCATCCTTTTTTCTTTTTTTTTCTTTGCTGCGCAAGTAGAAACAAAAGATGAACACAATGAGCATGCAGAGAGAACATGTTGTTGGTAATCTTTGCTGGCATGCTGCCTTGAAGTAAGACTGAAGTGAGCCTCCAGTCCTTCAGTGAAGGCAGCAGGTGCCTTGAATGATTCACAAAGAGTTGGGAGTATGTTTACAAGCTGACAGTTACATTTCTGCTCATAAATAATAGAACATGTAGAGAGCTTTAATCTCCATGTCAATAAATGAATAAAATGGGGTTTGAGATAAAACCAATTAAGCTAGACTTTTCAGCTCAAACCTTTAAATGTTAAAAGTTCCTTGGGATGTGGGAGGTGTGTACATGTCCTTACCTGGCATGACTTAAAGTGCAGTTAGTTAAGCGGTTTTGCTAAATAAGCCAAGTTGTATCTGTTAAGAGATTGAGCCCTCAAATGACCAAATTATCCACAGGACATTTGCAGATAAAACTCACAGGTATGACAGACGTTAAGGCTGTATATATAGTGTATTAATCTCCACCTACAAAGCAACCAGCAATTAAAGCTATGAATACCATTTAGAGATTTACAGTACCAGTGTCTTGTATAGTTAATAAGTTGTTAAAGGACGTATCAACTTGAGTGTCTGCCATATGGACGAGTAACTTGGATTGCTCCAAAGTAATGGACACAAAAAGTAGTGCGTTCTGATGCTGCATTCATTCATTTTGCTCTCTCTTATGCATGTTTATGGTTAAGTGCAGGTTCTGTTGCACACATGTTTAATATTTACTCATACATGGTGAAAAGCATACACATAGACACATGGGCACACAGGACTGCAGTCTGAGGGGCAGTTACGGTCACACACACTAGTAGTACTAGTACTTATAATCATGCACACACTACCAATGGTTTAAGGGTGTAATTGTCTGTTGAAAAAGCAATGATTGAGGCAGATAAATGATAAAGATAAGTGATACGTGCAAAGACTTTCTCTTTTAAATTAATATGCCCTATTAAAATAAATGCTTTAGATTTTTTTTCTTATGCATGAGGATCTATTGCTTTACTGAAATCAAACCATATAAGTTGATTCACTCTCGTTGCTTACACAGATAAATATTTCTCACATAATTTTCGTGAAACTTGAGCCATTGGTTCTTCCTCTCTGCCCCTATCCAAGTGGCCTCTCTTCTTTTCAAGTCTTAATTGGATGGAAATAACAAAACGCAGAACTCAATTTCCCTGGACCAGCTGGGTGCCATATTATGTAGGCCCCACTTGTGTAAAGCCTGACATTCTTTCTAAATAGTTCATCTTGAGGCATCATCAAGTGCAGCACTTGCTTGTTTAGAGTAAAATGTGATTGCTACACCTGGGAATGCACTTTTATTCTTCAAAACGCTAAGCTGCCTTTGTGGTGCTTAATCTTTTGAGCAGGATTTATTCATTTGTGGAAGTCACTTTGGATAAAAGCATCTGTTTGATGCATACATGTAAAAGCAGAAAACTTTTTAAAAGAAATTCATTTGTATTTTTACCTAAAGTAAAAAATAAAAAAGAACAAAAACTCACTGGGTACTAATGTACCTTCATGTCATCACCTGGCTGTTGTACAGCAGCATTTCTTTGTCTTTGCTGCAACATCCGCTGGTCTTGTAGTTCTAATTATGCTTTTCTCCTCAGACTGAGTCTGAGGTAGACCTGCTCGGACTCAGCTCTCACAAAGATAAAATTGTGTTAAGCTGTGCTCTCTCAACGTTGGTCTGAAAATGTGTCACATGCTTTTTGAACGGTTCAACCATCTCATAAATATGTTATTTAAAGTCTCAAATACCACTGATGTGCCACGGTACACATACTCTGCCTCCAACCTGTAAAAGCGGCCAGCACTTCAGTTGAGACATTTGTTCACAGCCTTCTCGGGCAATCTTGCATTGCTTTGAGTAAAATGTATTAAACTTGTATGGAGAGCATTAGATGGAATGACTGTGCCATTAGTCTTAAAGGCAGTCATTTACTTTATTCCACTATTATAACTATAAACCCATTCCTTCATTTCTGAAAATACCTCATCTATGCTGAATGCTACTCCACCACACAATTTATTTATTCTAAAAAGCCTCAAGCTTCAAGTTTTAAAACATTAGGAATCTTGGAACTGAGGTTTATTCTATCCTGTTGTCTACAGTGTTATTCTGGTTAATGCTCAGAATATGAACTATGATAAAGTTCAATTGTGGATATCAAGAAAGAACTGAATGTGTTCTTGGACAGTTGCATTGTATTAACTTATTTAGGAGACCCTAGAAAAATAGCATCATCTTTCTGGCTTTAGAGCAGTCTTCTGCTGCATTTGTTATATTGTTATTTTGAATAACTAAGCTTTTAATGATTTTTTTCTCCATTATGTTGCCAATTCCTTTACAATAGAAGAGAAAATTTAGATAAGGAAATAAATCAGTCCAAGTACTTCCACCATCAGTTAAACTGACAGAAGTTCCACCTGGTAGCACACAAATGCTCCATGTCTAAACTTCTACTTGGGGACAGAAAAGGTCTAAACATTTGCAATAATGACAATATCCAAAGGGTCAGATGAAAGAATTGTTCTGCAAAACAAGTCAGAGGTGTGAACTTCTTGGCAGAAATTTGCACAAACAAATCCTATTCGTAATCAGGGGAAAAGGAAAATGCACTGAAAAAGAAAGCTGAAGAAATTCTTGCAGAATGGGGAGACAAAACTATGTGAACAAAGTGGAAAATGAAGGTCTACAAGCAAAAGAGCACTGCTAATAAGGTTGACAGATTGAAGATGCCATGGGACAGATGCATGAAAAAAGCTTCTGCTTTGGCAGAACACTTTTTTTGGCTGACTTTTTTTCATGGTGAAAAAAAGTCTCTTTTCTCACTCTGAGTTTAATTATGGCTTGCCCCTAAACAGGTGCTAAGATGAGCTACTGTCTGTTTACATTAACTTTCAACGAAAAGCAAATTGAGCGCCTGTTCCACTTTTAATCCCTCCTCAATAACAATCAAAAAGCATTTTGTCGCGTTTGATGATATAGCTTGGTTGGTTTCTGGGTGTGCCTGACCAAAGTGGGAGTTTAGTGCTTTTTGCGATGCTTCCCTTAACTTAAAATGCAGGTAAAGAAAAATGAAAGGGAGGATGCCTAATGGCGTTCAGATGTGTAAGAGTAGATTTTTTTAAGGGGTATCTCTGTTGTGTCTCCAAGGATGTGACTGCCTGTGAAAATATGGAAATTAGTCTTATTTTAAGAAGATTATTAATGTGAGCTTTATGCTGAAAAAAAAAAAACCTTTCACCTAGGACAGCAATAAGAAAGATAGTGGGGGTGGAGATGGTGAGGTCAAAGAAAGAGATGAGTAATTAGTAGAGCTTCTACTTTTCAAAGTCTCGTTTCATGATTTGTCGATTTTTGCTGCTCTTATCATTTGTGATTGATGGAATAATTACAGTCCTGCTCAGTAACTGCTGCTGCCAAATGTTTTGTGTGATGTGATTAAGACCAAACAAGTTGAACTTACAGCTCAATTTACATAACCGCAACACACAAATGTTGATGCAGGATTACAAAAACATTTACCTGTGTTTACGTGGGGCCTATGGTATACTACATCTTCCAATTTGTTGATTTAATTTTTATCACCTGCATTTTGCCTAAGATTGGAGTAATGCCCGGCCAAATTACCTCAGGTCAAGCTGGGGCAAGTCCAAATTTTTTATGAGCTCCTTCCGTTCATGACCCCCCCCCCCCCCCCCCCCCCCCCCCCCCCCCCCCCCACACACACACACACATACACACACTTTTTTTTGTTGTTGTGACAAAAAAGCCCTTGTTGTCTAAGGGCTTCTTAGACTACCTGTCCTCCAACATTGTGACCTACTGAATTGGTCAAGAACTAAAATTTGGGTTTTTGGGAGTAATGTTGGGGACTGCTGGATTAGATTCTGTTTGAAAATTAAACTGTTGTGAATGTGTGCTGTTAGACAAAGGCTGTGCAATTACCCTGTTGCCCTGCTGTTCTTTCATCATGTTCCCCATTAGTTAAGTCATGCCCTGTTCTTTTACACCACCATTCAGTTTAGATTCTGGTTTATATCTTCTCGGGTCTGGGTCTTAGAGTCATGCTTTTCTATGAAAGCTCCCTTTGGGTGGGTGTTCTCGATAGTGGGTGCTGGAGTTGTTTAGATCAGTGTCTGTGCCAGCTGAGTTGCATCACATTTGGATATTAAATGTCTTTTTTAAAAAATTTTGTTGGCTCTAGTGGCCTTTAACGACAGTAGCTTGACAGGAAGGGGGGCAGAGATAGAGAGGGGGAGACCTGCGGGAGAGGGCCATTGGTCAGAATCGACGCCACGCCACCCGCTTATGAGGAGAGGCTCCAGACATGGTCCGCCCGCTGTAACCATTAGGCTACGCTGCGGCCCCGAATGTCTTTATTTGTGCCATATTATTTGCCTTCTTTTTACTCAATGCTTTTTATTTATTTATTTTTTACACAGCTATGTATGGTTTAAGGAGTCCCATAAGCAGGTTTTGTATGTTTTTCTTTAAAAAAAGAGGTCTAATTTCAGTAATTATTTCAGACCAAAATGTGATGAACTTATTCTTGGTTTATTCCGTTTGAGAGGCGTATAGCACGGACAATTGAACTATTAAGCTTTCTAAGGCACTATTGGCTTTCTGATTTTCTCATTACTAAGATGCACAAGGCAAACGTTGGTCAGCTATCATGTACTAAAATTAAGGAAGAGACTTCTAACAACAGAAGTTTAAATTCTTCTCAGTGTGAAATGTTTGCAGGGGCTGACATCTCTCAGACGAGTAGCTGTTTTTTCCCAGATTAGGAAAGGCTGCGACATCTGTTGTCAGTTACTAAATAAATCTTTCATTGTTCATATCTTGCAAAAGCAATTTCACAGAATTGGGAACTGATTAAACACCATCTGTGTTTGAACTTGGCCAATATTTTTTACAGACTAATCAGTTATGATAGGTCCAAGTCACTGATTTAAAGCTTGGCTGTTTGAAATCCTGCTTGTGCGTGTAGCACAATCTAGTTGCTACAAAATGACAAAGAATGCATGACATTGCTGCAAAATGACTTCATGATTCATTATTTCTTTGCTTAGTAACTTGTGCTGAGTCACTGAAGTTTAGCTTGAGGCTGATGCCATTTTCTACAAAGCAAAACCACTGATTAGGAACCGTTTTTGATAACTTTTTGTGATCAGCGACTCGCTTGTTGTATTTTTTTCACATCAGCATTGGAGTAAAACAGTGTTTGATTGAATACTGTATGTTTTAAAGCAGAGAAAGAGCAGCACTGTCTTTTTTTAAACTAGGAGACCAGTATCTTGAATTTTTGCAATGATAAAAAAAAATTTCCAAGCAAAATGAAAATGTTGCAAACTTCTTCATTCTACAAAACTGCTTGATTTTTAGTATAAGGTACTATAAGTGGTGCAGAGTGATGTGCCAAGACCTGAGATCTCTTTATTCAGTCACATTGGGATTGTTTCACTGTAAAATTAATTCTCTATAGTATCTTCACTCTGGTGCTGATAAGTAGCGGAATATTTAGATCTCAATTTTTCCTCTTCTCTGAGCTATGGATGTTTAATCCTAAACAACCAAAAGCTAAGCTATAAATCAAGATAAATGACGAAAACCAACTTTCAAAAGATGCTGCTTTCCTGTTAGTTGTCATCTTTTAAGCTCAAAATGATCAACGTGCTCTCATTTCCAACCTGTAAAGGAAAAACAGAACTTTTTCCCTTCTGACATTCCTTCAAGACCTTTTTCTAAATTTCAACTTGAGTTTCCATGGACAGTACAGAATATTTTTTAATAATCCAATGCAGTATTTCACTAGGGTTTGAGTTTTACTTGCTGGTTAAAGTAATCATCAGCAGCGTAAAAAAGACCCTTTCCAAGTCATTTGTCTCATCTACAGCTTGTTTTCAGCAAACTATTAAATTTCACTTGCATTATATACTTTTGTTTGGCTGCTGTGAAAATCAACATAAGACCAAATGGTTGGATTTTGAAATTTAAACCTGGGAATTTAAGCCCATTTTGGCTAAATTATGGCTTTTATTCCCCGAAACGATCACTCAAAGACGAGTATTTGTTTATTTCGACAGTGGTAACTAAACATTGTAATCATTAAATATTTTTCCTTTCAGTGCATTTATCTTTATGTCCCAAACCTCCCTTTCTATTCCTTTCTGGTCGGCTTGAAAGCAGCTAAAAGGACAAAAAGATGTCACCCTGCTGTATCTGTCTTTCATAATATGCTGCTGCACATGTGCGTGCACCAAAGTTTCCTACTGTCGATGTCTCCCAGGAAACCCAGGATCATCTTAAGATGAGAAGAGTTATAAGATTCCACTGCCTTCTGATCATGGGTTTAATGGGAGCCTTTAGGGGTGATGACTTGGAGTAGGTGGTAGCATTGGCACATAGAGGACCAAAAGAGTCTGGATCGAAATGATGAAAAGGAAGGAAGGAAGCTCCGCTTTCATATGTGGTTCTGTGGGAAGAGTGAAGATAAGATGGGCAGTGGGTGGTGTGTAGAAAGAGGTAATGATAACAGCAGTTGTCCTGTTAAGTAAAAAAGGAGAAATGTCATGAATATGATGAAGCACTGACATGCAGGGAGGAGAACTGTTGGTTATTGAGAGGTGCAAGGATTAATTTATGTCCTTAAAAAAGAAAAAAAATGCTGTTATCCTTGATTAACAACTGTGGCACATTTATTCAAAATTCACAATGTGAAACTGCTGCATGTATTGTCAGACTGTTTTTAAATGTGATCTCAAGTGTTCTGCTTACTACGTCTGTGTGTGGACATTTTGTATGCCTTGCATGTGAAACAGGGAGCTTTTCACCCACTTAACAGAAGCTCTTTGAAATCGGTTTAGTTGGTTATGATAAGGAAGCGAGGACCATGCTTTGCCTCGAGTGTCACCCTTAAGGGGGGAAAAACAAGCTTATAGATGCGTTTTCCTGTGGGCACAGATTAGTTAGGAGGGTATGTGATTGCTTTTGCCTAATTCTGATGTATGTATTCATCCCTGTGCAGACCCAGAGTACTCTGTGGCTCTTGTACTATTCTAGAGTGGCGCCACACTTTTAGCAGCCTGCTGCAGTGGCACTTGACAAACTGTCTTTGGCGTTTAGAGATTATCTGATTAGCTCGATGCTTGAATGATTACAAGCTTCTAATGTTGCCTTTTTTGTGGGGAAATTTATATTTTCTCTGGGCTATAAGCCTGCCCATTCAACAGTGCAAAAGACAGGTCACATCACGTGCAATTTGTAAAGTCTATACTATTCATTAATATCTACATTTCCATTAAGGTTTTAGGGTTTTGAATTGCTTGGGTTTACTAAAATACATTAAATATATAAGGGCTGTGTTTTAGCCAAACATGAATGGGGCACTACAAGGCATATTGAAAATTTTTTGGACTATGTAAATTGTTTCTTAGACTGGAATACTCACAGTATGTAGAAGAAACACATATAACTTAAAGCTAAAGTGGCCTCACCAAACCATGAAAGATCCCGGCAAAGGACAGCAGAGACAAGTAGCAAATTCAATGAACAAAGGTTTCAATCAAAAGTCAGTGAGGGTGAAGGAGAATAAATTAGAAGGTGTAATTAAGAGTGGAGAGATGGAGTGAGACCAAACAGAAAGACCAAGTCTTGCATGAAGGTAACACCATTCAGGAGCTTGACTCCAGTATAATTATGGTACTTTTTGTAGCTTGAATACTCATTGTTCTCGATTGTGTTTCCCCCTTTTCTCTTTGCTTGCATCTTCACTCGATTCTTTCAAACAGCCCTTTGTCACATGACACAGTCAAATGAACCGTGCTGCTTTACTGAAATGTAACACAAAACGGCTTAGATTCTGTCAAAATCCACCACCAGCAGTCCCTTTGGCCACTTATAATATCTTGCTTGATCATTATCCATTTATCTCCCCTTTTATTTTCTCTTGTATCTTTAGTGGGTCTCCTTATCTAGCTCAGAGCTTGTCTGTCAATCTGCCAGTTCTTTTCCAATTCTCACTGTTAGTGCAATACTGAAATGCTGGGGAATTGTGAAAAACAATGCTGAAGGATTGTTTGCTGACAACATATAATTAAGGATCATGGGAGAAATAACCTTCTTGTGCCCTGTCATTTTACTTACCTAATCCTTGCAGGTAATAGTTTTTAATACTTGAAATTAGTGTTAATATCCTCGCCTAGTCCCTTCAGATATGATGGTTAGATAGAGCTGTAGTTTTATGTGCATGCTGTTGACATCAGCCTCCATCTCTTGACAATTAGTGTTTATCATTCAGACCTCATTTCCCTGGAGCTTTGTAAACTATAATTGGAGGCAGTAAAATAAATAATTTCTACACAGAAATGGTGATTAGCGTCTATATGGTTAGGAAATCTATATATAGAAGGCTTTGGTCAGCACGCTTGTATTAATTTCAAATTTCAAGTATGTTTTGATTAAATATACTGATGAGTTTTCCTTTAATTTCCTAAAGTGTTGCAGTATTCTTCTTGTAAGTAAATGGCACACATAGAGGCTAAATTATGTATTTTGCTGTTCATATCTTGGTATAGACTGAAGTGTCAGACGTAAAGTTAAAGCCATGCAGTGTTGGTAGTAGATTATGTTTGATTCACCCACCCCTCTGTGAGTTGGAAGATGTGCATAGTTGCCCTATAAAAAGGCTTGGGTTTGCTGCAACACAGGGTGAGTTTGGGGGGTACCACCAGCCAGGGTTTTGTCTCAACAAAAAGGGATGATGCCGTTCACCTGGTAGGTCCTGCTCATAACACGTAGTGAATGCATATGCATTCAAACACACGCACTCCCAAATGTAACTTAAGCACAATCTTTCCACTTTCACTGAAAGCTAATTGCAATGATCTCGCTGCCTCCACTCATCATGTCTAGGGGTGTCAGAAGCGCTAATCTAGCATCCCGTCTCCCTTCTAAAAAATGTTGATTTTACATAAGAACATTTGGTATTTTTTTATGAACCCACTGAGAATTATGTTTTTTGCTTGATGCAGAATTTACTTGATTTCAGCTCATTGTTTGGTCTATGATTTCCCCGGCTTTTGTGTTGTTGCTGCATACAACTGGGATGGGGACGAGAGGCAAACCTGGCACACATGTGGTGGGATTATAATTGCTTTATGGCTCTGAAGAGCCACAGGAGGCCCCTGAAGCAGCAGCAGATGGAGGTCTGTGCTACATACCTTTTGAAAATGCTTCATCTGAGAAAAAAAAAGAAAGAATATTTTGTTATTTTTTGTTTTATTTAACAGTATATTTTAGATTTTTGTCCACCTAAATTGTTAGCACATATTTGGCATCTGTCATTTTCTTGGTCACATTTTAATTTGGTGTTGGATTCAACTACACATACTTTCTAACATGCAAGTCTCTTAAACCAGTGTATGTTTTCTACTGTATTAATTTTTCCATTTATGAAAGCATTGTGTGTCATCTGTGTGTTTGTACTTTTGTACATTTTTTGTCACATTATAGTCAGTTTTTTGTACAATGACCTCAACTTTCGCTTCACATCTTTTAATAATCCAACAGACTAAACAAAAACTTCCTTCTTACTTCTCAGTGCAGGCACTAAAATTCCTTAGAATCAAAGGGTTTTCTTGACCTCATAGGATTCTCATTAAACTGTAATCATCTTCACATTGTACTTTTAATGCTAATTTAAGACGTTCTTATATTCTAAGTTATTACAAAAATAATACATGGCACCAAAAATCTGTTCTTGGTTATAAACCTTATTGCAAAGCATGTCACACTGAAAAAACTTTACACATTTTTCATTTAAGATCACACTGCATACAACGTCAGTTTGTAAATATCTGCATTCGTGCCTGCTGCATAACTTTTGCTTATATGATAATGAGACACTCTGTTACGTACATATATATATATTTTTTATTTATATCAATTCCATAGAACAATATTGACTTTGGCAAAATGAAAAAAATAAAGTAAACAACATTAATGGTTTGACCTCATCATTACAAACCCAACTCTTTAATAAGCATCGGTTTTGGGTCAGTTTTGGTATGTGTGTGCTTTTCAGTTTTTGTGATGTGTGCTTTACCTGGATCTTTTTAGACTTTTAATGATCAACACTGATGACTCGATTTTTCTCCAAGACAAAAGGAAATTACACATTTCATATTTTGTGTTTTGTTCCTGGTGTCCTCCCCTTAAAAAAACCCCTGAAATAAAGAAACACATGGTGCAACAGGTAACATTTTTATATATATGTGTGTGTGTGTGTGTGTGTATATATATATATATATGTGTATGTGTGGGTGTGTGTGTGTATATATATGTATGTATGTAGTTCTATATAGAGATAGATATATGTGTGTATTGAGTTTCAAGTTTTCTCTTTATTTCTGCAGTTTTTTGTCTTTAAGTCATTTTTAGTCCATTGGTGACTTTGAGTTGACTGATTTCTGGAACTTTATTTCAGCTTCCCCTCTGAAAACAATCATAGCTGGAAAGTAACATGAACCCATGTGGCACAAAGGATTCTAAACTTACACAGTTTGAAACTTGAATATCCTCTATCAGTTCATTCTTTCTGACCATGCTACATTGAAATGATCAGTTTAGACTGTCTGTGGTGAGGGAAAAAAAATTATTTGGATGAACCATCTCTAAACTTCAGTATTCTTTCTTTTTTACAGCAGAGTGCTAAGCATTTATATGCATTAGTGGAGTTTGACTGGATTGCTACTCACAAACATTCATATACACGTGGGAACACGCTCTCTCTCACCGCGCACATCCAGTTCCCATTCCATCAATACATGCACTTATGCACCCATTAGTGTTATTCATTTGTCTGGACTATTATCAGACATGCAGGATGATGTTGTCTTTCAGAAATGCATGGCCCACATGTTCCATCATGTACCCATCTCTTCCATTTTGTAATCCATATTGACTTGATTGTAATCCCAATACTTATTGTCTGTTTGATTTTTTTATTTATTTATATATTTTTTTATTTACTCCAGCTTGTATTGATTTTTTCATGTCCAACGCATCCTGTCTGTATTTATGCTCCCATAATCCGCAGGCACAGTCAGGTAGAACTCCTTGTCCTGACATAAAGGACACACAGAATTCATGTTCACTGCATTTGAGGAAGTTTCAAAGTGATCACCTGTGTTTTAGTCTCAAGATCGGATAACAACGCAGATCCATGTCATCCATTTTTCATCATTGTCTTTGCAGTGGCATTGTTTTTGATCCCATAATGGTGTTTGTGTGTGTGTTAGTAGGGATGGGTGTTGGCAAGCTGATCTCAAGTCAGGACACTCTTTTATATCACCCTTGCTCTGTTGCTCTATTAATGTTTTGGCCTTCTCTCCCTTTTTTATCAAAACATACCACTTTAGGTTTTTTGCCGTAATTTGGAAAAATATGGTCACGGATGTATAGGTTTTTTATTTATCCCTTATTGAATGGAAAACTCAGTTTTACTCTTCTCTTTTTCTGAACTCTCTTTACTGTTCTGATCTACAATACTTTTTTCCTCTTTTGCCAATGTCATTTTTAACCTCAATCACTCCCAATCAATCTTCTGTAATCAGCGTCCCATTCAAACACGGCAGGAACTTTTGTATAAGGTTTTGTGTTTCTTCAACTAAACAACACTTTCCTCCAGATCTTCGGCACCTCTTCCTCCTTTCCCTTTCTCTCGACCCTTGTCTTTTGTTTTCCCAGTAATTATCTTAGTGTTTGGATTGGTAGTGTTATAAGCATGGATGTATCTCTGTTGATAATCATGAGCACCCAAGATCCCACCAGTCTCGCCGTCCTCACTAGTTGTTGAAGAGGTTGTGCTTGTCGTCGAAGCGCACTGTACCAACATCCCATGAAGCGACTGGCTCCGTCTGGTCCAGATTACACTCAACCGCTTGGCATAACTAACAGCACCATAGTGCCTGGCAACAGATGCTGCAGCATCACTTGCTAGAGCCACAGAAGAACCCATATCCAGTGAATGCCGCCGTTTGCCAACAGGTCCACTGGCAGGGCTTAGAGGGGTTATAGGGCTCTGATAAGCCTGTGAAGAGTTCCATTTGTCCCTGCCTCTAGATGTGATTCTCCAGTCCAACAGCTCTGAGTCTCTCAGGGGTGCAGCCAAAGAGAAACTGGCTCGATTTGTCAGCTCTCGTTCCAGATGGGGATTTGGACGATCCCTAGAACGTGACTGACGGGGTAGCGTTGATGGGGGAGTGGGGGAATAGTACAGGGGAGTTCTGTCACACTCTAGGTTCTGTGGCAATGCCTTCTCCAGCTTCCGCTGCCTTATTACCAGTGCCATCTCGCTTTCTGCCCCTGTTGTTGTAGAAACAACCCCTCCAGCTGATAGAAACTGCTCCAGGTTTACTTTAGGCTTTGCCCTGGGCTTCGGGGGGAGTTTTGGAGGCAGTGCAGAAGCAGAAATGGCTGTATCTTTTTCCTTGTCTTTGTTCTTCTCACTCCCCCTTTCCCCTCCTCCCTTAGAAGGCAGACCATTGGGAAGGACCACCATCATCATATCTCCAGAGCCATTTGATTGGTAGCATCCACTGCTATTTGCCCCTTTATCTACACCTCCTACCCCACCCTGACAGCAGGCCCCACCTCCTACCTCAGTGTTGCTGCTGTGACATATTATATGATCACCATGATTGCAAACACGGTGGCGAACCATGAGAGCCACAGTAAACACTAGTAGAGTCACCACAACAACACCACCAACCAATATGGTAAGTGTCCCGCCCAGAAAGTGGGCTTGGAGAGAGCGGCATGCTGGGTACACATCCTTGGTGGAGAATGAAGTGCAACCTAGAACTTTTGTTGCAGCGAGTGATGTAATTGTGTCATCAAAAATGGCCAGCACACACAGGTTGTAGTCCACACCGGAAACCAAGTTCTTCAACAGGAAGCGATCACTGGTTGATGGTAAGATTCTAAAGAGGGGTTCAAAAGTAAAGAGGTCAGGTTAGTGGAGAAATTATAGAAACTGTGCTCAGAGGTCGAATGTCTAATATATACAACTCTTTAAAGCTAACTTGAATATTCAGATTTGTTCATTTGTTTTTTCAAGAAAAGGCAAAAGGGTTGAATATTGATAAGAGTTAAAGGATGGTTGGAAAACTGAAGACTGTATGGGGGAGATAAAAGAAAATTTAGCTATTGATGGAGACTGGGCCAAGAAAACATGAAAACAGAACTGTCTGCTCATGTGCAGTGTAGTTGGTATGTCAGTGTGTGATCATACTGATTTTCCGTCGTCAAACCATTTTGTGAACCTTGCATACAAAAAATTTTATTTTAGATTTTAAACCCGGTTTAAGTTAAATGATGGAGGCTTTTGAAACTTCCTGTATTTTTGATTCCATGTCTATAATGAGTGGCTGTTTTATAATAAAGAGCAAAGTACTTCAAATATGTTTCATTTAAGTTGATTTGCAGCTTTTAGAACTAGCAAGTGGTATAGAAGTGTGGCAAATGGAAAGAGGGAACAATGATTACATGTGGCAGTGAGGACAGGAGGTGCTTGCTTTTTATAATGCGTTTTTGCTTTACAGTCTTCTGTATTTATAAAAATAGATTTTTTTTTGTTAGTAAGTTGTGACATGTTATAGCAAAGTGTGTGTGTGGGAGGCTGTAGCCCACCTCAAGTGTCTATCGATGGGTATGACTTCGCCCTCTGCAGCATCAACCCTCTTGTGCAGGAGGGAAAATATGTTTTTGGACATTTGTCAGCTTTTGATTCTCATATGCTACATATTTCCAATTCCCTTACATTTTTCTCCCTTTTGAGATCACGACAAAAAATCATAATTGGACCAAAAGTTGATAATCATTCAGGCTTGAGTGTTACATTTTTGTAAATGCAATTTCACATGCCTCAAACATACATGGAGCTTCTGCAGATAGCCCTCAAATGTGCTCTTTTATTTATTAATCAAAGATGTCCATAATGGCAGGATTTTACATTTACTTTTTTCCTCAGTTTTAAATGGAAATTACACTTAATCAGTTAAGAATGGAACTAGTCTGACAATACTCATACATATTTATGTTAAGATGTTGATTTTCTATGCTTAATAATGCAAAGTTGGCACGGAAATTAGTAGTACCTACTTCAGGCAAGCTGCAGGGATCACTAATTGACTTCTTTATAGTATTTCAATAGATGAACATTTTTCTTTAGAATTTTACTGATATAATATTTGAAAGTCTTGGCAATGAATGGTGCTGCAAACTTCTACCCAGGCTGTTCATTGCCCTCCAGCCTCTGTTAATTTCTGTCTCTGTACACTATCCCTGTTAGCCCAAGCATTAACCACATAGCACCATTTACCATCCAAGGTCACTCTCTTCTCTCCTTTTTATGATTTCCTTTCTAGGTAGCCCTACACCTTCCTGATCATTCCTCTGCCATCTCTCTTTATTTTTCATCTTTTCCTCACCGCTCTGGATATTCTCCCCAAAATTGTATCCCGCATGAGACTTAACTATTTTTGTAGCTGTCTTTTTCTCGTTTATTAACCTGCCAGACGATATTAAGTAAAATATACATGGTCCTTTGACACATTCCCAAATGCCTGCCACCCCTCACTGCACAATGAGTTTGCATTCATCATTATCAATGTTGTGTACACACATGCATGGCAGATGCAATTCTGTTGATCTCTCACACAGTGCTCATGTGACTTGTTTGTATATGTTTTAGGGTACTTGTGTGAAAACAAATTGTGATTGGTCAGCTTGTTTTTGAGCAGCTTTTGTGTCCACGTATGGCAGTTTCTACTTCCTGGCATACAAAGAGCATCTGTCTGTTTCTGTGCTTCTAATTATGGCTAAACCCAGCTAAGGCATACTCTAATGCAGATGCTGAAGGAAAGTAGAAGAGACAAGGGAGTTCTTTGTTCAAGCTGGTGACACAGAAATGAGTATTATTAGAACCCAAGAGAGGGAGAGAAAGTGTGATCGTGGAGGGAACGACAGAGCAGTGAGATCCAGTCTCATGTTAATCTTTCTATTCCTCTTTCTATTTCTTTTTCACGTTTCTCTGAATCTCCCTGCCTCTTCCTCCCCTCAGTCAATGCTTGCATGTCTGGTGGTCTGACACTGCACAAAAGTGGACACAGAGGGAGAGGAGAAAGAGAGTCAAATCAACAACAAAGTAATTATCTCCTCCTCCTCTTGACATCTAAGCTGCTCCCATTTTTTTCCCTGGGTTACTTCCTTTGGTGATTTGCCCTTTCCTCCGTTTTCACTTGTTATTCAGTGGACTGTTTACGGTCTTGTTTGCTGTCTCCTTCAATTTGGTTTCTTCTTTCTGTTTTCCTTTACCCGTCTCTGTCAAAACCCCCCATTTTCTTTAACCTCACTCTCTGTTTTGCTTTTTCCTGTATTTAGTCATCTCACTTGCATCATTGTCATTTAGGGTCTTTGATTTCCTTCCACTCTGCCAGATTTTACATTTCCACGATTATTATCCTTCCTTACCACCTCATCCTTTCTGATCCTTAAATTGTTCTCTCTCCATAATTCCTTCTTATTTTAGTATAAACTTGGTGGAAGCATTCTTTGCTCTCTTCCTTTCTTTAACCTTTTGTATAAAAAGATGACAACCCCTTTCACTTCCTCCTTATGCAGGCAGTTTAAGCATATGCATGTATATGACATAGTTTAACCTTTAATAACATCAACCCCTGGGGTGTAACACTCCACCATGTCTTACCTGTCCTACTTTTCTTTACCATTATTTTTTGACTGTGGTTACTTCATCGGTGCCGAGCCCTGTAGTTGTCTCTCCCCATATTCCTTTCTATCTCTGGCCCAGCAGATACTCTAATCTTGTTTCTAGTATAATTTCTTGTACCAATCTCCGTGCTAATATAGAATGCTCGTATTGTATTTCCTAGCAATATCAAATTCAAGACTACAAACTATCCAAATGGGATATGACCGAAACTGAAAGCATCTCAGGATGTCTGATCTCAGCAGTGGGGGAACGATGGTATGTAGCAGATACCATCTTATTGGAATGTGTTAATGTCCCATTTTAGTAATCTGTCAAATATTAGTCAATCCTGCTGTATAATTAGTCGGTGCAAATGAGTGTATTGCCATTCACCTAATTTTCAGGTTCTATTTCTTCAGTTCCCTCCCCTCCTGTGACTCATTAGTGATGTTTTTCTTTGTCTACTTCTCAGCATGCCTTTCCTATGAATGCAAAACTTTCTCCCTGCTCTTTATAATTGTGCACCCCATAGTCTTTGCAATCATTAATCTATTCTTTTTTTTACAACTCATTGCTTCTTTCTCCAACTTGTGTCTAATATGTAAACTCGGTTCTTGTATATGTAATTAATATCTCATTTCCTTATTAGCTTAAATCCATCAATTCTATACATAAGATGTAAACATATTCACGATAAAAAGCACTGACTGCTCCTTACGACACCTCCAATAAAGTGTGCCGATTTTAAGAAATACTCCTATAACACAGTTTTGCCATGAAACTCTTGAGTGCTTAGATGTGCTGTGATCCTCATTTTGATTTGTTTCTTTCATGCAGAGAAGAGCTTATTCAACTCCGTCAGGAATTCTGGGTTTGACATTGTTGAAACATTTGCATAAATAGGTTTTTCAATTGCACAATTAACAATTATTGAACATATTTCTGGCCAGCTTCTCTTTAGAAGATTAAATATTTTAGTTTAAAGTGTGAGAGAAAGGCATCTCAGCATGGTCAATAAATGGGAAATCTTTGTTCTTTAGCTGATTTGGGAGCACCTGTTATGCCACTGGAGCATTGTGACAAATCTCCAGTGCCTGAGGCTCAGGTGATGTCACTGCGGGAACTAAGAGTGATGGTGGACACCACCTGCACCTCAGTGTGTCCCACCTGGCACCACCTCAGCATTTCAGGATACTGCTGTTGCTTGGCGCACAGCCGACCTTTTAAAAAGGATTTAATCTGGAGGTTGTGCTATGTGCTCTGCTTTTGTGCCGTCCATATAAGTCACTTGTACCATGTTTTATCATTTCACAGACTATCCATGTTTTGTTGTTCCCTTGCCTTCCATTCTTAAATCCTGTTTTCACCCTTTCATTCTGTCTCTCTACATCTTGAGCCCCGTTCAATGGGGCACTTGCGTTCTCCAACTGCCAAAGCAGACATAAAGCAGCAGTCGCACAACACAGTCTGACTACAAATCTGTATAAGACAGATTTGCTTGCCTGCTTTTGCTTAACTTCTTCAATGAAACTCAAGTTGTACAAATACAGGTTGGGACGAGCAGTACAGAGCATTCTTCGAAGCACCTCAGAATGCTTTAGCTTAAAATCTGTTCTATTTAATTTACCCCTGATCTGTGATTTAACTTCAATGCCTTTAATCCATCCTCATGGTTCAACTGTGTGCCTCTCATTTATAGATGCGTGTCTGATAATGACCACTGCCCCTGTTCCTGCAGTTCTGAGACAGCCCCACCTGTGCCAGGGGTGGTTTGAGCAGTTTTCAAATAGCACTCTGTTGACTCCCTCTGGAATCTTATTTGACACTTTTTTCCCCCTTGTATAACTTTTTCATGGTAGATTTAGACATTCCTATTTCTCTACCATCCCCTCATTGAGTTGTCCTTTTAGTAGCTTACCTCATCTCTTTCTTGCTTTCTGTCAGTTTATCTTCTTTCAGCCCCCCATGCTCGTCACCATCATTCTGGCAGAATTGGGAAATATCTCATGTAATAGCTCTTCCTGAATCCCTCTCCTATCATCTCCTAAGATCTCGGAAATTTCATTCCATCTAAATATCCACCCATATCATTCCTTCGTACAGTTTTATTTTTTATCAACTCTACATCTGTCTCCCTTCCTCACTTCAACCTTTCTCAGTACTGCTTACAGCTTAATGTCATCTTTACAACACCTTAGAGAAACAACACTGAAAGCCCATATTAAGGCCAAATTATATCAAACACACAAATGCCATGTGGGAAGTCCCTGCTCAGCCCACCCTAGTCGTCTTATTCTATTCCCTCACTGTTTTGCTGTGGCAATAACCTCTACTCATGAATATTACATCAGCTTTGGTTGTGAATTCGGAGACAGTAAATAAGAGTGTGTATGGATGGTTCATTTCATTGAATAGGGATGCAATGCTGTAGATGGTAAGTACACTAATGAGCTAAAATCCAAGCATACATATTCAAGGATCCAACATCTTTGCTATTTGTGCCTCTAAATGCATTTCCTGTTTGTCAGTCAGACATGGTTTATTTGTAATTCTCTGGAGGCCTGGACTGTTGGTTTGTGAAGATTTTAGGGATATGTAAGCTTTATGGAAGCACCGTATGAAACTATCTTAAATTCTGAGACACAGATACTACACTTTGATTTATTTATTCCTTTGATTTGTGTTTTTTGTTGTGGCAAAAGCTTTTCTCTTTTTCTCGTATCCAAACATAAATTCCCCCTCTCCCCCCAAAACTATGCTCTGTTGAAAATAACCTGATTAAAACATCATGCAGAAAGTCCAAAGTGGCAGCTAAATTTGGCAACACCAATAACAATAACATCATACCATCAGTATATAAATTTACTAAAGTTTTCATATCTGTGCTGAGAAAAATGCTTTTGTAGGCTTTAATTTCTAAAAGCATAAGACCTTTGTGGGAATTATACCTGACAGCTTTTTTTTCTTTCACATTTAATATCTTTCTGCACGTATTCATACATAAGTCATTGTTCACCTGTAGAGTCCATCACATCCTGACAGAGATGAATTATTAAGTACCTTTGCCTCTCTATCCCTTAATTTGTGTCCCCATTCATCCTTCCTTCCAGCTATGTGCTTGTCCATGTCATAAAACGGTTCCATAGCAGAAGTGTCATGTTGTACTGGATAAATATTTAAGAGGTTTTGTATTAGAAAAAATTCCTGACCTTTTTACTTTTAAAAAAGAAAACAAAAGGACGACACTGATTTAGGGGGGTACATATGAAATATCCAAACAGACAGCTACTCCTAAATTGAACACGTCAAAGGCTCCAGCTGTCTGCATCGTGTTGTAAGTGTTTGACTCACCTGTAGATCAGGGTCTCGTCGGCAGTGCAGTTATACTGTATCTGATACATCCAGACAACATTAGCTTCAGACAAACGCCCTAACTCCCAATGGACCTGGGCTGAGGTTGATGTCACTCCCTGTACTCCAACTATCCTTCCTTCCTCCTCTTCTCCACCATCGTCCTCCATGCTTCCTCCATCAGACCCTTCCCCATCTGGGGCCTTTCCACTGTCACCTTCTGCTATTTCTCCATCTCCTCTTTTACCATCCTCTGTCTCGCCTGCACGTGCTGCACCGTTGTTAATCCCATTTTTCCCTGTGCTGATGTCCGACGAGCCCGGATCTGTCCGTAAAATCCCATTGGTCACATTCCTGTTGTTCTTGGCGTTACCCCCTGTGGTTCCACTGGCCCCACCACGATGAGGCAGTGGGATTATTTTCAGGTCCACAGTTGCAGTTGCTTCACCTGCTGCATTTATTGCAATACATGTGTATGCTCCATCATCCCGGGCAACAGTTACCAAAATATCCAAGGTCCCATTGCTAAAAGAACTGGTCCGGGATGAGTTTGCAACAATGCGATCATCTGGTGAAACCCAGTGGATGACTGGCTCAGGATCTCCAATGGCACGGCATTTTAGCGTGGCACGCTGGCCCTCAAGCACCCACAACTTGTGGGTGTGACGAGTGATGAGTGGTGGCTCACAAGTAAACTCCTCCTCAGGAATTGACCAGAAATACCTGAGGAACAGAGTAATGAAACAGGAAATCCATATAAAAGATTGTTGGATAGTAACTAAAAAGTTGTTTTTGTTTTTCCAACTAAGGATTAAATCTAGTTATTCTTAACCATCTGAAGATTGTGAAAAAATAGTATTCTAAATAATCGCCTGAACAGAACTGGAAAAAAGTGACTGGGCATTTGTTGGGGTTGTGTTTCTTCTTCATGAATTGACTTTCTCTTCAGATAAGAGATTCTGTAGGAGGTTTTAGATATTAAAATAAACACTCCATCCTTGTGAACTATTAGAAAGTCTTTCTTTTACGTGTACTTCCAATGAAATTTAAGTATAACAATGTAATTCCCTTAATGGGATTCTGCTTAGTTAAAATTCTGAACTAAATCTGGCTGGAGTGATTAACCTTGAAAATACTTGGTGAAATACTGGATGTAAAATGATGGCAAATCATCTACTGAAAACTAACACTCACCTTCCAGCCAGGTGAGGAGGAGTGGCACAGGTCTCCATATCGTCTCCTCTGATAAGCCGCCTTAACCACAGCAGCTCACAGTTACAGTGGAGCGGGTTCCCTCCAAAATTTAGGCTTATGACTGCATTGTAGGGTGTGGGACTTATTGCTCCTGTTTGAGACCTGAAAGCGTAAAATAGAGGAGTCAGTCCTCTGAAACTGGATATTTTCAGATGAACTCATACAAAGCTAACATGCTCGGTTTGCATGTACAAACATTACTTTGTAATCTAATAGTTAGCCAAAGAAAGGGTTGAGGAGTGAATTGAATGACGAGAACTTATACACCAACAATTTGTGTTGCAGTTTCAGTGACAGAGGAGCAGTGATTACCCGCTCACAATAATCTCTTGTGACATGTCTCAACTTATGAGAAATATATTAAAAACTACCTTGCAAAAAAAGGATCAGGAGGAAGAGTTCGGAGCCTGTTGGAGGTCATATCCAGCCGCGCAAGCTTATAAAGTTCTCCAAAGACTCCTTCTGCTATGTGGTCAATTAAATTATGGTCCAGGTTCAGAGTGTGCAGGCTGGCCATGTTCTGAATGGACTCCCAAGGTACCCTGCCGAAAAAAAAAGAACATAACAGTTTGAGATTCTTCCAAATGATTTTTTTTGGTAAACTCTTTGATTATAGATCACATGATCTCAGGGGAAGAAAGACATTAGAGAAATTCTGTGGAAAATAATGAAGGTAAACTTAACAAAGGTTTATTTGATCACTCAAAAGTTTTATTTGCGCATACATTTAAAACTATCGGTTTTCACGGTTTAAACTAAAGAAAAGGGCAGCATGAAGCACTTATTTAGTCACACCTGCAATACTGAATAAATACTGTATATATTTTAGTTAGATCTGTGTGCTTAATGTTTAGCCCATGTAAAATGGAACACGGGCAGTTCTTTTAAGCTGCGAAAATGTATATATTCTGCTGATGCAGATAGCAAGAAGATGAGATGCCTGATCAGATAATTAAAACATGTCAAACAGAACAAAGACTAATGCTGTTAAATTCCTCTATATGCAGTCGTAATAACGTCTATTTTTCAGATTTAATTCAGAATAATTGTGAAGTTGTAAGAATATTCTTTGCCCACATAAAGATGTGGGAAAACTTAACAAGTCTGAACTCTATATCAGTTACAGACCCACACATCCACGCCTTAGAGAGGCCCTGACGATTTCTTAACTTGATTTTAATCAAACAAAATTAAAGCTGCCTCAAATTTGATTGAAATTTCTTCCGCCTGCAGTGTTCTTCCCCTAGCCTCAACAGTTTAATCTGGTTTAACTTTATCTCTGCTGACTCATGGAAGTTCATACAAGCTGTTGCCACATGTGTGTGTGTGTGTGTGTGTATAGTGTTTTTATTTAAACTAGAACATTGAAGTTCTTGTGTGTGGATAATTATAAAAAATTCACCTTCTGAGATTATTATAAGACAGGTCAAGGTCTTCTAAGGTAAGCAAAAAGTCATCGAAGGCTTGGACATGAACTTTAACCAGCTGGTTGGTGTTGACAATTAGATGCTGCAGGTTGACCAAGCCAGCAAGGTCTCTGGGTCCAAGTGTTGTCAAGCGATTACCTTGAGAAAATATAAAAAGTATTACCACCTTCTTAAACTGTTCCCATATGAATCTATTAGAACAACAGCATGATGGTTTTCCCAAGAAAATAGTTGCTCACCATCTAGATGCAGGGAGCGCAAACTTTCCAGGTCAGCGAAAGCCATTGGTCTAATTAGATGGATTGTGTTCCTTGAAAGAGTCAGATCCACTAATCCAGTCATGTTGACAAAGTCACTCCCGCCCACTTCAGTTATGAAGTTGTCAGCTAGTCGGAGCTCCACTGTGCGCCGGTCAACATGTGGTGGGACAAACAGAAGGCCCTTATCGGCACACAGTGTGCTGAGTGACTCTGAAAGGTTTCGACACACACAGTGGAAAGGACAGGCCGAGACCACGCCCCACGTCTCCCCAGCTCCAATCAGAGAAGGTAGCAGGCAGCATGTGGCTAGTGTCAGCCAGTGAAAGGAGAATGTTGTAGAGTCTGAATGTGTTCTCTTCGTAGCTCTTGGCCAGGCGCAGTGGATGAGATGGGATGAAGAGGGCAAAGATGAAATGAGAAGTTGGGGGAGAAGAGAGAAAGAGAGTTTCGCTGAGGGGAAAAGAGAGGTGAAGGTGAAGCCCTGTGCTCTTTGCTCAGGGCAGAGGTCTGTGGGGGGTCGGTGTGTTTTTCTGTGGGAATTGAGGGGTGGGGGGTCAGGCATGGTAGAAGGCCTGGCGATTCACAGACCTACAGAGAAAAAGGAGAAAATGTCAATCACCTTTTATCCTTATAATCTGGTCAGGCATTGTTTTATAAGATACATTTGATGGATCTATTTGTGTCTGGTTTTCTGTTTTCTACCCACTATGCCTAGACTAGACTCACTTATCCTGCACACATGTGAATGTCACTGTCAGGCCCACAGGCTCATAATCCAGTAGCAACAGAAACCATATTTAAGAAAAGTAACACTACAGATGGTTTGTTTCTGTTATTCTTATACTCTGGACCTAGAGGAACATACCTCAACACAAGCCCATTGCCTAGCAACAACATCCCAAAGGACTGAATACAGCCAGTTCCCATGGTAACTGTTTCTGAGAAACATCCATGTGGACCAGAGTTAAAAAAAACTTGTTTTTCTTAACACTGTTTGTCAAGGAAACAAACTGGATCATGACTGTTATTTGGTATAGAAAATGAGCCACTGCCCCTGATTGGCCTGCTGTACAGTTGTTACAGCAAATATTACCTAGATACACCAAGTGGGACAGAGATTGTCAGTAAGTCATATTTGTGGTGAAAGATTAGATGGTGAGTCAGACACGCAAACGTCTGCTATTTAGAGGTGGGGCTGTTGGGAACGGAAAGCATGGTGAACATACTGATATACAGTAAGGTACCTGAAACCTAACACTTTGAATAACAACCAGGCCTAACCGTACATCATGCTGACTTTTCAGGTTGATACAAATTGCTACTAAATAGTTTCCATTAGGTCCTAGCTGTGCTCTTCAACACTCTCTGTTTTGAGGCAGTTTTTTATAGAAAAAGCAACATTTTCCATTCTCGTCCTTTCTCTGCACACTGCGTTCTGCTCTCAAAATGTGAGCTCCGTACTAGGGAGGCCCAGGTGTCGCCTCCCGGGCTCCCCTCTTCTTTAACCTTATGTTGAAGTGATAAGGAAGGAAAAAAGGAGATCACAACCCCATCTCCGGAAACGATTACACAAATTAATCTCAGTTCTCTTTAGGAATACAGTAAGCATTTCGAAGTTGGATTTTAGCAGTTGATTATATTTCTGCAATGGGAAGTTAGCCACTGATCATGTCTGCGGCCATGTGTTTATATTTTACCTGCACACATGCACACACTTATGTGTCACAAAGGTCTGTGGTAACATCCAGTCTTCTGGGCAATAAAGTTTTATATTGTGAATCAGAGCGATTAATACTTGACTTTACATGCTTAGTATCAGTGGCCTGCCTGCTGCTATTCATTCTTTCTTTTTCACACCCTTATCACCACACGTAAGTCTCTCTGTCTTGTGAAGCCCTATATGCTGTAGTTTTTTTTTTCTAAACTTGCCAAATTTGTTCCTCACCTTTTTTGCGAAACCACCATCATCCCTTAGCTTCTCTTATTCCTCATTTACTATCTTGCCTTCCATACTTCTACCTGCACCTCTTGTTCTGTCATCCTGGCACACTACTTAAAGTACATACTTAGAGCCTTTTGGGTCTCTTGCTACAATGTAAATGTCTAGGTTTTTTTCCTTTATGCCTCATTCACCCATTCTTTTTTCAGCCTTTTCTGCCCTTGAGGCAATCTGAGTGGACAATGTTATCAGTAATAAGTCTTCCTCACCATCTTGTCCTCTGCATCTTTTTGTCTTGTCTCGCTGTCGCTGAATCTGCTGCTGACCTCCATGTCTCCTTGCCTCTCCGGCTCTTACTTTTAGTCATACATTATGCACTGGCTTGTGCATTTACTCACCTCACATCCAACCACATGTGACTTTGCTGTTTTCCCCCCTGTTAGATACCTCTCTGACACATCCTCCTCCTTTAATTTTTTGCTCTTCCTGCCTTCATTTCTCTAGCTCCTTCATCTGTTCTCCCAATCTGCAGTATCTTCATCAGTCTTCCAGAATTCTTTTCTATTTCTTACTTTTTTTCATCTCTCTCCCTCATCTCTTATGTCTCCTATTGGGGAGGGGCCCTCTTTTGCAACTGGAGCAGTGCAGTGTGGAAGCTTTCACACATGCTCACACTGAAAGTAGGATGTAACCGATCCCTTCACTTGCTGATCGATCTGACCCAAAGAAATGGATTGCAGTCTCTCCAATTCATTTTAACTCACCCCTTTACTTGTTTTCTTTTAGGCTCGACCTTCATAGTCTAATTCCACTTTCTTATTATTTTCACTTATTATTTTTCCAAGTATAAAGGTTATTAACTGGGAGTGTCACTTCATAAAGAAAGATTTTTCTTTTTCTTCAGAGCTTCAGGGAAACAAATTGTGACTCAATAGGCTGTAATTTGGCATTTAATTACCGCTTTGAGATGAAATAGCAGGCAATTGTGCAAAGTGTATTATGTTCGGAACATGTAACAGTGGCGAAAAAACTGGAAAGCATCTGCAAAACTGTTTGTGTCCAACATGTCCATCTGTCTTTACGAACCCTCTCTATTTTATTTTCTAAGATCTTATCAAAACATTGTCTTTCTTTATGCTTAATCTCAATTAAATTATATGTAAATATATAGATATTGCTCATCCTAGCTACAAGTGACATTTGTTGAGAATAAAATCTTGTTTCCCCTATATCAGACTTCAAGTTTCAGCCACATGCCTGGTTGCATATAGTGATTTTTACCGCTGCCTTGGTGCCTTCACAAACCTTTGACTAGCATTAGCAATTTCAAGCACATAAAAAAGAGCTTTTGGCTACAGTTTTATTCGTCTATAATGCTCCTTGGTGCTATGTAAAACTTTTTGAACTCTGATTTGATCTTGCTTTATCTTTCCCTGCTTTTCTGTTCTGTTCAATGCGCTGATGCAATGCTAGAATGAAGATCAATACATTCTCATCTTACACTCTGTACTGATGCAGCATAAAGGTGCGGTAGTGAATGCATGTGTGCACCGTAACATCAACCAGCTGCCTCAGTATCTACATTTATTTTGTACTGTAGATGTTGACTAACCACCTTGCTCGTCTAGCTTTGTATGTCTTCATGTTTTTTAATTAATATGATGCTTTTCCCCACTTAAGAACCCTCCAGCTTGTGGTCTTTTGCTGAATTTGCATAAAGACAGAGGCCTCACAGACATCCATTCTCAGTGTCTGGCTCTCTTCAGGCAGAAAGCATTAAAATGAGCCTTCTATGTCAGACCTGCTTCTGTTGTTTGAGAGAAACAGAGGCAGTGTGAAAAAAAGGTTCAGGGAACAATGATACGAAACTAAGAGCTAAAGTGAATCAAATGTGTCATTTTCAATGGAGTTTAGTTGGCTAGATGTTAATGACACAAACTTCTTGGCAAGAGAACTGTATCTACATCTTCAGCTTTGTGTTACACCTATTTTATTTTGGGTTACTCTTCTTTACTCCACCCCACTGAACCTGTAACCCTCCAGAGAGCAAAAAACGGACAACTGGAAAGGGCAGAAAGACTGCATGAAATTAGGGCGAGAACATGAGCTGAAAGCAATGTAGTTACTTCATTTTTCAAAAGTTTCTGTTTTAGCACCTATGGTTGCCTAAGGAGCTTAGTACGTAGCTGCTTATAGTATTAGAATGATTAGAACTGTTTTTATAAATACTCAGTTTTGATTGCTGAGGATCATTGTGAGATGCTCTAAAGGCCAGATATTATAAATGTTCAAAAACGGTGCTTGTGTATTTGTATGCAGATCTGCAGTACTGGCTCGTGTGTTTATGCATCCACTCCTGCATCCATAAATGTAATTAGCTCATAATCGACTTAGGGAATGTTTCAGTGTTTATAAACAAGGGGATTTGCATTAGTTTCTCAAAAGCCACTTATCACAAGCTCAGTAATCCACAGATCACTGATAGAAAATATTTAAATAAAGACACAAGCATGAAGAGCTCAATAGTCTGACCAGGTTTGACTAAATGGAGGATAACTTTCATTACTTGATCAGTAACACGTAAAGAGTTGTCCTTAAGCTCAGCTGCATTGTTCAGTTATAGTACACAAGTTTTCAGAATCAAATGAGTAGATCAAAGCTTTTCACACACACCGTTTCTTTTGATTCCACCAAATCTATCATGAATGCGCTCTAAATCATAATCCAGGCCCTCGATATTAGGTGAGCACTTGCATAGTGAAAGAACCACACCAAAACAGTCTTCCCACACACTGATAATTATACGGAGTCCAACACATAGACGCACACATTTTCTCTCTCTCGTCAAGAAACAAAAGAACGCCCACATAGCCTCTTCTTGCAGCTGTCGTGTGTACTGTAAGCCCACTCATCCTTTTAAAATTACAGCTCCTCCATCATATTGTTCTTTGTAATAGTCAGCCAGAGGATAGGGAGAGGGGTAAAAATTGGATATGGAAACATACCACGAATGCCAAGAGGGAGGGCAAAGAAAATGGTTGGAGTGCATAAAATGGAGGAGGAAAGTACAAGATTAGAGGATGAAACCATTAGTGTAAAGCGCAGAGGAGGAGGGAAACAGAAGATTGGCAGTTTGAGGAAGATGGAAAAGGGATAAAGAGTTGGTGAGCATGAGTGAGTTAAGCAGAGGCACAGAAATATTTAAAGGCAATAAATTGGTGAGGCCTGCCATCCATCACTGTCAGAGGGATAGGGAAAGGAAAACTGGAATTGTTTATGGAGAGATGTTGAAAATAACTTTGATAGGCATTAAAAGTACAAGGCTTGGCCAGAGAAAGGGCGAAAAGGTGATGTTTAACAATGGGAGGATAAAAGAGAGGCAAAATGACCACCAAAGATGAGGAAGTTAGAATTACGGAAAAAGTAGATGTGCTGCCCCTCCCACTGGAGAAGCAAGGCCACTGTATGTGCTTCAAACACACTAAAAATAGGTCACCGTGGACAAGAGTTGAAGCCCACTACCTGAGGTGAGAATCCTCTGTTTAAGCCATTCATTCACCAGACCTCATTATTTAAGGATTTTGTTGCTCCTACTCTTCATAACCTCAACCGCTCTAACAAAAAAAAGATTGCACTGGTCTTACTCTGTCAGGGAGTTTACTCTTACTCTGAATGCAGAACCACTCTAATATGAATATGCTGCTAGTTATCATCAGTTCAGGATGTAAACAGCATTGTGTTGGATTGAATGGATGTGTTTTTATTTTCTAAAACCTTTTTCTCCTTCCCTTTCCCCTTTATTACTCTTTTTTTCAGCCTTTATTTTATAACTGATTAAGAAAGATATAACAAATGAATAGAAACTAATTTAAATTGCATTTGAAACTCAGCGTACTGGCTTTTTGGGCTGCTGATGCTTTACACATTTAGATATAATTTAGATATCATCTTTACTGTGCTTATAGTAATTTTGCTAATTGATGACAGTGACTGACTTTTATTCACTGATCCAGTGCACATTGCTATTAATATCTAAAGTAAGGAGATCTGTTGTTTACATTAGGTAACTGGATATCCAGTTTTACATATCCATAATCAAAGGGCATTATAGACTCAAATTCAAAATAAAAATTGGTGTCTAGATAGATAGATTTTGCACCACCAGTTTCAATAATCCCATCGGTTTTTTTTTTAAGTGTAAAATATATCAAAGACAATGGTTAGTATTTTTGTCAGATCTGTGGCACTTCAAATTGTCAAAACCTCACCAGTTGGGGTCCTTTGAGCTCTGCACTGTCATCAGTTTTCTTGATCTATAGGGTAATTGATACAAAGCCTGAGGTAAAGGGTTTGAGTGGGGGGAAAAAGTGAAACCAGCTGAGTGAGTCCAAATAAAAAAGACCACATTCTCCTCAGAGCAGAAATCTAAACTAAAGCATTTTTTAAAATCCTCCTCTCAGCCATTTCCCCTCCAACCTCGGTTACATTTGCATGCCAAAAAGACGAGCATCTGTTTAAATGCATTTGTATGCAAGAAACTCTGCCTCTAAATCCTGTTGGAATCCGTCCTATTTGGAAGATTTTGATAATTGTTTCTATTCCTGCAACACTGCACAGTCAGGTTTTTAAAATGTGTTTTTTTTTCTCAGCAATTCCAATTCCAACTCACTTTAGGAGTTAAGAGGCTCAGAAAGGTTCCCTTTTTTCTTTTTTTCTTTTACAACTCCTGCAAAAGGACAGTGAAAACTTTTTTCTCATTTTTATTGAGCTCTTTGAAAAAATTATTTGCGTCTAAGGTGTAATAAAAAAATTGGGGACATGAGCGTTTCATCAGCAGGGTTGTAACACTGTGGAGTGCTTTTGGCTGTAGCACTTTATCTAAAGCTAAATTCTTGAAGTGCATATTATTTTTGAATGTGGATACACTTAACAGAAAGCAAATCACTTTGCTTGTACACTCACTCGGTTGGGACTAAAACACATTGGTGAAGGCTTTGAAGTATGACTTCTTTCTAGGCTTTGCATAGATAAGCAACCCAGTCTTTAATGAAATTGGAATGCTATGTTAAGTGGGAAGTTTAATGAAAGTTGAACATCACCTGGAACTGTATTTGTAGTGTTTAACTTTTAGATGCTGTGCTGTATTGTTCTGTTTGTGTGAAATTCTCTGTAATCCAAGGTTGCAAGGTTGACCCTCTGCACTGTATTGCCACAAGGGAGGATTCGCAAGTCACAAAAAACTTAAGCGGCACGTCAAAGTCATATGTAGGCCTTCATTTAGTTTCTCCTGAGTTTTATACATTATATCAAACTGCTGATATCTGGTGCCTTAGTGAAATGCTTGTTTGTCTTAAGATGCTTAGTAAAAGTTTTGATGTGTAAGACATTTGTAAGAAATTAGTTTTGTTGTTTATTACTAAGACTAAGTAAAAAGCTTCCAATTGGTCATTATTTGTGTTTTTCAGATAGTAAAATGATGAACTAAGTTGATTTTTTATAACCAACAGGTCTACAACGGCTTAACCTCCAGCCCATCTAGATATCCATGGTTTGTGCAACTACAACCTTTTGCTTCTGTAATTTTCTACAAACCTGGTTCTCTAACATTGTAAATAACACTACTTTTTATTTGGCATTTTCAATGTAAAAAAGGACAGCGAAGGGTCTATATATTAATGTTTTTGAATGTTTGTTTCTATTTTCCAAACAATTTTCATAATTTTCATGGCTCTGTGTGCGCCAGCACAGGAAGGTGTTAGATGTTCTCAATTCTTTCCTTTGAGCATAAAATGCCTCCCTCAGCCTCCACCTAGAGGGCTGTTTTTTCTTTGAATTTATTGGTAATAGCTACAGAGAGTCATTGAGTACTGTTCGATTTAGAACTTGCTCATTCCAGATGACAATGGAGAGTTGAAATGAAGGCCAATAAGAGCCCCCACAGTTTGTGCTCTCAAAGTCTGACACAGATGACATAGTCAGTATGTGTGGGGCTGTCAGATGGGGAGAATGGGCTGTCAGGTTCCACATCAAATAGGCACAATGTTGTTTAGCTAACACAAAGGAGGATAACTTTAAAGTCAAACTCAATGCTGAATATGGCATGCTTATCAGGGTTAGATGTATTTTTATTATTGGATCTGCAAAGACCATGTTTACAATGTTTGTTGTCAAACAAGACTGTTCATGCATTTTTTTTCCTGAAAAGTTTCACCAAATAATCCTTCTTCAGCTCTATTATCCAGGATAGGGTTATTGTTGTCCATTGCTAGCTAAGACATTTGATGCTTTAGAGGACCATAAACAAAAAGTGTTTGGCTGGTGCATGCCTGTGCAGCTCTGAGGCTTCAAACACCTGCAGATCGGGGAGGCTGTCTGATAATGTCTGAGCTCAAATACAAACAACACCCCCTTCAGAGACACTGCTGTAGTTTGTAATGGTTACCAATCTTCACTCTAGTAAATGTTATACATAGCAAAGTACTTCATGTGGTTACATTTGCATCAAGAAAGCTTTCATTTTTCTTCCCTTTATTCCTTCGTTCATGCCTACAGTCTATTTCCATTCTTTACCTTCCTTCACAGAGATGTAGATGTATTCCACATTTTTTCACTTCGATCATAACAACTGTGTTTGTAATCCTTGCACATTTAAAACAGGTAGTTGTGTTTGTGCCCACTTTGGTGCACTTGTAAATGTTTACATAACTGATGCTACTAAAAACAAAACAAAACACAGGTCCAGAATAAACGGATCAGAGCCCCAACTCTGAGCTGAGGTCTGTAAGCCCGGAATTCAGACCTTTGCAGAGCCAATTACATGGACCCTTACAGGGCAACACAACATGATACAGCTTGACTGTGTACATAAATGTATGTATGCATGTATGTATGTGCAAATCGCAGTTTGATGATTCAGCAGGGTTCCCAGCTTTCTATGGGGTAGTCCTGAGTAATAGAACAATTACCCTATCAGCACGCTGCAGCCAGCACAGTAGGTCAATGACATACCAACCAGGCCTCTGAATCACAGTGGTGGATGTATTGATTTACACCAAACAAGCATGCACACAAATAATGGCTCCTTATTTTCATATATATAAATAGATTAGAAATAGATGTATTTGTTTGAATAATAGTGAGAGAGGCACAAACATTGGTTTGAAAAAGAACTAAATGTGCCCATAGTTGAGGTCTGTTTAGTACTTTAATCTTTTATTTTATCTGAGGCATCTTTGTGATGATCAATTACAATTTGTACTGTAGCTCAACCCATATAGCTTATTTCCTTCAATGTGGCATTAATAGAGGGCAATGCAACACTGCAGTGCAGAATTTACAGGTGTCCCTGGAGCCTTTGAATCTGTCTCTTTTTAAATGCTTGGCAGTGCAGATACAGGCAGGAATGCTGAGACTCTGACTGTAAGTGTTGTAGACAAAGTACAAGCTTGTTTCATCTGACAGTCATCCCCCGCACTCTATTCTGCATGGTGAATCACTTAAGCATCCTCAACCCTCTACATCTGTTGACAATATGCAAACAAACACATTTGAGTTTGTAAGAAACACTTTGACCTTATTTATCACCTAACATTAATAAACAGAGGAGGAAATATACCTACAAAATGTCTTTTGGCAGACCTGACAGATTTGAGGGCACTCTTGACTTGGCTGAGTGTGGGTGTTGGCCTATAACCATCTACACATTCATCAAGCAAGAATGCCACAAAGGTTGGGCTGTGGGATTTCACTGGGGCATATTTCAGTTTTTTCTTCTTTTTACTGACCGAACAATCGATAAAGGACTTTAAATGAAGTTATTACATCTTACATTTCCTGCTTGTTGGAAAAAAAAAGTGCAGAGACTGAAAACATCAAAGTTTGCGTATACCAGTCCTTTTGGATCAGAAGGTTTTACACACTACTGGATTAGAAAATTAAGATTTTGTTTGCAATTTTTTTTATTGCTTTAGCTTGATATTTACTAATCAGCATTACAAATAGTGCGCAATAATCAGAGAACTGAGACATTTTTGCTCTTTTAAACTTTTACCTAACATAAGATCCATTAACTTCAGCCATTATCTTTTTTGCTCCCTTCTTCTCTGCCATCTTTGACCTTTCCCTTTCATTTGGTTTCAGTCTTACTTTGTGTAGCGCATCAGTCTGACTTGGCTTTCCTTCATTTCTCCTCACCCCCTTGCATTTCCCTTCCTAAAGCAAGCCCTCAGTCTGTCTCCAGTGGTTGCCGTGGTTACAGTTTGTTCTGCTCATCAAGCACCTGCTGTGCCTAAACAGTCTGTCAACAGTTTAATTACTCATCCTTTCATCCTTCTCTTCCCTTACTTCTGTATCAAAGGTTCTCTTTTTGCTTTTACCTCTTACTAAGAAACCTCTTAGTGTCAGGGTAAAAGACTTTGCTTCATTAATTGCGTCACACTTTTTTCCACTTCCTCATTTCCTTTCATTTTTTATCCTCATGTAATATCCGTCTTTACTTCCAAGTGAATGATTGACTAACAAATTACTCATTTACATTTGTTTGATTCTATTAATTTTTTTAATCTTTCGCCCCATCCCTTTGTTTCCTTTACTGTTTGAGTTTTCAAACATCCATTTCATTATCCCAAATGTCTGATATCCACCTCACAGGGGTGTCTCTCTTTCATTCATCATTACTCTCTCTCTACATGTTATCACCATCTGAAACAGCTGTAATTGGTTCTTTTCATCATTCTATCTCTCCATACACCTGTCCAGTGTTCCTTAGCTGTTGACATTAGCCTCACGCGTGATCCTGTGAACCTCCCGTTATTGTTTACAACCCAGCTTTTGTCATTAACATTGATCCATTGAAAGCCAATTCTCCGACAGTCCATATTTCCCAATTTCATAGAATCAAATATTCTACTTTCCTGCTGGGCTGGAAGCTTATATAATGGAAGGTTTGTGACATTCTGCGTCCATCTACCATCGTTCAGAATCAGAAATACTTTAATAAAAGTCTGTCCTTTTCAGTGTGTTGAAGCAGCCTGCATTGAGTCAACTTTTGGCATGCAATTTTTTTTAACCTTCAGACAAAATCAAGCGTAGAGTGAATTTTACTTGCAGACTCTGTCGTTGGCCAACATACCAGGGTTACTGTAATTTTGAAGTGACTTAACTCAGCTTTGATTCACAGGTAAGTCTTACTACACACTACTTTATCAATGTATTCTCAGCTGTCTACTCATCCACTATGCTTCGTGATGATGATAGAAATCATTACCTCTGCACTGATATCTGTTCTCTTTCATTTTTCAATCCCTTTTTCTTTTTTCAGCCCAGCAAGGCCCAGCTGACTGAGCTGTATGTGTTTTTAACGTTGTCAGTAACATGTCCATTCACCGGCATTTTGTTTTTTTGGGGGGTGGGAAGTTTTTTTTTTTTTTTTTTTTTTTTTAACCCTACCCCAAAAGATTTTTTGCATTCACTTGTTAGTCTGTTCAGCTTGGCAAGGCTCCTACTTAAAACAGTCTGCGTCCCATCTGTTCATTTCCCTTACTGTGGCCTAAGAGTGACAGACACCCTTGGTAACAATGAGCTGTGTATCACAAAAAATAAAGGAAATATTCTTCATTTATGCCTTTTTTATTTTACTTTTCAAATTAGATTACTCTTTCTGTCATCTTTGTGCTCTCACTAGAAGGGGAGCAAAGCTTATTACTAAAATATGATTTGGTTAATGGAAATCAAATTGCCTCTTTGTTACACTTCAAAAGGTTTAGTTATCACCTTTAGTTAGTTCTGCTTCAGTTCAAAGCAAGAGTCAAAACCGCTGTAAACGAAGAACCGAGCAAAAATAAGCTTTGTGTAATGTTCCCGGCTCTGGAGCCGGCCCCACCCCCACCTGCACACCTGCTCAGCCACTCAGCCTGCAATCAGCACTCATCTCCTTCACCTGTTCCCTCCTCCTCATATTCACCGTGCCTGCCCGTATCCGTTGCCAGAACGTATCGAGCCTTCGTGTGAGTACTTCCAGCAATCTATCCTGTTTCTGTCTGCCTGATCACGACCCGTCTGACTCCGACCCCCGAGCTTGCCTTCTCCTTGTCTGCTTTGTCCGCCTGCCTGAGATCTGTCTGCCAGTCTCTGGATCCTGCCTGCCTCCCCGTGTACCAACCTCGCCTGTCTGACTACGTGCTCCCGCCTGCTCCCCTGGATTGCTCCCCTGGCTTCGACCCTCGATCGACCCCCGACCACGAGTTGGATTACCTGCGCTGCCCGAACCTCCCGTTACCGAACCTGGACTGTTCTGACCACGCCTTTGCCGAGCCCTTGTCCGATAATAAACCGTGTTAAACTGACCTCACGTCTCTGGCTGCTTTTGGGTCCTAAGTTCGTTCATTACACTTTGTCTGACTTATTCTAAAAGATTTTTGTTCATAGAAAAGGGTTTATGAGATTCAATGTATATAGTTTTTTTTTTTTTTAATAAAATCTTTTGTCTCTAGGAAAATCAGTTCAAAGTAGATGTCCACTCTTCCTATTAGTGGAACTTCTTAACTGGCTCATCTATTACACACACACACACACACACACACACACACACACACACACACACACACACACACACACACACACATATGTGTGTGTATATATATATATATATATATATAAAAAACATGGTACAACTAATTCCCCCTTTGGCAGTATCTCATTACTCGTGTTTATGAACTTTAACATACTTTATAAGATCGTGTAAGACTAATTGTAGCCAGTGGTGTGACAGTAGAAAGTAACATATTGATGGCCATCTGTCATTTTTAATTAGTTCTTCTGATCATATTTTTATTTTTCCTTGGTAAAATATAATTTATTATCTAAGGCCTGCATATACCTTTCTATACTCTTTTTGCTTTCCTGTTTCTTATAAAGTTTTATATTCTAATCACCCAACCTTGTCTTTGTAATTGACCCTATCCTTTAATGAAGATACTCTTAACATCCCACTGATTTCTCTTTTTTCTTATACCACTCTCAGCATGAGCCCTTTGCACATTCACCCCTGTTCTCTTAATTTTTTCCCCTTTTTTTCATCTTTTGTCCTATTGGCGACAAAGCTTAATTTACTTATTTTCCACATTCCTTCAATCCCTTCGTCTGCCCCATCTTAGCCTGCAGTCCCTGTCACTGTCTTGTGTTGCCCCGCCCTTGCCCTTCTCAATCTCCCAGCATCTGCCCCATCTCTATTTCTTTCTCTTCGTCCTCTTATCCTCTTCTATCCAGTCAGTCTGATCTCATGTGTCAGTGTGCCAAATCTGTTTTTATTTGTGTAAGCACTCAGACGTAGCTTATGTAAAGGGCCGCAAATGAAGGGAGTTTAGAGCTGTTCTGTGCAGCTGCTGCCGCCATGCAAACTCGCACTGCCCTGCATCCTCGCTCTAACTACGATGCACACATAAAACACCAGGTGAGATCACAGAAAGGATGGGTGATGAAAGTCAAGCTCAGACACACCTCGTCCGTAATCTGATACAGGACAGCTGGCTGACACACGCCCACAGACTGAGAAGGAGTATCGTTTCACTGGGGGCATGTGGATTTAGGAGGGGTTCTCAGAGTTGTATAAGATATTGGCAAAGGAATACCACAAGCTCATAGTCATGTCTGCTATATAGGAGATTTAAACTTTTTTTGTAATTGAGTCCATTTGTGCTCTGATTTTCCCATTGAAAACACATGTTCGTATTTCATACCCTGAATGTGTACTTGTGTGAGAGAAAGATCATCCAGTTCACTGTTTGCTTGTGTTCACTGCAGTGATGTATTCAATGATTCAGCACAGGAGAGCTAACCATGCAGATATGGATTTGCCTCTGCTGGGCATAACTGACAGTGTGTATGTATATTTGAAACTGCATTGACTTTACCTTTTCCGTCTGTGCAACTCTTATAATCCAAATCAGCTCCACATGTTATCCAGGTTTAAATGCGTATATGCAGCTGTGTGTGTGTGTTTGAATTGAACAGATCTCGTCCCAGGTGTTTGAACTTGTGTCAGGCCAGCACAGCAGTGGGTCGGTTGTGTGTTTGTGCTGAAACCTGTCCTACTCCCATCCACTCTACACACATCTAAAAATGGCAGATGTTGGTCAGTGTCAGGCAACCTGAGAGTTGAATAAATTCCAAGCCTCTAATATCCTCATTGGTTATAGATGAAGAAAACGTGGAAAATCTTGAATCACTTGCTCGATCCTGGTGCAATATTCCAAAATTTGAAAAAAGATCCAAGAATCCAGATTCATGGCATCCTGATCCGTCTTCCTTGTCCCTATATTCGATTTCTGTTTTCAATCAGGTCAGTTGAGGCACAAGTCTCTTGCCTCCATCAGCGCTGCTCATTCGTCTGCTGTAGATGCTTTCATCACAGTTTCTTCTTTTTCGTGTCATCAATTTCCTTGTTTCTTCATCTTACCTCCTTACCTTCAGAAATTATTTCCATTCAGCTCTGCGCAAACCATGTTTGTTTTCCCACACTGAATTAATCTTTTGTTTGTTTTATGACCTTGGAGGGAAGTGCTGAGAGGCAGATTTTGCTAATGGCTGAAAAGACAGACAGAGGGGATGGCTTGAAACCTAAAGCAAGAGAAGCACAAAAAAGTCAAAATGCTGTAAGATCTAATCTAAACATTTACTATCTACTAGTTTAGCTCCTTTTTGCACCTCACATCCTACACCCATGCCTGCTTCCACAACTTCCACAGTCTGTCACTCACCCCTCCCCCATGGCCCCTGCTAATTTTTTTTTCATTCCCTCTCACCTGTCTGTCAGAGAGAATCAATTGCTGTAAGACCCTCTTAAAGCTTCTCAGCAGGCTGCATTGGATTATTGTTCCACAAACACACTGAGGAGCGCACATTCACACGCACACACACATACACACATGTTCTGGTCGTGCAACACTTTTGCACACGCTCAGCCGCCGCCACCACACGCACATCCAGAAAGAAGTCATGCAGTGATAGTCCACTGCAAGCACACATCGCTTCTGCAACCAATTTTCCTCCCTTGTTCTCCTTTAAACACACATTCAGTACAAAGAAACAGTACCTTAGAAGTCACAGTTTAGAAGTCCCACACTGGGGTTTGTCAATCAAAACTCTCAAAGCTGACACCTTTTTAACAGAAAAAATTTCCCTATCTCGCTCTAAGGCAGTGCACTCTGTCTGTACCTTATGAGACAGGGAAACGTGCATCACTGCAGCAGCTCCACATATTTAGTTTCTCTTTAAAAACTGAAAAATCTTGGCACACATTGTTTTTCTCCATGCGGTTTTCTCTGCCTCTCCCCCTCTGCTCACTTTGTTGCTTGACAATCACAATAGAGCCATTAAACCATTTTTTATGTCTGCTTGTCATTTTTTCCCTCCTTATGGCATGCGTCCCCATCTTTTTTGCTTTTCCTCTTCCTTTGATATGATGGTGAAATTACTAACCTTGTTTTCCGGATCATTCCACCGTGCCTCCTGGAGCAGTCACATCTCTGTCTGCGCGGCTCTCGCTCTGTCTCAGCTCCGCGGAAAAACACCCATCTCCCCCTCTCTATCTCTCTCTGTCTGCCCCCTCCCCTCCCTTCGGTCGTCCCCTCACTTGGTCTCGACAGCTGCAGTGCTGCCTCCACTGTCGTTCTTCCGTCAGGCTGTAGGCTGATTGAATTTTAAGTCATGTTAATCCCATAGAACAGGTACTGAATGAAGGAAGGGACAAAGGATGGTGAGAGGAGAAAATACTGAATGCAGAGAGAAAGACGATATTTCATGAAGCGTCCGCTCCTCCTTGTTTTGTTCCTCTTCTCTTTTTTTTTTTTTCAAACTTTCGGCTAAACGTCCCTTTGACCTTTATTCTTTATCAGTTCTTCTTTGATATGGTTGATCATCTTCATCTTGCACTTATAAAGAAGAGTGTAGTCCCAACAAGGAGCAGAAGAGAGCAGTGTGATCCGTTGCCACCAGCATCAAGCTAAGAGTGCACAAGAGGGAGAGGCATGAAGCTGAGGAGCAGGAGGAATGTAGAGATGAGACTGAGGGGAGGGGGAATGTCATAAGGAAAAAATGGAGAAAAACAACGGAGGATGAGTAAATTAACTGAGATATGAAGAATTGAGATAAAAAGTGGTATCTAAATACCAAAAGGTCTCAAGTTTTTGTTTGAGATCTGCAAATACTCCAATTACGTATCTTTTGATAATTGCATTCAGCAACAACAATGCCTCCTTTTATTTTTCAAATGAATGAATCATTTGGACTTTAATATTCAGTGTACAACTAGACTAAGAGACATGGGTCTGCGTGCTAGATGATATTGAGACAGAAGAACGCAATGTTGCTTGTAGTTGAGAAATGGAAACGTTTTCGTAATGAATCATGTGGAATACAGGGTTTAACATGCAGTAAACAAATTATTTGTAGGAAATATTTCATGGACTTTTTGACATAATTAAATTTGTAGTACTTTTTTAAATGTCATGAAATATTTCAGTTTTATTTGTATTTTTGTTGTTGATTTAGTGTAAAAGAAAAAAACATTAATAAAATGTAGTTTTCTTTGTCTTTGTCCTTCACTAATAGATTTCAGAAGTCTCAGTAGCTATGACTATGTTTCATGTTGACATCTGGACGCTTTGTCCACATGTCTGCTGGAAGTTTAGGCCTTTCTTCCATTGCTCTGTGTTCAAGCTCCTTAAAGTTTGCAGGAGTCCTCCCTTCCATGGCAGAATTCAAAACTATCAACAGGTTCTCAGTGGGATTTAACTAAAACTCATTCCTGTGAGGGATTTCACTCCCAGCCTTTATTTTGTGTAGCTGGATGTGCTTTCAGGTCATAGAAAACTGAAAGCTTTGAAACAGTTGATGGTAAACTTTGAATTACATTTTTTTCTTTAATACATCCAATAACGGGGCACCACTGGTAGCCAGTCAGCCCAAAAGCACAGTGGGATCCCACCATAGCTACTAAGGACTTTTTCTCATCAGATCTGAAATCTGAAACCCTGCATTCTTAAAGGTTTTCCTTGAAACTGGGTACTAATACCAGCCTAACAATTCATGTGATTTTGTTCTATTATCAAACCCTACTTGTCAAATCACTTTCAAAATGTTTGGGATTTTTTTATAGGTTTAAAAATGTTTTAATGATTTTTTTACTTGCTTTAAATCTTTTGAGTTGGTCAATTTGAATTAAAAGCCAACTATCAATTATTTTATTTATTACATGATAGAACGGCTACTGATGGCACACATGTAGCTCTTAAAAAAAAAAAAAAACTCAAAGCATTTCAGCTTATTGTAACATTTTTACGCCAGGAAGGATCTGTCCATCATTGGTGTTGGAGATTGAGTTGGGAAGAGATTTTGGGAAGAAGATAAGTTTAAAAAAAGAAGAAAAAAAGTTGACTGGTGTGATGACAGAAATGTAAGTGCCTCAAGGAACAGCTGATCAGACCAGGTTCAGAGTGAGAGCAGAGGATGATTAAAAGAGTGAGCGCCATGGCTGACTTGTGAGGACAGAAGTATAGAAGAGGCCAAGGATCCCTGGGGGGCCTGAGAAAGCTAGATCAGAAAGAGTGGGGGTTATAGAAGGAAAGACAGATGAAGCGATAGGAAGACGAAGGGAGCAGGAGTGGACGACGATACTTCAAACGGTGGCAGATTTCCCTGTCATGCTGGTCGTTGAAGGAAATGGCTTTTTAATGGAAAGGTCTGGGTGAAAGTGTGATGGCACGGCCCATGATATCAGAGTATTTGGATTCACCTCAAGTAATTTCCATAATTGATAGATGCTCTGTAGGTCCCCCCCCCCAGATTACGTGCTGGAAACAACGAAGACAAGAGTGGAATAATGTTTAAAAATAAAGTTTTTAAAATGTCAGTCGTAATATTTCCACTTAAGAAACATGTGCAACTCTCCTGTGTCCCAAAATTGACACCTCAAAGTCAATCCGCCTATCCTTTTTTTTTCTCTCTTCATTTCTATATCTTATGTATTTTCTCATGGAGCCCATCCTTGTTGGTTTAATAAATCCTGCACGTCACCATTTTGTCACAGGGCAACACTGAAAGAGCCATGCACGCAGACATGCCGGAGTACCCGTGTACTTGCTTAGAACATTCAAACTACACACAGAAAGGACCCAGCTGGGTCTGAAACCAGGAGCCCTTTCTCTGTTAGGCTATGGTGCGAACCACCACACCACTGTGCAGAATGTCACTAGTTTAATGGGTTTCAGCCTATTTTCTCCATCTTTGCTCGCTGCTGGATGTAATTCAACACATTTGTCTTCTCTGCTCTTGGTGGCATGGATTGTTAATGTGCTGTTAATGCTGTCTCAGGGTAAACGTTTCACATCTGTTCATAAGTTTGGGACTTCTGTTCAATAGAGTGAAGCAATGTGAGTCCTCGTTGTGTGAAGGATGATGTGGGTTGACCGCAATGGAGAAACCAGTTAGACTGAGTAATTAGTTTTCTCATGAAGCAATCACCAACACTGCAATTCAGACCAAATAAAAAAATTTGTATAAAGTTTTTTTTGGAAAGTTAAAGGAGCAATTCTCTCCGGGAAGGGTTAGATGTTCCATCCATGTCACACTTTCTTTGAGCGCAGATCAGTCTGGGTGAAGCAAGAAGCACACAAGGGAAAGTACTTTACTCCTTAAGACTGAGATCTGAGCAGAGAGATTGGCTGGATCTTTAGTTTACTCTGAGTAATGCCACACTTAATAAGAAAGAGGGCAAACCTGTTCTGGTCTGGACTTGCCAAATTAGCCTTCAAAGTGAAAACAGTTGCAAGGGAGCCGGCCCACTGACCCTTGGCGTAACAAATCAATCTACTTTTTCCCCAAACCAGTTTCATGTTCAGCACTCTGATGTCAACAAAATGGAAGTATATCAGTAACTAGTAGTTTTATGGCTCATTTAGGTGTATTCTGAAACTTAAACAGATGGGATTTCTGCTAACAGAAGAGTAAGTGACTCAGTAGGCTTTTGTTCTATAGAACTACACAGAATCCATATTTGAAGGGTTGTCTTTTGAAGCAGAAAGTTATCGCTGAGATATGTTGAAAAGGATTACTTCAAAGTTGTTTAGTTTGTGCACATCTTGAACAAATCTATTTCTCTCTACATTACAAAACAGATTTTATTGTTTCTTTTTAATTTGCGCTTGTTGTTGCTGCAGGAAGAGAAACGATGATTGACGCCAAGTATTTTGCATTACCCTTCTTTAAGATGGCGATATTACGACACTATTGACCTTTTAGATTGTTTAGTGCACTGCTGGGTATTGCTTTACTAAAGATGGTGTTTTTTGCTTTTTTCAAAGCTTTCCCAAAGTTTACCTACCTTGTATTTGGTATTTATGTGACCTATCACAACAGATCAGTGGAAAGACCTGTTGTTGATCTATGCTGTTAATCTTTTAATCTATGAATGCTCAATTAAGATGAATAAAAACATTGAGTCATGTCTGCCATACATGTAAAGCAGGGGTATTTGAATGGCACATTTCACCCAGTCTGTTTTCATCCTAGCATGATGAACCACTCACTCAGACTGGAATGATCGCATTGTTGCAAACACATGCACCCATAGTCGAACACAAATGAAGACAAGCCCCGCACACTGGCATCTCTCGTAGGGCTGAATGAATCTCAAACACACGTGCACATGCTTAGTTTTGATGTGAGGGGGGGGGGGAGGGTGTGGAGGTTTGGATCGAAGGGCAGATGCCCCCCCCTCCCCCGCTCTATTTGTCTGAATCTAGGAATAATGAGAGACAAGGACAGACGCACACACGGTCACACACATGCACATCACCCACACATAGCAGCTTTAATGTAGCTCATGAAGCCGTTTGCATATTATTGTGCATTTTTTTTATTCCACTGCAAGTGGTTTTCCATTTACTGCTAGCAGATCTTTTTAACAGCCATGAGCAGCAGTTAATGAGAAAAAGAACAAAACATGCTCGATATTATTTGTCTGTATCACTTCACAACCTGGGTAAACTCACTCATACAGGCAGGGGCTGGAATGACTTCAGAGACATGTTTCTTTGAAAAGAACAAGACTTGTGAGCCAGGTTTTCCATGAATAAGTTGTTTGAATGCAGTTTGTTCAAGAATTGATAAATACCAATACAAGGACACTTTGTTTATTGAACAATATGAATTGGTCTGTACAGAAATGCAATAAGCTCTTGGAAAAAGCAAATACAAAATAAATTAAAAGTATTTCTATTAAATGTTTTGCCCCTTGGGTATAAGATTAATTTTGGAGGCATTAAGTCAATAAGTTGTTGGAAGAAGCAGGGATGACTGTGCAGGCTACAACTGTATATAACAGATTTTACTATAAAAACTTTGATTTTCATGTACATATTTTCTGCAGCTATAATTTTTTGTTGAAAGAATTAGTTGATTCAGTGGGCATCAGTGGTTATCAGACACTTATCCCAGATAATGACTGACTGGTCATTAAGAAGGCTGATCCGAAGATCTGTCAGAATAGAAGTGAGCAATCTCCAACAAACCCGTTAGTTGTCATAATCGGACTTCAGTTATTCGAAATTATATTCAAACAATTCATTCTTAATTGGAACAACTTTTCAGCCAGTCTTGGCATTCCCATAAGTTCAGTTAGCTTTACAAACGAGAGCTGATCTTAAACCAGCTGTAGACACACAGGATGTTTATCTTTAGTTAGTCTTCCTGTCCTCCATGTGATCGAGTTAATTCTTGCTCTCCAAAAACAAAAAACACCAGATGAAATTATCCTTATGACTTTTCTTTTTTTTTTTTTTTTAAACTAAGACTTTAGGTTGTACTTTTTACATCATACCTCGTGTGAAGGAGGTTTTCTGTAGAAAACTGGCCCCTTTGAAGCACACTGGAAGGCTTGGAGAAAGTTCATAAAAACTTTTGTGTATCTATTTTAGTTTGTTGGGCCATCTTGGTCAGGAAATTCTGGATGAAAACTTCATGAATTTCACCTAAATAAAGGATAAAGATTCCCCCCCAAAAAATTCAAGATCATAACACTCTGGCATCCATTAGACGTATAGATATAAACTATGGCAAACAATTTCTTTGGCTGTGTAAAATAATTTTTTGAAATATAACTAGTTACACATGAGAAAAGCATGAGCCAAATCCATCCACACTGTTTACATGAGCTTCACTTGAATAGCATTAAAATAGTAATCGCATTATGTCTGAATTATTGGCTTTGCCAGTAAGCGCAGCTAATATACAATACTCAAATTAGGTACATCTTGACACATTTGTAGAAACTTTAAGCAATAATGAATGGCTGCAATCAGTCCATGTGTGTTTGTGCCAAAGCCCTGGTGCACACTTGCTGGCCCACTGGCAAAGCTTCCTGGGACATCTCGGCGAGCTGGATCATCTGAGCCTCCCCTGCTGAAGAAGCTTCCAAGAAAAAGCAAGTTACTACTAACAGCCAGTAATTTAAGAGCCACGGTCAGCTCTCACAAGAAGCTGATTGCACAGTTCAAAGACAAGTAGCATGCACATGCATTAGAATTGAATGTGTTAAATTAATTACTCGCAAGGAAATCACAAATCATCATTATAAGTCCAAAAAGACAACTGGAATGAGACAGGATGTTCTGTCAGAAAATCATGACAGTTATAGTACACTGTGAAGGAGGAGGCAGCTCTTAGTCATTTGGTTATCTTGGCTCTGAAAATAGATGACGGATGCTTTAGCATTAAAGGCAGCTTACAGTGACATAGATAAAAAAGGAGGATTAAATATAGTTTTGCTAGTTGAGTCAACATTTTCATTTGGGTTGGCTTTTTAAATAGGATTCCAGCTATCGTTGTTCAATATTTATTTGAACGGAAACATGGATGAATCACTTTCTTGCTGTGGAGGGTAGTCACCAATACAGGGAGCCCATTAGATTAGATGCATTTTTTTGACAGAAAGGTATTAAGACTTAAGCCATTATAACCGTAAATGGAAACTGGCTGAATTGAGTTTTCCACCAGCTTTATACAAAATGTGATAAGAAAGACTGCTTTACTACCCGGGAAACTAAAGTGACCTACCTGAATACTAATTTTTCATGTCCTGTCACATCTTTGCGGTAATTCTATGTAATATACTGTCAAGAGTATCATAAAATGTGATATGATCCTTTAACTGCCACCCAATCGTCACATTGGTTTTCAAAAAGGATATGGAGGTTCCTTCCAGATTCATATCTGCCCTGTTTGCATCCTTGAAGCTTTTTTCGAACATGTCATTATTTTTTTTGTACTGGCATATACTGGCAGACAATTTGCCATATTATTGGAAATGTAGTGGTTAATTTGTTTTTGCTTATTCTCTGTTTCCTCCAATTCACTCCAAGAACACAAATGTTACATTTAATTTGTAAAGAAGAGAATACAGAACTTTAATCTATCTGAAAGCTGTGTTCCTTATTATGATTAAACCAGTGATTCCTGATCACAAGTTAAAATTCACTGAAAGCTGCTTCTGAGCTGCTGCAGAGAATATGTTGAATCCCAGTCATGCAAGCAAAACATGTATTGAACAGAATTCTTTGACATGAGTAGAAATTGACTTGCAGAAATTGATTTAGAATTCTATTCAAAACCCTGCTGCCTGAAGCTTATCTGTCGATTGTCGTCTGAAGCAGATGGAAAGTTGTACAAAATTCTATGCTGAAACTAAGGAGATCACACAGCCAGTAGTTTGGAGTCTGAAAAGCGTTCCTCGTGATAGATGTAAGTCCACTTTCAGACCCTTGTTTATTGATTTATTGTAGAATAAGATTCTGTATCAGCCAAATTGGCTCCATATCTACTTCAGGTTAAACCACAGATATAAGTTTTTTTGCAGGCGATGATTTTTTTAGTCCGTTTCTGCTTTACGGTGCATCAGGAGTCCCAAAGGTTTGCTTCTCTTGGTTTAGTGGTTTATTGTAAATGTATAGCCAAGATATTAAACAAAATCTAGAGTGATAGCATTAAAAAGAATAAAAGGGCTAAACATATTAAAAACTACTTCTTATCCCAGAGTTCACCACACCTCACCAAAATGATTCCGCGTTAGTATTGGACATTTGTTTTACACCAAATATTTTATAAATGCATGTACTGCTTATGCTTAATATTTCTAAATGCTTATTTGTTTCTGAACCATTTAAAACAAGAGAGATCCAGATAAAGGTTCAGTATCTATTGCATGCACATTCTTTGTCAAGGTTCTCTGACAGGTACAGCACCAGAGCCCACTCCCAAAAGAGCCAAAGACTGCTGCACCCAGACTGACTTCAGAGGGTATGGCACAAGTTTGCTTTGGAGTACCTTCAAGCTTGAAATTACTTCTCCACCTTCTTTACATAGGTTGATCAAGTGTTTTGGAAATCAGTAAGGCATCATCAGCACATTAACACAGCATAGGTGTCATCTAGCCCTCTGTACAGACAAATGCAGACAGGCAGGATAAAATGTCCATCAGTACATTTTTGGCTTTTTTTTCCCTTTGTGTCATCGTCAAAGTGAGATTTATCCCAAGGCATTTATTTCTGCATATGGATGGAAGTTATTACCGGAAAAAACTCAAATGTTTTGTTTCACTGCGACTCAAAAAGCCCCATGGCAAATATCAACAGCTGTTAACAGAATGATATGTGGCAATTTCACTTCGGAATCTACACTTCAAATGTGTGGATTCCATGAAATGATTATGCACAATTTTGTTTTGGTAACATGGTCAGTGCCTTTGATGGACTGAATGAGTGTTTCCTTAGCTTTAAGGTTTGTTAAAGGGATGGGAAACCCATTGTAATTTGATAAAGACAGCTCGCGGTAGAAATAATCATTTACTTTTTCCAGGACACAAAAATGGAACATTTAATGGCAAATACATAGATTATGACCTTTTAGGACAGAAGGGGGCTCTTTCTCTAATTTATTCCTATTTACAAACGACATACAGTAGTAAATATACCATCTGAACAAAACAAGTCACCAAGTGGATTTTACTATGCAAATGGATTGGGTTTCTGTTGGCAATACCTTATTTAAGCCCAACTGACGTAGTTGGTTCCTGAATAAATTTTATCGGAAGAAACATTCTGTGATTTTAAGGGAATATCACACATGTCAAAGCGTTTACTCTGCATTTAGAAAAATACAGAATTAATCAAAAGTTAGTAAAGTCTTACTATGTGGAGGGACGGTGGTGAGCATATACCTTTTTGAATGTATAATATGTAGGAAAAGAAACTCCTTAATGATCATGAGCAGTGTTCATCCCCCACCCCTTCTGATGGCCCTGGCATATTCCCCAGGATCCTGACAGGAAGTTTGTATCTTATTTCAAAAGCATGGCAAATTAAGCACTGTAATGAAAGTTAAAGTTGGTTAAACAAAAGTTTATTACTTTTTTGGCCAGGCAGTTAGAATAAATAAAAGCACCCAAAAACAAATCAGTGGGCTGCAATGTCAGCAGCATTCAACTGAGGCCACAACAATGCAGCAGTAGAATGCTTTTCATGATCCTCCTTTGCTCACGCAAATCTTTTCACTGTATGGCTTCTTTTGGAAATTGTATGCCTCTCTTTTACCGCCATGGTTTTAAAAGCCAAAAGTGTGTGTGTGTGTGTGTGTGTGTGTGTGTGTGTGTGTGTGTGTGTGTGTGTGTGTGTGTGTGTGTGTGTGTGTGTGTGTGTGTGTGTGTGTGTGTGTGTGTGTGTGTGTGTGTGTGTGCGCGCGTGTGCGTGTGTGCGTGCGCGTGCGTGTGCGCGTGCGTGCTTGGGAGAGAGAGATCCTCTACATTTTTAAGGATGCATTGAATCTACAGGCAGTGCATGTGTTGATCTTGTTTGTGTCCCAGCCGCTGGTTAAGGAATGACAAATGGGACTAGGGAGACGGAGGTGGGGGGGGGGGGGGGGGAGAAGAAGAAGAATGACCAGACAGCTCGCCTATTCAACTTGTATTCACTTAGGGGGCATAGAGGCAGTGTATTTGCAGGGTGGGGACAGAGATCAGGTGGATATCTGCAATACCGAGAGCATTTCCCACAAAAGAAATCCCAAATTCTTCATTCTAGCTGTCTATTATTCGAGTGTTGCATTGCATAAAGCAACTCTTCTTGTAAGCAAAAATGAGCATATTTGCATTTTTGTAATTGCATAGTATAGTTTGTGTACTCTTTTGCACCCACAATAACCATTCGACCACCTTTCCTGGTGAAAAATTGGTATTTGGAACAGAATCACACAGTGAGAAATGTAACCCCTTAATATGAAGTGGAATAGGAAAAGGACATCCTGGATTTACCATGAAACAAAACAGACAATTCCATAAATTTCTTAGTATGTGAGTTTTCACGTGGCGTGACCTATGTTGCAGTCAAGTCAACATGTTGGGATATCGGCACTTTCCTCACAATGTTGCTTCAACGTTCTCTAGCTAAGCTGATTGCAACAACAGTGATAATGAGCAGGTGTGAGCGCAGTAACAGTAAAACAGGTGTTGGTGATAAACGGAGCTCAGGCAGCACAAAGGTATCTACAGACACCACTAGGGGAAGTTTTTGACATTGAGGGGAAAAAGGAAGTTAATGAGCTCCCACCATAAGCTGTGGTTTCTTTGTCTGGGTGGGTTAAAATGGTTTCATATTGGAAAAATTGTCAGCTAAGAATAAGACTGACTAAGCGTTATGCTGTATCCAGTTTCCCATGTTTGTGTATATGTGCCTGATTATCAAAGGCATTCGGAAATTCAAGACAAAATCATCCTTTACAAAAAGTGTGCATGTGCATCATGCTATGAGCATGTTTCGGTTAAATTACTGAGACCAGCAAAAGATACACAGGAGTTGTATGAAACAAGGTTTTGCTGAGTATTAAATGTTAATGTAAATATAGAAAAAAGGAATAATTCTGTGAGGTAGCCAGATGAAGGCCAGAGCAGCCTCCTAATGATTACACTGATCTGTTACAGCAAAGTTAAGGGACAGACCTCTATCTATTAATGGTGCTTCCAGCTTCCCTCTTCAAGGTTTTAATGAAGAAAGAGTGATTTGTATCTCATCAGGTTTCTCTGGCTTGCCACAATCCTGTTTCATTCCCCTCTTATGCTCACTAAGTTTGTTGCCACATATGAATTATAGTTGACGATGACATTCAAAAGAAATGTTAAAAAAGTCTAAGCCTGTGGAGGTGAAATGTTAAAATACTGTCAGGCTTTTCTCCCAAAAGAAAAATTTAACTTATTGTCTTTATTTTCCATTCCCTCAACATTTCATATTAGTCTCTGGTGTCAAACAAGCTGTCCACAATTACTCACCACCTTTTAAAGTCAATCTGATTATTTTCCCTGAACCCAAACCATCCTTTTTGCAGGTCTACATTGTCATTTGTCTCTTAAAAACAAAAGGTCTTCTATATTCATCCAATTGCACCCGTTTTTACCATGTGGTAGAGATTTGATCCCCGAGTAGAGAGGGCACCTGGGATTAGGCAAAGAGGGTAATTGGGCCGTGTTTTCAAAAGCTTGTCATGGTCATAAGTGATGGATCATAAATACAGCTACAGACTGTTAAAGGTTTCATGGTCTGATAAAAATTGAAAGGATCTCTTTTTCAGATGTGATCACAGGATTGTGGCCGTTTCAGCTTGTTGGTCAGCCTGCATTTGATTGTCCTGAAGATGAACCTTTCCTTTTGCATTGTATTTTCCTAATAATAAAACATACTGAATAGCATTTCTTTCTGCTGCTTTGATGACATGTTAGGCAACAATATATATTGTTAAACAGATATTTTTGGCAAATGCAGCTAAAGCAAAAGAAAATAGTCCAGATATTTGAAGTCTTGGTGCATTTTTCGCATAGGACTTTTTCGTTTGGTCCACAGCTTGCTCAAGGCTTTGTGGCGCAGTACAGCCATACGAATGCCCCAGTTTGTTTTTATTTTTCTTGTTCTTCTTTTATTTTTTGTTGGAACTTGCTGAAAATAATGTCATTTACTATTTATGCCTATATATATATATATCTCAGAAATGAAAACCCCTTTTGTCTTGCTGGGATTATAAACCTCAGCAAGATACTTTTTCGTACGTTAATTTTGATGTGGGGAGAACTTTTGGAGATGAAGGCTCCAAGTACATGTTAGGAAATAAAACAATTTTGTATCTAGCTATGGATACAACCAACCTGCATCAATTAAAGTTCTTATCTTTGATAAGTTGAAAATAAGGGTGCTGTATGAAGAATGTTGGTATTCAGAAGTGAAGGTTATCGGCATGATTGAAATGCAGTTTCTTAATGTAAGCAAATTGGTCTCTACACTACACCCACTCTGTCAGTACTGGTACTGTAATGAGTTCTGTGTGGCTCGTTTATGGTCTTCCATCCTACACCCAATTATGGAACTGCTGAGTGACTGATGCCACAGTGATTTCAGGTCAACACGGGTTTGACTGTTGGCTAAATGGTGTAACCGTAGCAGTAAATTGTGTCCATCTTTAGTATGTGCTTATGCTCTGTCCATACAGTGTGTGTTTGTGGGTTTGGGGCAGACAGAAGCATCTAGATTTTGTTACAGAAATGGGACGGATGTTGCTTTTCATCCAAACCAGACTGGTGTTTGTCTTGGTTCAGAGCCTGCTGTGTATGAGTAAATGAATTTTGTCTTTTCAAATGTCAGTTGCAGTTCTAACATTTCAGGCCATTTAGTCTTTCTAAAGCAAGAGAAAAAATATCTTGCAAAGTTTAGATTTTCTATAACCCATTTTACTACCCTTTGTTTTCAAAGCAGATTTAAATGATCCATCATTGTCTTATTTAGTATGATGAATCCTTACCATTGAACACACTTACCAGATTAAATTTAATAGTTTTCAACAGCTGACCTTCCTCAGTGTTCTGAGCATCCAGCGTTTGTCTAAAGCTGAGGTGGTAAGAAGCCTGAGATTCTTGCTCTATGACCAACCCAAAGTGTTTTGTTTACCAATGTGTGGGCAGAGTGCTTTGCATGCATTGATATTAATCTTGGGTAAGACCATTTATTTTTTTAAATCCCTCTTGCCAACTTCACCTTAAAGTCGTTTTTCCTTGTTTGTTTCTCTCTAGACAAACATCCCATTCCTCCAGAATGTTCTGTCCAACACTCAGTTCTTGCACTCGACCGTAGACACCCAATTCATTGATGAGAATCCGGACCTCTTCAACCTGAAACCAACTCAGAACCGAGCCCAGAAACTGTTGCACTACCTTGGTCAGTGTTTAAACTGTACATAAAAAATACTTCCAATGTTTCAGTGTCTAGTGTGTTTTGATAGCTTCATACATTATCATGTTCACTTTGTTTGTTGTTCAAACATGAAGTTGCTTTCAAATCAGTTCTATGCAAGCATAGAATATAGGTTAATAATTCAATAGCCATTTAAAAGCAGAACACTAAATTCATGATTGCTTTTATGGCTTCAAAGATGTAAATTTAATTAGATTTCAAGAGCTGTTGATATTTTCAGATCAGAGATTACTTTATGCAGGAGTTGATGCTCAGTCCTCAGATCAATGTGAATGGTAAAAATTAAATGCCCTCCAGGCAGCCTACGGTGCCAACAAAGAAAAATCAACATCTAGTGATTATATACATACCAGAGAACACAAAACAGGAATTTTTCTATTCTTTTTTCTGCCCCCCCAATACTCATGCATCTTACTTGTGGCCTCTTATTCTGCTGGTTTTCAGGTCACGTGATGGTAAATGGGCCAACAACACCTATCCCAGTCAAGGCGAAGCCCTCCTCCATAGACCCTGTGATCCCTCCTGTGACCATGGGTATGTTAATCAGACATTTTTATCAAGGGTTTTTTTATTTACCCTCTGTCATACATGGACAAGTAAGTAATTTTTGTGCACACTCATCCATGGGACATTGAGTATAAAAGCTTAAACAGTTAATGATATTTAATATAAAAATTCTAACAATTAAAAAATACTATATATTGTAGTAAAATCCATCATTCTGGTGCAGTTAATGATATCTACTAGAAGAGGAAGTCTTCAGACATTGTCTTAGGACTTGTGTTATGTTGCTGTGCATCATCACTGTTGAATGTATCATATGAGGACTATTTTAGCAAGACACTGCCACAGCAAGGGTGAGGGGTTTAATTTCCCAAAGGGCACCAAAGCTAAAAATGTAAACACTTGTGGATCCAGAGGGCACTTTAGATAAAAGCGCTCACTGAATGACAAATGAGCTGTCCAGCAGGCTGATAGCTGTAGGCAGAGAGACATCCGTGAACGGCTCATTTTAGCACTCTGGGAGGAAAAGGGTTTTAGCCCAGAGTGCTCTGCTGAGCTGTGAGCACAGCTCATTGTTTGCAAAGGAAGAAGTTGTTCACTTCCCACCATGCTATGCACCAAAACCCCCGTTGTCTTACAGGAAGGCTGATGATCATGCTGCACTCTTTTATGAGCTACTTTGTCTGTGTTCCCCCCACGCCAACTACAGGGTCATACTCAACCCTGGACACTTACTTTCATAATCATATTCATTTTATAGCCTCAAGTATTTTTGAGTGTGGACATATATATATAATATATATTTGTAATTTTTATTCTTTTTTATCCACGTAACATGAATGCCTGAATTAATTGAATGCCTGCCCTTTCTGAAGCAACATAATAGTTTTATCAATCTGACATGTTCATCAGCACATGAGCCTGCTTTCCTGTAAACATAAATTTACAATAAACTAATGAAAATAAAATGATTCATAATCACTAATCAGATCTGACATTTTAAAATTGTGTTCAGTGGAATGAAACAGAATAAGGCAGAATAATCTCTTGTCCGTGCCTGCATTAGTGTGCATTTTCCCATGCTTACCCACCTCTTGTATTGCTTATGCAAATCTTTTGTGTGAAGCAATTCTTGCCCATCTCATTTCTGGCAGGAAAGTAAAGACACAGTAATGCACTAAGTGCACAAATTGGCACATATGCACTGTACTGATCAGGCACTTCACTGTTTAGACATCTTTTGTGTACCCCCCACTTACCTACTGTATGCTGCTGATGAGGCAGTTGCATGCAGCACATGCATGCACAGAGCCATACCTAAAGCCTAGTAATGAGATTTGTAATGTGCTTATATCCTTTCTTTCATTTGACGGAGGGATTGAGAGAAGAGAGGGATTAGGCTGTATTATCACACTCTGTGTAAAGAGGCATAGAGGGTGGGATAGGAGACAGGGCTTGTATAATCCCCATGGAGAAAAAGGCCTGGTGGACATTAGGGAAAGTCTGGAGATATGGATAAATTGATCAAGATAGAAAGAGGAAGGAGCAGAGGAATTAAAAAAACTCAATACCGCAATGAAGTTGGTATAAGTGTGAATATTTTTAGATGAAGAGAAAGGAGAATGCATTACTAGATGGATAATCACCATTGAAGTGTTTTCTTCCATACTGAGTAGAGAATGGAGGAAATTGTTCATAAAAGACGAGGCAAAGGAGTCCTGACAGAGCCAGTTTCATACTCTGATGCCATTATTTTCTAATTAAGATTTGTAGTCTCACACGTTGCCTCTGAAGGCTGATTGCTGGTTGTTCGTCAGTGGTATTGAGGTACACCTTGTTTCAAATTATTTTCAGGATTTATTAGATGGAAGACATCCATCCATCCATTATCGTTACAGCTTATTCCCTAATGGGGTCGCAGGGAGAACTGGAGCCTATCCTAGTGGTCAATGGGCGAGATGTTAATCCCCAGATGCCTCTGAGCCACCTCCTTAAAAAAATACTAATAAAAATGACAGTCTTCCAATTATCTACTATAATTCCATTTATAGGATCAGAAAAGAGGACTATGTAAAAAAGCACAGGAATGAATACTTTAAAATCCGAATCTTATGGTCACCTGCTTATTTGAAGTTTTGCATCCTTATAGTAAATCTTTAAACACAAACTGTTTCAGCTGTTTTTTGTTCATTTTGTACTATTGTTTACGTACAAACTTCACAGTGGGGTGGTCTTTAATATTGCTTTCTGAAATCCAAACCAACTCAGCTTAGCACACACCTGAAGAAAATCCAAAGACACTTAAGACAATATATAAGCCAAAATACTTTTTCCAAGAAATACTTCCCCTCGGAAAGTTTTTAACCAGGTGGTATTTTATCTGTTAAAGTGAATTATTTAAGCTTTGTGGGTCTGAGAGAAGCAAGTCTTTCATATTCCATATGATAACTACTTTCTTTTATTTTGATGAGGCTTTTCTCCATCAGTTGAAGAATACATGGTTGTTGATAAAGCACTCACCATCAGTCACAAAGCCCCTAAGGTCAGTCTTAAAATGGTCAGAAATAGAAAGATACAACCAATTTATCATAAAGACAAAATTCAGATCAGAAAAGAGACTCAGCCAGTGGTGGAGAGCACTCCAAGAGGTGGTTTCGGGGAGAAAGGCTGCAGGGTGGAGCAAGCTTCAGCCAGGTGATGTCTAAGAAAAAAAGTATTAAGCGATGTCAGCTTGTGTCAAAAGGGAAGTGTACAGAGAAGTTAGGGACTAGGAGTTTTGTAAGCTTTCAATGCAAATGAGATGTGCAAATGTTTATATGTAAGTGGGTCAATTGTCAAGCCCACCACCATGTGGGGCTTGTCTTTTTGCAATTTGTTTTTCCCTGACACATAGTTCCCACAAACTGCAGTGTTTTCTTACAAACTGTCACAAACAGAAGTGGATGTACATAGGCTCTGTGGTCCCAGTACACATGCCCTCCTTTCTTCTTTATTGTGCTGAGACAACTCTGCCAAATACTGCACGTGGTAAAAACATGGATAGTCAATTGCATACATAAAGGAACTTGGAGAATTAATTATTCCATGTGCGTTTCCTCTGTGGAAAACCATCCTGCAAAGTTCAGTTGTATGTATTTGTTTAAGAAGCATAACTTCAAAGACCTTGTGAAGCTTTTGTTCTAAAGAGTGTGCTATTGTTGATTATGTGGCAAAAATGTATCTGCAACCTGTGTTCATGTGTCATTCTTTTTGCCCTTGCTAGCCATCAAAATGATTATAGAGGAGATTTGTTTTTAGGGGTGAGGTACAACTAAAAGGTCAGGAGCTTGAGGGCTTGAGGACATCTAAAGAGGCATGCAGAACCTCATTCAAAAAGGGTAATTGATTGATGACTGTATGAATTGCAACAAAAATAGATCTGAATACAGATTCCATTTTTTAAGGGCCTTGGGTAATTAAGTAAATGCAAAGCTGAGAAAAAGGTACATTATGCTGACCACACAAGATCTTTGCATTGTCGCATTAGATTTTTGATAATTGTGCTGACTACTTATCCAGGTCTTGCTAATGTTCCCATGTTAAATCTACTTTTTAAACCTTAATTCAACAGCAAATAATTCTCTGCTGTTGGAATGTAACAGTGGATTAAATGCACTATCTCTCCTTGTATGTGTCACAGTTTATCTGTTGAGCAGATTGTTCAGCTGCACACTCATTTTGGCACATAGGACTTTGCTGTGCAGATAACAGACTGTTAAGGCTCATACTGAGCTGAATTTGAAGGAGTTCACACAGGGGAGCCTTATTCTTAACTACTTTTATACTTTGCGCAGATCACCAGTACCAAAAAAAGTTAACCTGACCCTGCTATTTGATTGGATTGGTATCTTAAGTTTAAGCAAAATCCTGGCAGTTTCAGTAGCGCTGTACAATTCCATGGAGGAAATGTACTGCCACGTTTTTTAAAAGCTTTCCCTCATTATGTCCTCTTGCATGAAACGCAAAACAGGGTTTTCACTTTTTTTCCTCACTTTTTTTTCAGTTTTCACCCCTGGTGCTTTGTCCACTACTTTCCTGCTACATGACAGCAATGATGACTGGTATAAGAATTCCAGTATCTTGGAATATGATTACAGACCAAATTATTAAACATGTGTAGATGTCTAAGAGTACACTTCAACCCAGCAAATGGTTCAGCTTCAGCTGGCAGCCGTTGTAGTTCATTCATTCAGATCTCTTTTAATTAATGTTAGCTCTGTACTTTATGTAGGACAAACATTTCTATATGACTCACTGTCAGCAAAAGCAAACTATTTTACTCCTTAGCTAGCAGCACCATTTCGAGGAGGTCGTCCTTGGTAGAAATTGCCAGCATGATGTCTTTATGTAATATGTTTATTATAATGCATAGATCCTTTCAGGTCTGTGCCTTTATCAAAAGCAACTACTAAGTAATTGCTAATATTGTAAAGAAAAAACAACTAAGCAAGCAAATAATTCTCACAGTATGAACTGCAGACCTCTTTCCTCCGTTTTAGCTCTCTTCTTGGTTTTTTTATCCCTCTATTAGGTGAACCATCTGTGGGGTTCCGGAATGTGTTGCTTCGTGCTGGTCCAGAGGGATTTGCCAAAGCTGTCCGAGCACACCAAGGTCTGTTGCTGATGGATACAACATTCAGGGATGCTCACCAGTCTCTCCTGGCAACTAGAGTTCGGACTCATGACCTGAAGCTCATCTCTCCATTTGTCAGTCACAACTTCAACAACCTCTACAGCCTGGAGAACTGGGGAGGTGAGTTTTTGTGAATTGAGAGTTTCAATTTATAGATTTGTTCCAGTTTTTTTGACTGACTGAATCTTCCCACTTTTTATGTGAGCTGTGAAAATCATGTAACTAAAAAACCTCCTACAGTGTCATTCCTCCACTTCAGGAAGCCGGTTTTTCAGTGAGATTCTTTAATAGAAAATGATTGTACCTTTTCCCTGCCTGAGATAATCGTCCATGAAACTTGAGGCCTAAGCAATGCAATAGTGTTCATGTCATAGGTGCATTTACTGATGAGTGATCCCTTGATGAGTCCATGGGAAGTATAGTCAATTCTTCTGTTTAAACGGTCAACACTAACACGTATGGAGTAGATGTGACCTAAGCTTAAATCTTTATTACACAGTTATATTATTCAAAGGTACTAGTTCTGTGAGTTGATCACAAAATTAAGCATAAAAATAAGAGAAGAGCTTGTTCTCAGTATTTGTTTTGGTGCTTGAATCTTTTAGATTTTAGCTAAACAAAGTAAGAAAAAAAATGAGAGGATATTTCTTGAGAAACTCATAGTTGATTCTTTGTAGCAGATCATGTTGCACCACTCAGAAGTTGAGCTGTGTAATTAATTTCTGTGGGATGTAAATTTAACGGAAGTCTACTTTTTTGTTTCAACAGATAAGCTAGATGTTGTCTAACTTTATAATGTAAAATCTTAAATGCTTCTAAAGGATTTCTAATTCCCATGAATATTGTGAAATCACAGTGTGACCCATAGCACAGGTTTTGTGATTCATGTCCAGTTGTGTAGGACCACTTACATTTAAAGAAAGGTTCTGAAGACAATCTCTGACAACTTGTGGTAAACCTTTTCTTTGAAGAAATGGTTGAATGGGTGCTTGGGGAGCCCTCAGCGGCATGTCTAATTATAGTTAGCGAAGTTGTTCTGAAAGGGAAAAGCGCTTTGACTGGGGCACACAAATTCTTCTTTAAATTCCTCTTTAAGACGGCATTTTGTGGAAAATACTTTCCACATTGCCAGATAAGAACCACGTAAAATGCTGTTAGTTTGCAATAACGCACAGCTTGCTGGAAATCCAGCTTCTATATACATTCAATCTAAATGTATACTCAACATGGGAGGCTTTTACCACTAAACAATGTTTTCAGTTAAATAGTACAAAACCACTGAATGAGCAGCCTATTTTTGTCTTGTATACATTTCTTTGCTTTATGTGTGTGAGAAAATGTATGCATTAAGCAGAAAATGCCAACTTACCGGGTTGTACAGGAGAGGGTAAAAGTTTACCTGGTAAGGTATTTGTGGGATTGGGATAATGGCAAACTGTATTATGGGACACTACACACTGACAATCCTTTATTTCAGCAAGATGCTCCGATGACTGGTGTAATTTGCATTGGGAGGGTTGAACAAAATGGCTAAGTTCAGTGTGGCATTTAAAGGGAAAAAAGAATTATTGAGGCTCCTTGGTATTTCCAGGAATTTAAAGATAATTCTTAATGAGCTGATGGTTGGTACTTGCTGTGAAAACTCACAAGTGAACACGATACATAAAGATAGTGTCTTTCTTTATCCAGTGATGACAAAAGGCCTACAGTAGAGTCATGTGAATCTTGGTTTGTCCTCCTATTAAAGACAAAAAGTGCCATCATCTGAATGCAGTGGGTATCGGGTATTAAAATACTTCAATGAAAACTCTTAAGGTTTTTTTAATCTTCATGTGAAGGAAATGTAGACGTACTTATCTCTCATTTATGACAACATCGTGTACGTCACTGCTTCAGATGTCAGACCCCAGTTAAGTAACAAATTCATTTTCTTTGTCCTCTCCTTTTTTTTTTTTTAAAGGGTTGTGATGGTATTAACTATGCCAGTGGAGGCTCTTGAGGCATGACTTGTCTTGTATAGAGCAAAACACAAAACCATCATGTTATGCAAGTATTTGAAGCCACAATAGATTTTACACACCTGGGATCCTTTCCTGTGACTTCAGTGTTGAAAAATATTCATGTATTTGCAGGGATGCAATGTCCATTTTAATACAGGGGTGATCATGGACTATAAAGGCATTTGAAAAATAAATGTTATCAATTTCTGAGGATGAACTTTATGCCTCCAGCCACTTATAAACTGTCCAAAACAAGGAAACTCTCCAGTAAGTTAATTTTCTCCTCATTTAGACTCATTTGTCCCCTTTGAGATTGTAACTATCCAGTTCATAACATCTTTTTTTGAAAAATTATTACCTCAAGGTGACTCAAATGACTAAATTTGATGTCTGAGACTGTAATATCCCTTAAACTATATTTTCAAGTAAACAGATTTTTTTAGTAATGTACTTTAAGAGAATGTACACTTCTTCAGTCATTTTGCTCTGCATTCATACTGCTAGATTCGTTCACCCTGCTTTTACAGTACAATGTTCAGATTCGTCACTTGCCAACAACACACTCGCCTCATATTGATTTAGTTTGTTAAACACAAATTAGACCCCCATTTTGTGAAAAGTCTCTAGCACACATTGTCCCATAGTGATGGCTCGTAACAGAAGCATTAAACAGGCCCTCATGAATCACTTAATTACCACAGGAGGAATAACTTCTGTGCCTCTTGTGCCGCTATTGATAGCATTTCTTTATAAAACACACATTCATCACACACTCATCAGAGAGCCCTTTTTTCAGGCCTGTTTGAATCACCTGGAACTAAAATAAATCAGTCCAGGGCAATGACTAATTTTTGAATGTGAATATTATGGGCTGTCACCATGAAAGTATCCTTTTGGAATATTGCTTTCACATGTTTCAGCTACTGAGAGGCAGAATGAATCATTGAAGAGATTAGGCCTGTGAAAGCCCTTTGAGAATGAAGTCTTTCCTGATATAGTATTCCTCCCTGCTCCATACAAGATACTGTAAAATTAACTGGGTCACTTAATAGATCTACATGGTTCCTCGTGTCTGACTGTCACAGTTTTATCAACTGTTAGATCTCCTGACTTAATAACTCCTTGGATATGTAGGCATTTGGAGATATTAACATCCTGGAGTCTCACTAAACATAAACATTTATATCGCAGTGAAAGATCTGCATACATTGGGCTCATAACTGCCTATTGAAGGTAAATGGTTATAGATACTAACATGATGTTTTTAGATTTAGATCATAGATAAAAATACTTTGAAAGCATTGGTAGCCAATCCCTTCTGGCTGACATCGTCTTTACTGGAGTTTGGACATCACCCAGTCTGTGACTCAACAAGCTTTGTTTTGAGTGTGTTGAAGCTTACTCCAGCCATGCATACTTAAGAGGGTGTTGGAAGCTCATTTATGTCTGCAGCCCTCTCCAGGGAATGGTGTCCTAAAATAAAAACTTTTAATAAATTAAAATAAATGTTAGCATTGCACTCTTTTCCATCTATTTTCTATTGTTACATGTTTAGAGGTCTCCTGTGAAAGGCAGGAGGACTGCAGCAGTGCCTATTTTCAGTGACAAGCTTCCAGTCTTCATTCATGCTATCAAATCATATTGTTTTTGCAACCTCAGATGAATCTCACTCTGATCGCCTTTCGATATTTTACATGGAGTGAGACATGAAACATGAATACTCATAATCTCACATCAAATTGCATAGTTTCTTATCCAAACCAGTAATGTAAGGGGTGCTGATGTAGGCAAAAATTCAAATCAGATTTGGAAAAAGAAATATAAAGAGGGTTTTTGCATTGCAGTCCTCCTGCTCCTAAGAGTAGGCATCAAGCAGATGTGCTTGGTATTTTCACTGTGTCCAAATGCATGAGTGCTCAAAAATTAAATTTAATGACTGTGTTGGATCAGCAAAATACCACTGGAGGCTTCAATATTTCTAGCTAATATGATAAACGGGTATGAGAATCGTTAATCTGCTCCCCCACAAAGGGAAATCAGATTCCCACCCCCCAACCCCCACCTCTCCTTGTGGAGCATTTCTGGGATTTTGAAGTTCCTTTGAAAATAGCTGATGAAAGTCCTGAAATGAGCTATGGCTGTGCAGCTATCATCAGATAGCGTGGATTTGTGGCTGATGGGGATATGTTTTAAAAATTACTTTCTGACTCTTAAATTGACATCAAAGTCAGAATGACCGATGACACTTGAGATGAAATCTGAAGTTCTGTTTCTGACTGTGCATGTGTGTCTGTGCGTACAGGTGCTACCTTTGACGTGGCCATGCGATTCTTGTCTGAATGTCCTTGGAAGAGGCTCCAGGAGCTGAGAGCTTTGATCCCGAACGTCCCTTTCCAGATGCTGCTGAGAGGGGCCAACGCTGTAGGCTACACAAACTACCCTGACAACGCAGTCTTCAAGTGAGTCAGCTGAACACATTTTAACAATTCATCAAGCTTTTCTTACTCTTATCCGAGTTATTGAATAATCAAATGATCAAATCCTCATGTTTATTTATTTATAATTCACCACCTGATTATCGCCATCTTTGTCAGTCCAGGAGAGAATACCTCAACTCAGAGCTGAGCTGTAACTTCAGGACATGTCATGCTCACAAGCTTTAGTTTTGTATGAATTGAATGCAACATTGGTGTGGCCCTCACACTGTGGAATGAATTGTATTGACTCTGGAAAAAGCCCACAGACTTTTTTATTCAAGCATAGTCATTTATAATGGTATAACAGCCCTGTCATTTTTTTTCTTTTTAGATTTTTTTTGTGTGTTGAAAGCCCTTTTTATTGAATTTTCAAATTGTCAGTTTGAATTAGACTTTTATTTAAGCCAGCTGTGGCTCCTTCTGTTTCATTGTCTGGTATTGTCATATTTTGAAATTGTCCTCTGGCACGGTTGTTGCCATGAGAACCACATTGAGCGACTTGCAGCTTCATACTCTGGTTTTGTTGTCTGTAGAACATTTTTGACTCTTTAAAAATGACTGAAATTGTTTTGCCACCCTGTAATAATTACACAGAGGACTGTGACACGAATGATCCCAACAGTACAGTGATTACAAATTTTAAGTTTTAATGAAGTTGTTGATATTCAAAGCTTTAGCATTGTGTGTTTATACGACAGCTTTATCTATACATTATTTTATGAGAAATGCTCAAGAAGTGGTCAAGTTTTATGTCATTTTTTGCGGATCTGAACTGCTGGAAATTAGTCCTTCAGAGAAAAGATTTTTAGATTCTGGTTCAATAAAGATTTAGTAGATTTTTCTGTTGCTAAGAGCTGCACCTACACAGAGGTTTGAGATATGACATCTTGGATGAAGTCTTCCAACGTAGTTGCTTGTCTAATATATCTAAAGGGAAAAACTGTACTGTGGGTACCTCCTGACCATGCAGCTTCCACACATGTAATCAGGTCAGTTTGGTTGATGTGTTCCTGTTGTCTCTCTTCATGCTCACTGAGTTGCACATCACTCATACAGCTGTATGCTAGGCACACACGTGTACACACACCTCCAACTCTTTTCCAAATGGATTCACAAGCTAACATTGCTATGTGGATGACTAATACACACAAGTATACACTCATTTAGCAAGTTGCACACACAAACGGATAAGGACATCCCCTTACCCACAGTATTTTTACCCCCTCTATCTTGAAATAGATTAGTTGTGGTTACTTTGTGACTAATGCATCCCTTTCGTTCCTCCTGAATCACACACACAGACCTCCCCTCTCCTCCCTGTTTTTTTCCCTCCCCACCCCTCTTATCATAGTCATTAGTTATCCTCAGTGATAACCTGCCTATTCTGTGCATATATCCATCTACCCAAATAATGCACATCTTTTCTTCTTTTTAACTCCCCTTTCTCCACCGTCTGCTCCTCATCTCCCTCTTCACTCTGTCTCCCATAGGGGGAGTGTTATTGAAAATGTTCCCATCATTGTGATTAATGGCTTTGATCTGTTGGCCACACTCCCTCTCCATTGTCCCAGCACTCAGTTCCTCACCCACAACCTTTTGTGTATAACAGCTTTTGTATATAACCTTAGCACCTTCATTAACTAAGTCAAATCAAAAAGGAATTCCATTAGATGCAATTAATTTTACACTAAACAAAGTTGTAAACCAAGTTGTACACCACCTAATTAGGATTCTGAGATAAAAGCAGTAACAAGAATGGCTTACAGTACAGCACAAAGCAGTTTGGATGAGTTGAATATACATTTTTGTTCATTGTTGTGCGCTCCAGCAGGATGTGTAAGCGCTTTTCATGAATGTAGTGAGAATACTCATTTTATTCAGGTACAGCAATATTTATGTGCATCCATATGGAAATTGATATAAACGGCTTATCCCACCCAAGATTGGTGCTATTATCTGGAGCTCACTGTGAACAACAACTCATTATATGCACACTTTCTGATAATCTCACAGGCTGTCATCCCTCCTGATGCCCTTTAAGGGGATTAAAAGTAAAACTTGGGTTGGCTAACAAATGTCCCTCCCACCAGGTTCTGTGAAGTGGCCAAAGAAAACGGCATGGACATCTTCCGTGTATTTGATTCCTTAAACTACCTCCCCAACATGCTGCTGGGTATGGAGGCTGCTGGAGCAGCAGGTGGTGTGGTTGAGGCTGCCATCTCGTACACAGGCGATGTCTCTGACCCAATGAGACAAAAATATTCCCTGGACTACTATGTGAAGCTTGCTGATGAGCTTGTTAAAGCAGGGACCCACATCCTCTGCATCAAGGTGAGCAAATAAAAATAGCTTCTAGGATCCAGGCGTTCAAAGTTTTTTATTTTATTTTTTTTACTGATGTGCTTCCAAGAATACGGTTGACCTACTGAAGCCATATTTCTTGTCAGCCTGCACCTGGACTAATAAGCACGCACACTGTACACTGACATCTGTGTCGCAATCAGCCCAGTTATCAGCAAAACCTTTTTAACTCATTAAACATGACATAACATACTTATTTTGCCCTTATTTTATATATGAATGCTTTAAATATTGTAACCAACACAACAGACTTGATTTGGGGATGTTGCAGGTAAAATGTTTTCCCATACGCAGTTAAGTATCAAATTTAGAAAATAATGTTGTTCTGCAATTCTTCAATGTAGCTTGATGAGTCAATTACTCCTTTTCATGGAAAAAGGTGTTTTGATGGGCTCAAAACTGTTAAAGGTTGTCTTTGCACAACTTGTTCCAAGTCAAATCATTTGTATACTTGAGCCCCTTATCAAAATGAATTGATGGATATTATTCATAAAGTGTTAATTTCTTCATTCAGGCATGACAAAATAAGTCGCTCTTTACTACCATGCTAATCATCAGGCTTGGCAGTAGTATTTGCATACAAGGCTATCATAACTGAGTTACTGTTATAAGAGGAAATGGGTAAACATAATAACCACAAGATGCGTAACGACATATAAGCTTTGTCAGCACTTTTTGTCAGCATCGGTTAGTACGAGTGGGTCAGACTTTATTTTTGTTTTTACCGTTTTGCAACATTTAAATTCAATAGCTTGTTTTAGAATAACCAGTAGTTTATTTATTTACTAGCTCTTTGTACATTCAAATTGAAGAAACAGTTGGTTATGGAGACTGGTCCAGGCAACTTCAATAGTCTTAATGCTTTGTTTTAATATCTAAATGAACTGAAGTACCAAGGGCACCAGAGCAGGCACTCAGGACAGCTACAAACACCTCTGATTCACATGGACAAATGGAAACAGTGAGGCGGAGACAAGGAAGTCAGCCACAGTTGAAGACCTGCAAGGAGTGAGGCAGATCTGGAAGGGTAGAACGAATGAGAATAACAAAGTCTGACACTATCATATACTTGGCTTAACACAACTTGGCTATGAGCTCTTCAGCATACACAGAGGGTTTCATCCCGTGCCCTTCATACTCAAGACTGTATACTAAGCAAAAAGTAGGAGACCAGGAGCTAAAGAGCATCAGAGCGTCTATTCAAATTGGAAATACATCAGGAAGATGCCAAACAAGTGTCTCAGGCAGGTGAAATCCATGAAAGGTGAAGATAAGTGGGGAAAGGAATGATCAAGGAAGACTCAGCCTCTGTTGGCATGTTGCACCAACAGTGTGCCAAAATGGTGCCCACATGAAACGTTGTTTCTCTCAACAGGATATGGCCGGCCTGCTGAAGCCAGAGGCCAGTAAGCTTCTGATTGGTGCGTTGAGGGACCGTTTCCCAGACATGCCCATCCATGTGCATACCCACGACACAGCTGGAGCCGGAGTCGCAGCCATGCTGGCTTGTGCTGAGGCTGGAGCTGATGTCGTAGATGTGGCGGTGAGTATTAATCATGTGAACACTACCAATTACCATTTTCCTATGCTATTTATTTTTTAGAAAGATTTATCTCGAATCCACCTGCTGGTTCATTATTTTCCTGAAAGTTTTTTTTTCTCCTTAGTTTGTGAAATGTTACAGAAACTAAAACAGAACAGTTGTTGAGCTGGGAGTTTTTCCTTCTCTGATTATCGATGCAAGCTGCCAGCACAGACACAGAGACATTTCAGTAATTGGCGGGCATTTGCAGTTTTGACTGGTGTCTGTTCAGTTTCTGGCAGCTGCACAGAAAACGCGACTGACTGTCCACCTCTATCAAATATCAGCCCCCCTCTCTCCATGACCATACAGTGCTATGACTTCACTAAAGTGTTCCGCTGTTGTAATGAATGAAGATGTCGGACAAAAAAGTGTTTGATTTTCTCTGTAGGTTGACTCGATGGCCGGAATGACGTCACAGCCCAGCATGGGGGCCATCGTTGCCTGCACCAAGGGAACCAAGCTTGACACTGGTAAGCAACCTATTCAAGTTAATTTACGATGTCACGTTGTTTGCATCTATATGGTTCTGATAACAGAGTGAGGAATTATAGAAATTGAACAAACAGTCACAACTGATGACTGCACTAAACTCTAACATATCTACAACACTTGGTTTGACTCCTCTACAACTACATCCATCTCTTATACCGTTTACAGGAGAGCAAAGCTCAAAAGCTAAAGCACCAACAATAGCACAAAGGAGTAGTCTGTCATGTCATGCTGTCCGCATACTTTGAGACAGCCACCAACTATGGCTTCATATTATTATGATTTATGTCTCCATTGTACTACGAAAGGGAAAAGAAGTGGAAAACCATGGTTGTCTGCAGGTTCCCAAATGAATTAGCCCCCCTCTTGAATATCTAAGTAATGTATTGCTAGTGAGTAGGTTGTGTATATTCCTGTCAGGACAGCAGGAAGCTTGTGGTCGGAGGTAAACCCTATGCTCTTATTGGTTGATACTAGGATAGTGAGCAACCAAAGTCAACTATTTTTTCCATGCATGTCACACACTTATCCTGAAACACTTTGGTCTGACATCAATATTTTCTCAACAATTCTTTACTCATTCTTTGCTAGATTCATTATTTTCATTTTAGTTATTGCTCAATATTATGCCTTTTCTTTCTTCCAGAGTATCTTGTAATTAGTTCCCATTTTGTCAGTATGCTTGTCTTTGTCAGCACATTGTTTCTCATGTCTTTTGTATGGCAAAAAATGATGAAAATTGAAATTGATTAAAATCCATACAAATATAGCACCTGCATCAAGGTTTTTTTCAAACTTAAATATACTTAAGTTTGAACACGTATATAATAATAGGTACACAAACATTTTGGAACATTTCCCAATATTTATGTTCAGAAATCTTAGACCTTCCGGAGTCGTCAAGACGTCATTGAATAAGCTTGTTGGAAGGATTAATGGTTCATTCTCATGTGAATGTTGGCCATTGTGTTCAGCTCAATATAATTTTAACGGGCTGAAACCCTATATCCGCCGATGACTGACCAGGATATACCTCCCACAGCAAGGAATGCAGAATGGAAAATATATTAAAGCAGACAGATGTAAAACTTCTGTTTAAAATTGAATTAAGTTAAAACAGGCTAAAGGGATTAAAACAAATATGGAGTGTGCTGCTCACTTATGTAAAGGAATGCTTTTGGGAAAACTAAATCCGCCTCAATAACTAGATCTGATGGGTCATTTCTGCACAGATATGCTTTCAGCATAGTTTTTTTTGTCAAAAAAGAGAAAATCGAACTTAAGAGACGAAGAGAAAAACTGAACATTTGATGCGACTATAGAAGACATTGTGGCAAAAAACTATAAAGATTGAAAGTTGACAAAAGGGAAGTTTACAGGTGGGAAAATGCATGTTTTGTTTCTTGCAGAAGCAACAGTGGTAAAACTGTGGAGAATGGCAACCTTTTGCTAGTGCAGTAGCATTAACCTAAAGACACTATACTGATGGAGAATTTATGAAGACCTGTAAGCTGATGACTGAAGGCAGGGCTGATGTTTTTTCCAAAGGATGTACTGATCAAAGAGGCTTTGGTATATTTGCTCAATACCTCCAACACAGCAGCGATGCTCTATTTGTTTCCATGCACAATATAACAGTACATCATCAAGTCCCTGTGTGTGTCTGTGAAATCAAATGAGTTCCTTTGCTAGGCTCATAATCTCTGCAGAAATATCTAATTGTGCATTGAAAGAGGAAGACATTTTTGTACCAGTCTATAAAGCCACTTTATAAAATGATGCAAAGCTCTGACTAATGTGCATCTTGTTGGAGGGAAACCTTTTGTTTCTATGCAGCTCTCCACATTGAGACATTTAACCCACAGCTGAAAGCAAGAGTCCATGTATAGGCTCTGGACGGAATAAATATTATTCAGGGTGATGTAGAAAATATGATGTATTGCATCATAAAAAGGCTATTTAGACAGTCCAGTGTTTGTGTCACAATATCAATTTGTGAGCATTCAGTACATGTTAAAGCAGGGAGAGGGTGAGAGATGAGGTCATTACTCATGTGCAACAGTTTTTTCTGTCAGTTCATTCATGGTGTTTCAATTTGTGCCAATTGAGACTGAAATTGAGATGCACAACGTCTCTCATATTCCTACATGTGTGCATACCTATAACCTCATCCTGGTGTGACCCCTACTACTATTTGCATAATGCATATACTTGCAGACAAACTCGTCTCATCCTTATGTTCGATACAATTCACCTTGTGCTTCTTTCTTCTCTCGTCTTTGCCTAGGTTAATGCCGTTTCCCTCTTTAATCCATTTGCTTGTCTCACCACTTTAGTAATTAAGCAGAGCCGTCCCTTGGACACTTCCATACCTCCCCGACCTTAGTGTGTTTACTCCATCCGTGTACCCCCAAACTCCCTCCTCCCATCTCTGCTACGAACCAGTAATCAGTACTGTGCAGTGTCTGCATCTATCTCTACACTCATTTTTCTAGAACTTCTTCCTTCAAACTGTGTGTGCATCCTACTCTTGTTTCCCTTTCAATCAGGGACAATGCAATTAACAAAACTTAAAAAAAATCCCTGCTTCACTTCTTCAAATTACCTTTCTCTGTTTCCACTCCCTGAGCGTCTTTGTCCTATATTAAATGGCAAAAGCAGTGCTTTCTTGGTTAATTCATCCGTCTTTACTGGTTAGTTTATTTATTTAGTAAGCCATAATGTGTGCACACTCCTGTGCATTTCAAATGCCATGCATATTCACACATGCACACAGACACACACACAACTGCATTTGAATGATGATAGCATATTAAAGTGGACCTTGTGTTTGTTGGACCACATTTACTGCCTAACCTCATGCAACATGCATGGCTTTAATAGACACCGTTACAATGCAGTAAATCAATGTGTGGCAGTCAAGTGCACAAAAAAGTGCTCACAGCTTGCATTTGGCAGGAAATATGTAGTCGAACCACAGAACCTTCACTGAGCTCTTACAAGGGGCCGAGTGAAGACACCCACTGGGCTTTTTCTCTCCATCGCACTTTTAAGTCCACGCTGTTTTTCTGTGTAAAGGGAGAAAACAAATAAAAACTTTACCGTATCTAATCTCTCTTCATACATTCATCTTGGAGTACAAATATTTTAAACATGCATTTATGTATTTTAAAATACAAAAACATACATTTATATTATCTGCATTGATCATAGAAGACCTTATTTCAATTGAGCATCTTTCCCATTATTGTAATTATTATCTTTTTACCTGTAATACTTTAAGATGACACGTTCTTTGCAAAATGTGATCTAATGTGAGCATTGTTCAATAAAAATGCATTTTCTTTCAATATCTTTTTAAAGTACTAAAAGAAAAAGTTTGATCTTTTTTTTCGAACAGACTGCTTTTTGACACTCTGATCATGGTATCCCTTTGCCCTGCAGACTGAAGCTATAATTTCACAGTTGAAGCTCAAATGAAAGTGCCAAAAATGGTGTTTGCAAGCAGAGAGGGAAATGGACCCAATTACTGACGGGTTTGGCAGACAGCTAAATTCTGAGCAGCCGCTACTCGCACATTAATTTCAAATTAATTTCACAGTGGCATCATTTCTGTGCCAAAACGATAGTTGAAATTCTAAAGGCACTTTTTAAATGCTTTTATCTTATACAATTGTCACAAGTGTGTTTTTGTCATTTCTGTAGTCACAGTATTTCTTTGTACAATTAGAAATGTAAAGATCCAGAATTTTTTTTATGCTTGCTTTAGCAGGAGCAATTGAAAGCAAAAAAGGTCAACCCTACCATCTAATCCAGTAGTTAAAGGAAGACAAAGGGAAGCGAGAAAATCATGTTGGCAGTTGGCTGATACTATTGAATTTATACAGAATTTATATTATGTCTCAAATGTGCCATGATTTGTTTTTGCTCTTCAAACATAAATTGCCTTGGAGATTTGGTTTCAGATTTCAGCACAGTCACATTAAAGTGACTATACAAAAACCTTTTTTTGTGTTTTGTTATAGGCATTGCTCTGGAGAAGGTGTTTGACTATAGTGAATATTGGGAGGTAACCAGAGGCCTGTACGCCCCTTTTGACTGCACTGCCACCATGAAGTCGGGCAACGCTGATGTCTATGAGAATGAGATACCAGGCGGGCAGTACACAAACCTTCACTTTCAGGTACATTTATCATACAAAAAAAAAACATATATATACACACACACACACACACACACATATATATATATATATATAGGTGTATATGTATATATATATGTATATGTGTATATATATATATATATATATTAGTCAACCTAAAATCTGTCAGATTATTTGCAGAGCAAAAATCCAGAGTTGTCCACCAGACAGAAGATAAATTAGGGGAATTTTTTCTTACAGGCTCACAGTATGGGGCTTGGAAATAAGTTCAAGGAGGTGAAGAAAGCATATGCTGAAGCCAACAAGCTGCTTGGAGACCTTATTAAGGTAAGACAGCTAGCAAAACAGAGACTTTATCACCATTTCTGCATTTACAGGAACCAGAATCCTAATTAGATTTTCAAAATGGCAAAATAGTTTTATATATTTAATTTAAAGGCAAAAAATGGCCTGCAAATCAAAGAAAGTAAAATCCTAAAATTGGTTTGGTATTATTTTGAATGAAATTATTGTCTTAATTATTGTGGAACCACAAACATTTCACACAGTAAGGCTGTTTCACTTGTATCGGCTCCTTTGTAGTTTTTGTTTACTTTGTCGTTCATTTGATATTACTCCTTTTGCAGAGCTGATATTGACTGCAATTCCCTTTAACGTAGCTGACAAAAAATATCCCACATTGAGTAAGGTTCAGCCACTGCTGTCAAAATTCACTTTCTGCTGTACAATTTATTTGACCTTCTTTCCTTCTGTCTAGCTCTCCTGTTGCACAATCCTTTGAATGGTTTTGCTTTCTTCTTGGCTAGAGTTTCCTCTAACATACTGTGCCAGGTTATACTTTAATTGCTGTTGTCCAAAAGAGTGAACGGGTGAGCAGGTCCATGTGGCATGGAGGTGCACATGTCTGCTAATTACAATTTAACGGGTTGCTTTGAGTGATGTGAGACCTCTGAATGGTTTTATTCTGGATGAGATGTAGATTTTCTATTAGTTGGAGAAAACATTTTTACTACTTGACTATTCGAATTGTTATCGTTATCTGTGTTACATATAAACTTAAGTTTAGTTATGATTTTTAATTATTTCTTTAATTAATCTGTTTTTTTTTTTTTTGCAATATACATTACATTTATCTTTGATTTGATTTATGGATATTAATTGGATAGAGTTTTTGTGAAGTTGAAAGTCTGCATATCTCCAAATTGGCATCTGTTGAGTTTGCTAATAAGGATTCTGTGATTTTATTTACGTTCCACCAGGCCGTCGGTTGAATTGATCGTGATGGCTTTACCGCAGATTGTTTTCTTAATTGAAATGAGGGAAAAGACCATGTTGGAAAGTTGTGTATTAGTGCATGGATTTACCGTATTTCCAGTTCTATCCATGAGTTATTGTGATTGTGATCTTATTTAATCCATTCTATTAAATATTGAAGTTGCTTTACTTAATAGAGATATGAGGGGTGCCTCTATTCTGCCTAATTATTTCAGTTTTTGTTTTCCCCAGTAAAACCACATGATCATAGAATTGATTGATATAAACTAGTTTTATGTTATAGTTATTGGGACTGAAGACAGAAAATTATTCATTTGTGGTAATATTTTCATCCTAATTGAAGATATTTGGTCATTAAGTAATAGTGTGAGGTTTATAATTTAGATTGGAGAACTCTGACAGCCAAGGGGAAACATTGATCTCAAATCTAAATTGTGCTTATTGTGCTGAGTAGGAATGTCCAGTTTATCAGTTTCCATTCAGAAATTTCCACAGGCCTTTTTGTTTTCATAATCTTTCTGTATTTTATCTTTATTTGCTTCAGGCCTTTTGTATTTGATTAACCTCAATGTGCCCACACTTTGCCATCTCTGCATCCATTCTCTTTATTAAGCAACTTTATTTTTCATTCTTTCATTTGCTCATTCTGTTTCTTTTTTCATTTTTACAGAAATATTCTGTCTTGTAAGCGTTATTAGCCATAGGTGTTCCAACACTGATTCATGGTTACTCATCTCTTCCTTCTTTTTCATCCTTTTTTTATTCTCTTTTTATTCTCTCTTTTTTGTGTCTCTCCTTAATTTTTCTTTCCCCATCTCTATTTACCTCATCATTTTTCTTCCCGACCACCCTGTTCTCTCCCCATGTTCTCTATCAATTCATTTAAGACTCTTCGGGCTTCACTGCACAAACCAATGATGACTCAATGTGCCCAAAGTTCCTGTTATGCTCTCTGTTGTGTCCTGTTTACTTGACAATAGCAGTGTCTTTCAAACTGTCGACTTGTGGATAACTAGAAAGTCGCCTGCTTGTCAGATACAAAAATAAATGGTATGCACCTCATAATGTGCCGATAAACAAATGTTCAAACACATTTTCATTTAAGAACTGGCAATGAAGGGTGATGCTTGTATGAAAGACTCTGTACTCAAACATTATTTGCTTCCAAGAATGTTACCTCTCCCTTTAAAGAATTAACAAATGAATAAATAAAATGGGGAAAAAAACACTTTTCCAAAATATTTTAGATTGTCATCATTGGATAATTTCCACAAAAGTGGTTGTTTTACTGTTGCAAGTTAACTGATTTGTATTTTCTGGCAGCTGGTGTTTCATGCTTGATTAAGAAATCCAGATATATCTGCAGAATGCACTACATCCAACCTGACAGACCTGACTGTTAAACCAATTCAGAGCTGAAGCAACATGTTTCTCACAACTTTTTGACCTTTTAGATAGATAGATAGATAGATAGATAGATAGATAGATAGATAGATAGATAGATAGATAGATAGATAGATAGATAGATAGATAGATAGATAGATAGATAGATAGATAGATAGATATGGAGGGGGGACAAACTGTGTGTGGACCCATACTATATATATATATATGAACCCTTCATCATCAGTGCAGCTTTGATCAGTATGCTAAGAAACTTTATGGTCAAATCACATCTGTGTTGATGGTCTCTTAGCCATCATAAATTTGGCAGGTACTGCGGATTTTTAGACGGTGGATGTTTGACATGATGCATGCAGGGAAAAGACGGGGCAGCTAACAGAATGATGGATATGCGTTTTAGAAATTTAAAGGAGAATCCATTTTTAGCCTAGGGAGCATTGATTGATGTAAGATTGAAAGGACATCAAGTCCAACACTAGATTAATGTTTTGAATAAGTATTCACCCAATTGAATTTAGCTCTGCACTCAAAGAATACAAATAGTGATGTCTTGTAGTGTTCTACTTGTAGAACAGTGTAAAGAGAATCATCAGAAAGATCCTATTTAGTAGTATATTCAAGCTTTTATTGAATACTATGATCTATTTAAAATGAATATTCTCCAAAATGATGAACGTTTAGTTGATACAAAGAAATATGTCCATAAAAGAGGTCAAAGTAACACAACTAGCTAAATAACTGGTAACAGACTTGTGTGCCTGATGCACAAGAACCTGAAACTAATAAAGCAGAACCCAAACCCCCCCCGATTCTGAAGTAACAGTGGTCAGCGCTGCCCCTTGGCCACCTGCTGGTTACTCAGCCAAAGGACTGGAACAGTTGCAGTAACTCAGAAAAAAACAAATTAAGCAATCAAGCCATACAAAAGTAAAATCAATTCATACTACATAGCTGTCTAAATAAACTTATGTGACATTACCAGTTACCACATTTGTGTTGCTGTAGATGCAGCTATCACAAATGTCAAACCTTTGTTTTTGGTTTGGTCTTTTCCACATGAGCTGCATCACAGCTGCAATCTCCTAATGAATTTAAACAGAACTATATACTATATATATATATATGTGTGTATACACACATATATATGTATATATATATATATATGTATATGTATATATGTATAGATGTGTATATATATATATGTGTATATATATATATATATATATATATATGTGTGTATATGTATATATATGTGTATATGTATATATATGTATGTATATGTGTATATATATATATGTGTATATGTATATATATGTGTATATGTATATATATGTATGTATATGTATATATATATGTATATATATGTATGTATATGTATATATATATATGTATGTATATATGTGTATATGTATATATATGTATGTATATATATGTATGTATATATGTGTATATGTATATA